>WHYT01017038.1:515288-527382 GCA_009806455.1 Tetrax tetrax
CCCCCCCCCCCCCCAAAAAAAAAAAAACCAAAAACCAAACAACCATTAGAAGACACCGATTTTGATGGAAAACATAACAGTAAGGTCCTTCTCATATGGCAGTTACTGAAGCCAGCCTCCTGTTGAATAGGCCTCTATGTTCATATCAGTCCCACATCTGACTGGCTGGACTATCCAGTATGTGATAGTCTGAGACAGTTACAGGACATTAAATTTTGCAGACTTGTTTGGGAGCTCACTCCTGTAGTCCTGCTCTTACTGGCCTGACAACATACACAGTTTACCATGGAGCTCCTTTTCCCTGTCCAGGATACCAGTTGCCAATTGCTGCAGAGCCTTGCCAGCACAGCAATCAGTGGCTGATGCATGGTTGTGACTTTTACTGTCAAATGTCCACTCATATGTTCTGTTGTTTAGATTAAAAGGTCCCCTGAACTTCAAAGTAACATCTGCAGTGCAGGCCTTTTAGCATAAGGCATGGATACATAGTTGGAACCATCTTGTGGTTGCAATAACCTTACTGTGTGTTCTGGTTTTGTTTAGTGAGGGGGGCCTAAGGTGGTAGCTTCTATAGGAAACTGCTAGAAGTCGCTCCCCTTTGTTCAGTGGACTTGGCCGGGCCTAGGGCGGACTCGCTGCTGGCCAAGGCCGAGCCGATTCGTAGCAGAATGTCCCGTGATAACGCCTCTGCGATAACGTATTTAAGAAGGGGAAAAACAGAAAAAAAAAAAAAGGAGAAGATGTGAAGCAGGTGAGCGGGGGAAGAGAGGGGGAGGCGCGAGCCTTGTGGGCCTTGCAGGCCTCACCCTCTGGCCTCCTGCCGGGCAGCCGACTGGGCCCAACTCGGGCCTGGCCTGGCTGCAAGAAGTGGAGAGGAGATGAGAAGTGAATAAGATGTAAAAAGGATCCTGAGAGGCGTCTGCCAGCCTGTTGTGAGGAACGGCTGCAGGCGCTGAGGGCAGTGAAGAAGGAGGGGGAGGAGTAATGTGGCTCCTGGCCAAGATTCCCCTGCAGCCTGTGGTGACGACCATGGTGGAGCAGGTTATCCCCCTGCAGCCCATGGAGGTCCACGGAGGGGCAGAGATTCGCCTGCAGCCCGTGGAGGAGCCCACACCGGAGCAGGTGGAGGCCTGAAGGAGGCTGTGGCCCGTGGAGGGCCCACTGGGGCAGCTGTTCTAGAGGGACTGCACTCCATGGAAGAGATGAGCTACGCCGGAGCAGTTTCACGAAGGACTGTGGCCCGTGGGAGGGACCCCATGAAGGAGCAGGGGAGGAATGCGAGGAGTTCTTCCCCCGACGATGAAGCAGCGGCATGAAACAACGCGTGATGAACTGACCACGACCCCCATTCCCTTTCCCCCCCACCCCGTGCCGCTTGGGAGGGGAAGGTAGTAGAGATAATGTTAAGCCCGGGAAGAGGGAGGGGTGGGGGGAGGTTATCTTGTTCCCTGTCTCATTCTCCTGCTACTTTTAGTAATAAATGAATAGTTTTTCCCCAAGTCGAGTCTGTTTTGCCCATGACGGTAACTTTAAGGATCCCTCCCCATCTTTATCTCAAACCTCGAGCTGTTTTTCTTATATTTCTCCCCCTATTCTTTTGGAGGGTGGGGGAGCGAGACAGAGACTGCGTAGTCTGGTCCCGATCGGGGCTGAACTACGACACTGTGAAAATGAGCATCTGTTCTAGAACAAATTACCTAGCATGAAAAAGACATTGCCCAGGTCTGCTTGTCCTCATCGTAGTGTCCAACTGTCCTCTCAGCCTCGTGCACAGGGAGGCTGGAGTTTTTCATAGGGTGTTTTACCAGGCATGTAGGGTCCAGCAAACGTGATGGAGCTGCAATCTTGCAATAAGGCCCTGTTACGACTGCATGCTAAAAGGCCCTAATTCTATGGGTTAAGCATGGTGTATAATTCACCTTAATGAAGAAAAGTTGTTTAGTAGTATTGGTGATGAACAGCTATTATGAACTTTGGTGCTAGAACATGTTAGTTTTGATTGTAAAAACGTGCTTATGGATGTGGTAATTTGTTACCCTGGACCTTGTGCTTATTAGAGACAGTAAATATATCTGTATTAATGGGGTCAGCCCTTACAAATTGGATTCTCACAGGAGGAGAATCGTTGTGTCAAATCTTGTATTTATGAATTCACATAATTCTGATCTTTACCATATTTTCATGTAAGTGTTAAGAAGTGTGTGCATTTTGATACTTCGTATCTTTCTATTAACAGGTGGTGTAAGATGTATTATTACGTATTGCAAAATTGTCTGTTAAGAGCAGTTCCTAAGAGCATGATCAGGTGATGGCTGGTGGGTGTGAGAACGCTACTGCCACTGCCACTGCCACTGAAATGTGGTTGCTGATCCTTCACGCACTGCTAGTTCACTACAAACTTCCAGCATAATGGCAAACAGCTGCTTAAAGTGTGCTGATCAGATTGCTGGTGCTAGCCTGGTCATGCTCAGATGCACCCCTCCGCTTGTCTTTGTTCATAAACTTTGATTTTGCAGCTTTAGGGAAGTATGTCACAAATCCCATGCCGTGGACTGCATGGAGCCAGAGGAAATTCCTGTCACGAGGGCAATGGAAAGTTGCAGCAGTTCCCTTCCTGTGAACACCAAAACTTGTTGCATTGAGAAGGCATCCCTAGGAAGAAGAACATCCTGATCAAAGAAAGGTGGAGGCAGCTGTGTAACAAAAATAAAGACTGCCACAAAAGGATACCAGTGCTCTGCTACAGCTAGCTAGCCCATGCTCAGGGGAATAACTTACAATGGTTACAATGATTTTAAGACTTTTGTAGTGCCTTGTTGTGGAAATTGTCACAGGACCAATAGAAATAAACATTGCACCCCATGGTCTCGGGTGGAAGAAATCTTTGTTAATTAGTTTATGCTAACTGACATGGCTGCCAACAGGTGGCTCACTGGAGACTATGATTCCCGTTGTCTCCAGTGGTATCACAGACTGGATAGTGTTGCTGGTGGTCCTCTGTGGCAGGGAGAATACGAGCTCACCAGAGCTGCAACTGGGAAAAGTGGGGCTGCAGGAAACCCAGTACTCCCAAAGAGCTTTGAAGTGGTATACAGAGCCCACTGTGGGCTTCTTTGCCAGAACAGGAATGATTTGGACATTTGGAGTATACGTACATTCGCATGTGTATAGGATACCATACTGCATATCTTTAGCAATTGTGTGCATGTTTATATTTAAGCATTAGTGCTTCACTTTTTGAAAAAGATAAATGTTGTAAAAATGCTATCAGAACAAGACAACTATGGCATTCTTGAATACCAAAGAATTTGGGTGGTAAGCAGTTTTGTGAAGCATAGTTAAATCTCATCCTACAGCATATAAGTGTAGCGAGTTTTCCCATACAAAGCAGACCCACGTCTCTAAAAGTGAAAGGTTTCCCACCTCCTGAGATTCGGCTGCCCAAATGGTCTTACTGGTACTTGGGCAGAAGTGTTTTAAAGTCCTGATGCATGTCACACACTCATGCACTTTCACACTCTCACTCTCTCTCCTTCACACATGTTTTGTGTGATAGAGAGTGTCTATTTATGAATACAGAGAGATTCAGTGACTCACCCAGTCATGCTGGGATCTGTGGTGAGAGCCAGGGTGTGAATGCCATATTCTTAAGCCAAGGTTCTTCTCACAAGGCTGCCTTTACATTATACAAAAATTTGCCCTCTTTTCTCTGTCTCTCTTCCCTGTCCACATCATGCGTGCAGTAGTATTCTCTAAAATTGATCTTTTAAGATCTACTTGTGGCTCTACTGGTTCTCATAAAAGCATCACTAGTTCAGGCATGCATAACTAATACATCATTATATGGTAGAAAATGTTGCAGCCTGATGTAAAGAAGGATATATTTGCTGACAGAGTTCTTTATTTAAAAAAAAATAAAAATCATTAACAAGTATTAGCATTATGCTGTCGTGCCCACTTTGATGTGTATTTGAAAACATAGACTTTAGTCTATGTTTCTTTAGTCTAGTTTACGTTCCAGATCAGGAAGAATGTGAACAACTAAACTTAGAGCCCCTCGAATTCAAAACATCGATCTCTGGGCATGTTTGAGTGGCCAGCTGCAATAAATCTGACTTAAATGTCTGTGAAAGCCATTATTTTCCACTCACAGAGGGCTCAGCTGATTCTATTCAGGCTTGAAATAGAGAATTAAATAAGGAATTTTGCTGTTGGCAGAAATGTAACTGGGTATTTACTAACAGGTGTCTTGCTGGACAACTTTGTCACAGGTGTGTAAAGCCCATAGGTAATCCCATTGCAGGCATAAGTAAGCAGCTCAGAGCAGCTGTATCATATGGATGCTGGGGTTGGCTTCTGCAGTGAATTTTCAGTCAAGGGCCATGCTGAGGTCAGAGAAAAATTAGCATGTGTGTAAGAGTTTTGCAAACCAAAGCTCCTAGCAAAAAGCACAATCACTTCCTCCTTAGGCCAGTCACTTTTTGGGGCCATGGTCACATGGAGAGTCTATTCTGCACACACATGAGAAAGAGAAGCTAAAAACAAACAAACAAAAAAATTGGTTTGTTGGAAACTGACAAACACAGAAAGAAAGGGAGTTAATTCAGCTAGTAATTATTATAGACTCTACCTATAAATGCTGTAATTCTTAAAAAATGTCAGCATTCATGTGCAAATCAAACAGATCAGGTCTGTGCGTGTGATAGTGCAGTCAGCAAAAGCTTGGGCCTATGTCACTAGGAGAGAAGGATTTGGGATTCTGCTGAGCCAGCTACTGGCAGTTTTCACAGTTAATTCATTTAGAGCTGCAATTTAGAATTTATAAAACTCATTGCTCATGTAATTTAATGTAAGTTACCCAATGTCAAGCAAGATTGGCTTATGATAGCATGAGATACTTTGAAAGTCAATAGGATAAAATATCTGCCTTGTACCAAATCTGCAAGAGTAAAGAAGGTTTGGACTATGCATAGCTTTTGATGAGAGAGAAAATGATCTAAAGGGCTTGCAGAAAGGCTTCTGGCAGCAGCTGAACCAGAGGCTATCATGCCTTGTTCTGGGAAATGAAGAAAGAGGTTACTGAATTTGAAAGAAAAAGCATCTCCTTGTGATAGACATAGAAATGTACTGTAATGAAAAATGCTGATTATCGCTATTAATAATGTCTCTATTAACACTTTTTAATGACAGACATTATTTAATAAATTCCAAGATGAAGATGGAAGGCAAGTGAAGTATGCTCTGCGTATTATTGGCGCTTAGCTGTACTGGCTGCACTGAGTAAAATATTTTCTAAAAATGATCCTGCAGGTCAGTTTTACATTTTGTGTTAATGGCATTTATTAAAATTGTGGAGGAGGCTCTTTTGTCTGACAATTTTTTTTTTTTTTTTTTAGCAATGTGTGTTAAATGTTAGCCATCCAAATATTAGAATAAGTTTTAAAGGATGAGCCTGACATACATCTTACCTGAAAAGAAAGTAAATAATCCATATTCTTGCCAGTTAAAGTATCTAGTGGTCTTACTTCAGATTTGTGTGCTTTGCTTTAAGTCTGTGACACTTTTAATCCAAATATCTCTCAGGTCATCAAAGGATTTTGCAGTTATATACTCTGCAGTTAGAAAGCTCAGCTTACCTGGATGCACATTTGTTAAAACCAGACTGTTCTTGGAGAAAAACAACAACAAAAAAATATTTTAAACTGACACTATTGTGGCACTATTGTAGCTGAATGAGCTATCCATGGCATGTCATGGCCTATTCACGTGAGTATCTTTTTGCTTAAGTGAATATCAAGGGATAAGAAAAGTCCTGGGCTAAAACAGAGCTTTTTATGGAGCACAAGTCCCTTTCCACAGTCAACTAACTGCAGGTAGAGTCCCAGCAGTGCCAGAAGGGACCATAATGATGTGTTAACCACTTACACAAACAAGGGGCTGGGTTCATCCAGTGTGTCATGTGTCTACAGTCTAGTGAACCATAGGCTAGCACAGTTGAAACACCTTGAGTCAAGTAGGATAAGACACAGCTTTAGCTCAACCATTCCTTTGACTTGTTAGCCACTCCAATCAATGAAATATCTTGGGCCTTATTTCAAGCTAACTTATTGGTAGGCTTAGATTCCAGGCTCTTGATCCTTTTAGAGATTCATAGCTCCCCCTGGAAGGGACAGCAGGAGGTGTCTCGTCCAACCTCCTGCTCAGAGGTGGTCACCATTGGATGTGACTCCTGAAGAATGCAGTCACTGTTTTGAAGCATGCTATATCTGGATTTCAGATACTATGGGACACTGCAGTCATGCACGCCAGAAAGTATAGACTAGTGCAGGAAAAAGTAAACTGAGCGGTGACAAAGAAAGTCAGGAGTTATGGAACAGCTTTGATGTGTACAACAACTAAATGGGACAAGCACTCTTCAGCCAGCACATCCCCAGAGCCATTACAGTATGATACCTCATACAACAATTTGTAAAGGTCCCTTGATCACGTGTTTGCAATAGTAGGTATTACTGTCCAGTGCTCCAAAGTCACTTCATGCAAACTTTGAACTGATTAACCAGCGCTTGCCATGCAGATCTTGGAGGCAATTAGCAGAAGACAAAAATATCCTCTTTTCGGTAGGATAATATTTTTCACAAAGCTGTCACTCTGTTTGTAAACTTTCAGTTTGGATCCTGAAATGAGAGCTCTGTAAATACCTTCAAAGGATAAACCAAGAAATTAAAGTCCTTAACTGTCAAGCAGTGAAAGTCATGGACTATGAACAGGTATTTTTTGTATTGCACAATGTTATTTTTCTTAACCATTAGACATAATTATCCTATCACCCTCCTGTTGATAAAACCCTTCCTCTGCCCCATGAGAGCCAAGTACTTTTTTTTTTTGTCTTAGATGGTCTGACTAATTAGTGTGTCCAGTAAAAATCCAAAGAATTACTCTCAGCTTTTGAAGAATGCTGTTTCTGTGTTATACCTGAAAAAAAAAAAAGTCTCGTGAGACAAAAATAGTGTCAGGTTTTTTTTTTTCCAGCAATATTACTTGACTGAGAAGAAGACAACTTCCTTCCATAAACCTCACTGTAATTACATCATGAGCTTGATTACACAACGTATTCAGAAAAAGATGAATATGTAGAGGACAGGACTATCACTGACTGTTTAAAATGGCACCTTGAGGACATAACAGAAAAGAATTACTGTATACATGCTTTTTTCTTAATTTATTTTCTTAAATTAGCTGTTAGTGATAGAATACTAGGCTAATTGGGTCTTTGGTCTGAGGAGGGGCAGCTCCTATTTTGTGCTTACAAATCATCTACTGTCAAATATCTATCCCTTGAATAAGTTTTTATTCAAGTCACTGTTTGGTTATATCTTGGTTAATTAAAAAAAAAAAAAACAAACAACAAAACACAGAGCTGTTTCACCCTTATAAACAGGAAAAAGGAAATCTATGGGATTTTAAGGTTAGCACCTGAAAATGGAGAGCTCAAGTGCTTACATAAACATGCATTTGCCACATACTTTCTTTTAGAGCAAAAATAAATCAACAGTCAGAAAATAAATAACTAGACTTTTGAGTCTGGTCAGAGCAGGTGTGCAAATGAATGTTCCACTAGTACTGTTTGGCAGCATAAGCCAATTTTTAATTAGACATTATTTTATGTGGGCAACATCTAAAATGCAAGATATATACTGCTTGAGTATTGCATTATTGTGCTGTTATTCATGTTAATTCATTCTTGTCATTCACTGTTCTACATTTGACTATTAAAAGCCGTGTGTTTCTATTCATATTCAGATTTCTGCAGAACCATAGAGCAGGAATAAAGCACAGCTTAAAATCTTTGACTAAAAACAGAAAAATATGTTTCTTTGCAATGTGTGTGCTCTTCTTCATCCTCATTAAACTGTTTTGGGCATTGCCTTGCATTTGATAATATACAACAGCAGAAAGCTTGGATTTAACCATCTTTTTATGTTTAACCATCTTTTTATGTTTTGTTTGTTTGTTTGAATATGCTGTGCAGGTCAGTGGAAGACTGGGTCATAGCATCGTAGCAACGAGTGATAGAATGGTTAGGGTTGGAAGGAACCTTCAAAGGTCATCTAGTCCAACCCCCCTGCAAGAAGCAGGGACATCCCGGACTAGATCAGGTTGCTCAGAGTCTCATCCAACCTGGCCTTGAACGTTTCCAGGGACGGGGCATCCACCACCTCTCTGGGCAACCTATTCCAGTGTTTCACTACTCTCATTGTAAAAAATTTCTTCCTTAAATCTAGTCTAAATCTACTCTCTTGTAGTTGAAAGCCATTACCCCTCGTTCTATCACAACAAGCTCTGCTAAAACATTTCTCCCCACCTTGCTTATAAGCCCTATTTTAGGTACTGGAAGACCACTATAAGGTCTCCCCAGAGCCTTCTCTTCTCCAGGCTGAACAACCCCAACTCTCTCAGCCTGTCTTCATAGGAAAGGTGATCCAGCCCTCTGATCATCTTCATGGTCCTCCTCTGGACTTGCTCTAACAGGTCCATGTCCTTCTTATGCTGGGTGCTCCAGAGCTGGACACAGTATTCCAGGTGGGGTCTCACAAGAGCAGAGCAGAGGGGCAGAATCACCTCCCTCAACCTGTTGGCCATGCTCCTTTTGATGAGATCCAAGATGTGGTTGACTTTCTGGGCTGAAAGTGCATATTTCCGGCTTATGTTGAGGTTCTCATCAACCAATACCCCCAAGTCCTTCTCCTCAGAGCTGCTCTCAATCCATTCTCTGCCCAGCCTGTATTTCTGCTTAGGGTTGCCTCAACTCATGTGCAGGTTCTTGCACTTGGCCTGGCTGAACTTCATGAGGTATGCATGGGCCCACTTCTCCAGCTTGTCAAGGTCCCTTCCCTCCAGCATTTTGACCATACCACACGGCTTGGTGTAATCGCCAAACTTGCCGAGAGTGCACTCTATCCCGCTGTCCATGCCACCAACAAAGATGTTAAATGGGGTTGATCCCAATACGGACCTCTGAGGAATGCCACTCATCACCAGTCTCCACCTGGACATCGAGCGGCTGACCCCACAACTCTTTGGGTGTGGCCATCCAAACAATTCCTTATGGACTGAGTGGTCCGTCTGTCAAATCCATTTCTCACCAGTTTGGAGACAAGAATGTCATGCGGGACAGTGTCAAATGCTTTGCACAAGTCCAGGTAGATGACATCAGTTGGTTGTCCCTTGTCCACCGATGCTGTAACTTAGTCATAGAAGGCCACCCAATTTGTCAGGCACCAAATTTCTCAGGGCCTTTTCTGTTAACCTATAAGTAGGCACACCAACTAGGTACTTGCCTTTTTTATTGTCATTCTGATGACTCCTTTCTCCATATACCAGCTGGGACTGAGAAGGAGTTAAGAGCTTGTGCACTGACAGCAAGATCCAGAGGTTGTAAGGTATAATCTGGTCTCAAGAGCTGTTTCCAGGGAGCAGGTAATAACTTTTGTTAATCATATCATTAGAGATTACCATTGCAAATTACAAGATAGGAGGCTTTGGGGGGAATAACTAGAAGAATTTGCATGTTGTGCTAAATTCTTTTTCAATCACCTCAGTGCAAACATAGTTTTGTAAACAGATGGAAAATTTGGCCCTATGTGTGTTATAAAGATTAACTTGTTTTGACTGCAATTACAGTAAATATCATTCTAGGGTAATATAATTACCAAAATAATAACTGACATTTTCTCTAGGTATTTTTAAATAATGTCTTCTTTCTCTTCATATTGCTGAATTCTACTAGTGTGTCACTTTCAAAAAAAATGTATTTTCATACTTCTAGTGTGATATTCAATGTGCAATTTCTTAATTTCACACTTGAATTTTTAGAGCACTTTTGAGAAGCAAGATAGGTTTTTCTGGAAGTGCAATGGAAACTGTTCTGCCTGTGTCTTTTAAAAGTGCAGCTGGAGATGTGCAGTAAATTTTCTCCTTCACCTGTGAAATAATTAGTTTTCTCCTACAGTAGTTCAACATGCTTTTTCAAACTACACACAAAGAGTATCTTGCAAAGCTGGGATTCCATTCCAGCCTTTGGTTCTTAGTTATTGTGGTGATATGTCCCGATCATTTTAAAAAATATTATAACTCCTAATCAGAGACCAAAAAGCAAACAGAACGATTGACAGACACTTGCTGTCTGAGTCTAGCTTTCACTACCGTGCCACTTGTACAAATACCTCTACTTACTGAGAGAACATACAGAATACCATATGTGTGTGTGTCTGTGTGTGCATGTGCATGCGTGCATGTCCGCATGTGTGCACCTGTGTCTGCACGTGTGTGTACAGGTGGCACAGAAAACCAGAGGACTCTCCATTGGGACCTGATGTGGATGTAAATGATGGCTCAGGTGACAGCAGCAGGCTGTTTCCAAACTGCCTGCAATGTTTAAATGTGTTTCTGTAGTCCTACCTACAGGTACATTTCAGCTAAAGGTTGCCCTCAGGATGGGCAAGGTTTGCTTCAAGTCCATATGTCTGGTGGACGGAATTTGGGTGGTAAGATCTGGGAAACCCTCCTCTGAAGGGGAATTAATGTTCAGAGGTGGATCAGCTGGGCAGCTCTGGCAGAAGGCTAATCTTTTGGTATCCAGAGCAGTAGCTGGCTGTGGGGATAGTCTGGCTGATATCTGCTGTTATGCCCACGCACAGCAGCCACCCAACTGGTTGCCTGCACAGCTAAACCCATTGCATCAACTGTCCAATGCTGTGCAGGGCTGTGTGCACACCGGCCATGCTCTGCTTCTGAGCTGGTGTACTCTTTAATGTCTCAGTGTACTAATTGGTCTTACTTGAGGACAGTGAACTTTTCTGTAATTGTTATTTTGATAGTGTTCCTTGCAGTGCTGTAGGGTGCTTAGGGAGCAGTTTTGTGGATTTCCAGGCCAGGGGAAACAATCAGATCTTTTAGATCAACCTTCTGCATAGACAAGCAATGAAGCTTTGCTCTGGTATTTCTGCTGCTGATCAGCCACCCTCTAGTTGCACTGGAGCAGCTGATGTTGACTAAGAATGGCTTAAGGTGCCCTGGGTTCCTGCTCAGTAATGTGGATGTGTCATAGCAGGCCTGAAATTGTAGAAACCTGTGCCCATGCAAACTATGTAAAATCTTGTTCTCATCTCATCTCGTGTCTGATTGCAGTGGATAAAGGGCAATTGGGCAGCCCGTCCTTAGGTTTCCTCCCATGCAGATGCTATATATCTAAGACTCATATACTAAAAAGATTTTCATATCAAGATGTATGGAGAAAAGTAAAGACCAACAACTACCCAAACTAATTAAAGCATCAGGGCAATGTTGGTTCAAAAGTAAAGTAGTGAATTAGAGAAACTTGAAATAGCAGCATTGAAATTCAGTTGGATATTTCACTGGAAAAATGAGATGGTTAGCCTCACATCCTTCATCTTGCTGTAGGTAGAACACCTTGGGATCTTGTGGCTATTTTGGGAAAGATGTTCTGCAGGAACTAAATGCCCCAAAATTGGCCGCAGCAATTCTCTTACAGAGGAAGATTTGGGCAACCAATAGTAATGAGAAAGGAAGAGCTCCTGCAAGACCAGTTCAAGGCATCTGGTTGTCAGAGTTTTATTATTTTACAGATAAAAGTCTCTGGATAGCTCTTCATGTCAGCAACCGGCTGGAGTGCGTGGAGCTCCGCCTGGGAATCGGGGAGGAGCTGACAGAGAGCTTATGGGTCAGGATCAGAGGACAGGGACGGACGGGGGATGTTACGGTGGGGGTCTGTTACAGGCTGCCTGGCCAGGAAGACAGAGCGGACGAGGCGCTCTATAGCCAGATAGCAGCAGCCTCACGGCGGTCACCAGCCCTGGTCCTCATGGGGGACTTCAACCACCCCGACATCTATTGGAGAGACAACACAGCAGGGCACAGGCAGTCCAGGAGGTTCCTGGAATGCGTGGATGATAACTTCCTCCTGCAGGCGATAGAGGAGCCGACAAGGAGGGGTGCCATGCTGGACCTCGTGCTCACCAACAGGGAGGGGCTGGTGGGGGACGTGAAACTGACGGACAGCCTTGGCTGCAGTGAC
>WHYT01017038.1:529945-552854 GCA_009806455.1 Tetrax tetrax
ATGCCCCATCCCTGGAAACGTTCAAGGCCAGGCTGGATGGGGCTCTGAGCAACCTGATCTAGTCAGGGAGGTCCCTGCTTCTTGCAGGGGGGTTGGACTAGATGACCTTTGAAGGTCCCTTCCAACTCTAACCATTCTATGATTCTATGATAGGTTTTTAAAAACCTATGTAAATGAATCAGTAGCAAAGCAAGGAACATAACCCACCTCCCCAAATTTCGCACAAGGTGCCTGATCCACTAGTCTCTCACTGAAAGATCTCACCTGCAAAAAGCACCCACACATCTGTAGGGGCCCGAGGAAAATCATATAGGGCATTTTCCATCATGGTTTGTGCCCAAATGAACAGCAGAGGTTATCTCTATGTAGGGCTGCATTTGTAAGGCTGAATATATGTCACTGAACTGAGCAGACAACATTGAAAATCATCTGTGAGTAAATAATTTTAACCTTTTTCTCATATTAGATATGCCTGTGTAAGATCAATGGATAGAGTCTTTGAATGGATGTGCAACTGCTCAGGAACTGACTTTTACTGCTGTAATGGAAAGTCTTTTCCCCTTCATTTTTACCCATCCAAGCCCAAGAGGAGCCCCTGTGGTTTGGTGATGCTTCTGTGTGAAGGTGTAGAAGTGACCATGTGCAGTAGATGCATTTTCTCCAGCCCAGGTCAATGCCTGTATGGGCTGTAGCCTGCTCTCTGCATACAAGGTCTCTCAGCTCCTGTCTGTGGCTTCTGCTGCCATGATCAGGCTTCTAAAAGTGTTCACAGTTGCAATAGAGTCAATGCACCCTTGTGTGTCTTGGCCTCACATTTCACTTAGGGATTCTTTTTCTTTTTAGCCTGTGTGTAAATCACTCACTTACTGAGAAGCCTGAGAAAACTCAAAGTGCTTCCTATCACAGTCACTTTCTTTTCACCAGGCTTCAGTGAAAATGCTGGTGTGTATTGACTGCTTCTCATTTCATCTGAGTTAGTTTTGGAGTAAATAACAGCTATACGAGACAGGGAATATGCTACTATTTCTTCCTTTTCTGTCTCTCTGTCTACATACATACGTGTGTATGCATGCATGTCTCTGTGTGCATGTGTGCTGGAAAGCTTTGTAGATACTCTTGTTTATTAGAACTGCAGTGACTATAAAAGCATTCACAAATTTGTTTTCACTTCAGGGGTGACACAGGGTCTAGCAATATGTTATCAAGCTAACATGCACAGTCTTCCCTTTGGAAAAAAGAAGAAAGAAATGATTGATGGTGATGAATTAGTCACGGGAAGTATTTTTAGTAACACATCATTCCTCCATGTTCTGCATCAATAAACTCTTCTATGAAAAAAAGGCTTACTCTTCAGTTTGAGAATTTGAATGCACATCTATAGAAAGATTTTTGTCAACAAAGGAGTAAATATTTTGGCTTAGAGTTTTAGAAGTTGGCATCCTATATTGTAATAACAGTGCACATCTGCAAAACCTCCACCATAGAACGGAGGCACCTAAACAAGCAAAGGTGCAAGTCACATTTAACGTTCATTTTCTATCTTTTTGAAGGTGCAGTCTGCATTTGAACAAAAAAAAAAAAAAAAAGTGTGACTGACATTAGGCTTGAAATAGGTGCAACAGATTAAAAATTCTTTTACAGTTCTCTGCAGAAAAAAAAAGCCCAGTGGCTACGGTTGAAAGAGTTACAACAGAGATTAAACCCAGCCAAAATGTTTGGTGGGTTAAACCCACCAAAAAGTGAGGGTTTGGAAACAGTGGACACTAGAAAGCTTGTTGTTTTGAGGAGCTAATCAATTCCTCTGATCTGGTTGTTTGTAAGAGCATGGGACCAAACCTCCTCTTCTATATCTCATGTAAACGTATCTTTTCTATATAAATTATACATGCTTTGGGTGGTATCTGCATCTTAGAGAGAGTTGGTATTTACATCTTTATAGTTTTATTTTAACAAGGACATGAAGTACCGCCATATAGACTGGTAGGGGTAGAAGTCTTTCAGTGAGCTTAGCTGAGCAGATCCACAGATAGATACATGCTCTGAAAACTCTTGGGATTGCTCAGGGTGCCTGCATGGGCTCTTGATTGGGATTGTACCATGTTCTACCACAAGACTTTTGGCAGTGGTGGCATGCAGCTGTGTTACTTCCAGTCGGGATGGGCTTTGAGAGCATGGTCCTTCGCTGTGTCTTAGGTACCTGTTTGTGAAAGTGGCTTACTAATTCCCTGGGGCTAATGCTAAAAAAAAAAAAAAAGAGAGAGATGTTAGGGGGCAGAAAATCAGATTCTTGCTCCTGCCCATTCCCAGATCTTGTGCTGAGATGGGTGCATGGTACCTTTGCTATCTGAAAGCCAGGTGGTCCACGGGGTGAGTGGGGATACTTTCCAGCCCTCTTTGTAGCCCTGTACACTCAAGGCACCAAGAAGTACACCGGACTCCATCACTGGCTGTTTCTCCCACTCCCTGGATGGATGTATGCACAACTGATTGCCTGAAATATTACTGTTGGCCACACTTTTGTTTGTGCTTTGATGAAGTGCAGGTATGCTGGGAATTTATGTCTCTTTGCAAGAAAGGAATCCTGAATTTTATCAAATAAGTCACTTTTGAAAGGTGCAAAGCTCATCACTTGACACAGAAAGTGACTGCAGCAGAAAAGGACTGCTTTTCCTCCTTGTTCCCTTGGCAACGCTTGCTCTCGTATTCAGCACCAATTCAGCAGCCTCAAGAGCATAATTGGATGAGAGAGGTGGTAGGGATGGGTAGGGGATAGTACATCATTTAGTTAATTCTGAGCATGGCTTGCTAGGAATTGCACACTTTCAATCTCTGTTGTAACACCTCCATCCCTAGCAAAAGGAGCCTGTAAAAAGAGAAGAGGCTAGGATGGGTGGGGATTAGCTAGGTTTCCAAAGGAAGAGCTGTGATTTCCAAAAATAACCCTCCCACTGGTTGAGCTATGGATGTGTCGCTATTTATCAGTAGATCAGGCCATCTGCTAGTGTTTCCCTGGAAACTTCTTGTCTTCTCCCCTCCCCACCATCCCTCCTCCTTCGCAGTCCTTTCCTATCAGAGTGGGCGAGTGCCCTCCTATGCACAAACGATGGAAGTGAAATGAAACTGATTCCCAGTGACGTCATTGGCCCTTTTTCACCCAGGGAATCCCTAAGCAGAAAGAAATCCTCTTAAGCCTCAGACAAGTAGGTAATCTAGATCCATAAAAAAATTGCAGGAAGAAAAGGAACTGCCACCATCCACAAAGCAAGATCTTCATCATTTGTTTGTTTTACAGATACCAGTCCCTTCCTCAGATTTCTCTTGTCGGAAAAAAAGAAAAATAGAACTGATATGCATGAATGCTTGCTGTGTGGCAGTTCCTGCTCTGTAGCTGATTGCTTTCATTTTTCATTAGCTGCTTCAGAAAAGTGGAACAAATGAAGAAAAAAGTGCAGGGATTTTTTAGGTCCTCCAGACCCCACTTAAGCCACCAAGGGCCAAAAATGCATAGTGCAAAGGATCTTAATCCACAGGTTTGCTCCAAGGTTGAATTTTCTTTCCAAACAAAATAATTGACAGAATCACAATGACATGTCTTTATTTGCCTTTCACTTGTATGTGTATTTTTGTAATCCCAAAGTACCTACAAGCTGTGGTACCATTGTGCTATATGAAAAGACAAAATGCAAAAAGGATGCTTGCTCCCCTCAAGATCCTATTTGGACATGGGAGACACTAATTTTGTATTTATTGATTTGGCCCTTTTGAAAAAAAAAATCCTAAAGGCAACAAATGTTCCCAGAATGGCCTCTTGTCGTTCTGGATCCAATACAAGGATGCTAGCCATCAGCTGCCTCTGCTGAAACAATGCACAGTCACTCACTGGATGCAATAGGAGAAAAAGGTTAGGTGTTGACTTGTGTTCTACATGAGTCCTTTCCTCTCTTTCAAGATACTTAGAGGTTATTTTTTCAAACTGATGCAGGACGTTTAAATTTGCGTGTCTCTTTCTCATATTAACTCAGAGAAATAGAAGAATCAGTCTTAAAATGTGTACTGATATTTCCCATAACAAAAATTTGAAGGCTGGATTGCATTTAATTCAGAATTTTAAAGGAGAACTGAATGTTACTCTTATCTATGGATATAAGTTATTTTTAAATTAGTGCCTTAATTTGGTCTTACTTGTATTTTTAATTTAAATAATAGGAGAAATTTGTTTTACCCATGAAAACCTTTTATTCTAGCCATTGCTTCAGCTTTTAGACTTCTTCAATAAACACCTTAAACTGTTGTTCTCATTCCATAAAAATAAAATATAGCACCTGCACAAAAAAATCCAAATTTCTTATTATCCAAAATACATCTTTATAGAATTTTTTATCTCACTCAGACTACAATCCAGACATCGATTTCCTTCCATTAGATTAGTCTGGAATTCTTAAGTCTTTTCCTTTCTATTTTAGTTCCTCAAAACAAACATATTGATTTACCAATGTGTTTTATTTGGTAATTTTTATTTTTAGGGAATTAAGTGTAAAAATTCAGGTAATGGAAATCTTCAGTTTTATTCTTTTAGAAAATCAGAATGCAATCTTATCCTTAGTATGAACAAAATACTGGATTTGACTTAGTTACAAAGTTTAAATAAGAAAATATTTCACTTGTGGGCACCAAAATTATGTCCTAAATAAACTGACCTCAAATTACTGATGTGTTATTGGTCCAGTTGGATTGTTACAATATGCATACTTGGGAAAATCTGATTTTGCATTGCTCATATTCTGAGAAATTCATGTTCTCGGAAGGACATCAACACTTTTTTGTGGTTTAGTCTTTCAGTTTTGTTATTTGCCTGTTTGTTTTTTAGTTAAGACAATTCCACAGCTGAACACACAAGAGAGCAGGGACAGAATTAATGACTCAACAATTGCTCGGTATCTGCTTAAAATGTACATTCAGGCTCAGAAGTAACCTTCCCTACAGCTGTGATTGTAAGTCATGTTGTTTCTTTGAAGAAGACTGCAGATCCTGCTTACTTTTGTTCCAGAAGTAGTAGTTTAGCTTTGCATTTATGTATTGCATCTGATACTGGCTTTTTATATATTCCTTAATAGTGTGTCACTGTGGAAACCATAAGCGTGGTATTAGTAGTGCATAATGGACAATGTACCAATGCTCATAAAAAGCTCAGCTGAAGCATGAACACTTGAATGTTAGCCACTAGCAAACTTCAGATTATTGAGTAGCTTGTATAAATTGTGGTATTGTACCATGGGTCCTCCAGGAATATCAAGCCTACATATGATTTATTACCAGTAAGCAGTGGAAGGTATATGAGCCACATGAAGTGAATATTGGCAATGTAGCCCTTATTGTCAATCTGCAAAGTTGGACTCATCCGCTGAACTGAACTCTGGGTTATTTGAAAGAAGAAATTCAATTTGGCTTTGAAAAGAAATTCAGGACAATTTGCTAAATAAGTTAGCAAGGCAGGTGGTACAGGCAATACCATTTCTTTGACTACTGTTTCAATTAAAAAAAAAAACCACACAAAAACACATTGGTCTTCATGACATCTTCATTCAGTTTAACAAGATGTGGCAAAATCCACACTAACTAAGGGTGAGACATTATTGCTCTTAATGTAGGTTAACTTTGTTAATCTCTCCATTTGGGAGTGTTTGTGATTAGTTTGGTGCAGCTTTCCTGCATAAATTGGACCTTGTCTGATGTCCAGATTTTTATTAAGTAGAAGAGCTATTTATTTCAGTACTCAGGTTCATATATTACATATAATTAGTAAATCTCCCTTAGGGCTGGGATTGCGAGATGGGCAAGTTTTGGGGTTTTTTATCAGATGTTTTTAAGAATGTCTCTCCTTTGTGACATGCTGCATTCGCTCACACTGGACTTTAGTGACAGGGCAGTTTGGTTGAAGGCTTCTCAGGAGTGTTTGCATCAGGCCCTGTCCTTGCCGGCCAGAAAGCAGGAAACCTGCTTGAGTGGTCTGCTGTTGCACTAGGTGCAGGAATAGCACATGGAGAGGGCACAGAAGTCATCACATGACTTTGCAAAAGCAAACTACTTAGATCATAAATTCAGAATCCTAGGAGATAATAGTCTTAAAACTGAGAAAGTCCATTCTTGGTATTGAGATGCTGCTTCTCGATTCAGGAATTCGTTACAGAAATTCATCATACAAAACTGAAATAAACTGGTAACAGATTGCCTTCTCACAGAGAAGACCATTTCTGAAATGGCTGGGTGATCTAACTTCAGCCCTCTACTGTGCATAGGAAGAACGGCAGTGTTTCCCCATCACATCAAACTAGGTTCAATGATTGTATGACCTGAACCTACAGTCAGTCCACAGCTGTTTAGCTATTGTCTTATTCATTTTTCAGGGAGTAATAATGAAAAACTCTTTTCCTTTGTATTGGTTTTGTGAAATGATGTTGTTACTTTTGTATTTAATGGCCAAACATTCTGTACCTGAGTCAGGACCCTGCCTTACCAGTTTGCATTGCACCATTGATGGTGAGTTCACAGCCTTTTGCAGCCAGGCTTGTCCTTAGGCCTTACTTTCCCATTTGCTGGAGAGCTTAGTTTTCTGTTTAGCTATGTGAAGGCTCCCTCTTGCCATGCCTTAGGAAATCACCATCAAAAATTCAGGCTGCAGCAGGTAGTCTTTAGTAAAAGTATGGAAAACTGTTATCTCAGTTAGCTATCAAGTTAATAAATGTCATAAAGACCTTCTGCGAGTTTGGATCTGAGTGAAACCCCTCAGAGAAACATGGATAAGATGGCAAGCAAGCCTACAAAAGGTCATAAGGAACAAGACTCTGCCTTGAGAGTCCTGTAAGTGTCCTGGCAAGATTTTGTTGGAATGAGCAGAAAAAAAAGTCATTGAGATAAAGAATAGAAGTTACTGTAGGGAGTGGTGTTTGCTTTATTTTTTTTTATCTGCTTCTAAGTTTTGTACCTGTTCATTAACCTGGCATTCTTGGTAAAATATATTCTTCCTTTACTGCCGTCTTAAAATCCCATCATAGTGTGGGGTTGGCTGGCTGATCGCAGATGTTTCACTCCTGAGAATGGCAGTTCACAGCTTTAGCAGCTGCAACTGCACTTGCAACTCTGTAGGACCTTCTTCTATGAAGAAACTCTGTAGGAGACCACAAATACTCATGGTGTAGCAGGTGCTTCTCGGCTGAAGTGCCAGCTTTGGGGTGGGACGTGGAAACACAGGCTACACTTTTGGGAAAGACATTTTGCGGTCATAGATCTTAACAAGAACCTCCTTGGATGCAGCAGGACGGGTGAAAGAGTACCCACAGCTCCAAGATCTACTCCAATGGGTACCATGAATACAAAAATTTCTGTTACCTCCTTAGTTCATCCCAACAGCAATACTGTAGATGCAATGTGAATAAGCCATTTCTAAGGAGTTATGTGGATGTATATTTGAATATTTTTCCATTTACCTTATGGTGGACTTAGTTTCACCTTCTGATTGCATTACATAGTGTGGCGTGTAGGATATGCAAGACTTTCTTTGAATGCTGAATACCTTGTCTGTGCCACCCATAAAATTGCAAGTAGCTTTCAATACAGAGCTCTTACACTACACAAATAGTCATGATATTGTAAGTAGCCCTCATGTTACAAGAGAGTGGTGTTTCTATATTCAGTTGCAGTACAGTAATTTTTACTTTGCTGTTGACTGTACCATGCTTCCTTCCTACATACTTCATCATTCAAACACTGAAACTGGTGTCAGCATGATTTTTGTATGTTGTGAGCATGGCAAAGAATGCTGTTAATAGCAGTAGAAAATTTAAATTTAGGTGGTTACACAACACTACATTGCACAGGAACCTTTTAGGCACAATTTGAAAATTGCTCAGTCATTTCTCTGTTCCTGCAAGGAAATTGTTTTTATCTCTGTGTCTGAGGAGCAAAAGGCAAATTGAGTTTAGACTGTTAAGCTCTTGTTTAGCTTTAAAACCAAAATAACAGGGTTTAGTGCCTAAAGCAGCTGTAAGATAGATTCATTGCTCTGACATATTTCTTTGAAGATTCAGAGACTGTCACATAGATTTGAGAACCTCCTTGTCTGGTCTGTCACAGTCCAGTTTACTGGGAGAATTTGACACGGCCAGTAGCTATTTGTGTTGCTAGCTGGGCAGGTGAGCATACAGTTTGCATTGTAATTGTCTGTGCACAGGATCAAAGATCAAAGATCAGAATACCTTAGCTGAGAGTAGCTGAAATGCAAACACATGCAGAACAAACTCAAACTCTGTTATAAAAAAACCCCGTGATGTCACCGGACACAAATAGAAACTTCCTCGCTATCTTAAGTACAGGGCCAGAGAGATCCTTTTGTTATTGATGTACAAGCAAGCGTAATCTAGCAGACTCATGTAACCACCTCCTCCTGCAAAAAATCTCCCTCTGCATGTGACCTCCCAGTAACAGACTGCCCATGTGATTCACCAGGAGTGATCTAGCACTTGCACGGGGTTTGGACTAGATGATCTCCAAAGGTCCCTTCTAACACAAACTGTTCTATGATTCCATGAAATATACATTGACTTCAATCAGCTTTGAATCAGCCCCTTCAAACTGTGTGGAGTAGCAGTGGAAGTGCTCTTCTTTATAGCCTGCCTTCTGTAGCACAAAGATTTGGACCACACCAGTGCTGGAGAGGTGATAAGGGAAGAGATTTCCTTCTGGTCAATGACTGTAGCATGACCTACATCATGTCTCTGAAAACTCTGCTGCACTGGAAGCTCTGAGACACTTCTGAAAAAAACATTGATTCTTGCTTTCTGAAAGCCACTTTGCAAAAGTGACTACAAATTCTAAGTATGGTGCCCTAGTTCCACACTAATAGCTACTTTGGAAAGATAGTTGGGAGAAGCTTTTTTTCAGTGTCTGAGTCAGTAGCATAGCTGAAGATAGAGCCAGGACCTTCAAGGTACTGGATGCCTTTCTTCTAACAGATTAACAGGACTAAAGTGTTTATTACACTTTCGTGTAATAAAATGTAGCCTTTCTTCTAACAGATTAACAGGACTAAGTGTTTATTACACTTCAGTGTAATGCATTGCCTGAGACTGCTGAGACTACTCTACCAAGTCCTTGGTGCCATATTCAGAGGTACAAAAAGACTAAGGATTAATTAATTTTATTCCTACATCTGACACCATCAGCTGGGAAAAACAAGACATGATTTTGACCTACTGCTTCTTAAATTACTTGTTTCATCAGCTCAGTGGGCAGTTTCTGTATATCCCCAGACCAGAGAGGGTCAGAAAGGGAGGTGGAGTGACTTATCTTCTGACATATTCACTCTTTTTGGAATCAAAGGTAGAATCGTCTGACAGCAGGTAGCCAGGGTGAGCACACGCTGTATCATGCAGTAGAAGGAAGGGCTAGTGGTGAAGGACATTTCTCATGGCCTCCCACAAATCATTTTGCAGTCATCAAGCTTGCAATGGAAAAATGAACTAGCAAATTTTGGTCTCCTGAGAGGAGCTCCTAAGAGGTAAGCCCTGATGACCAGAAGTATGTGAAATATCTGTCCTCACCTGGGCAAAGGAAGTTGCAGACCAGTCTGGCTCTGCTGACTTCAGTTTGGGTTTTTTTATAGTCTCTTTTTTTTTTTCTTGAGGCTGTTCCTTCCTTAACATTTATGTCAATATCTGTTTTGACTAGGAGAAGTCTTCCTGTAACATTAATGTTTCTCATCTCCAGAGGGGACTCACACTGAGTGCTGGGGCTGCCTGTAGCATGCCAGGATCCTCCTCCCCATGAGGTTTCCAGACAGTGTTATTCAGAACTGTACTGCAAACCCACGGCATCCCCTGGAGGGATGCCTCTTCATCAGGAGGGTTAGAAAATTGCTTTGTAGTGTAATAGCATCATTTTTGGACTGACTCACAAATTCATCACAGGAATGTGCTTCCGGACCTATACTACTACCTACAGAACAGAGAGAAAGGTCATAATCAGCAAATGTATCACAGGTTGGTGGAGGTGCCTCACACTTTTAATGGGAAATCTTGCATTTCAGGCACATATGGTGGAAGTGAGGAGATAGATTTTCCAAGAGGAAAGAAACTTCTAAGCTAAAAAAAGTAAATTTGAGCATTAGAACCAGCAAGATAGGTATGGTATGGATCTGGTCAGGTCACAAAAATTCTGGCCCTGAGGGAAATGAGGTATGCCTTTCATTGCAGCCAAAGCAAGGTCATACATGAATCATGGTGTATAGATGTAAAGAGATGGATCAATAGATAGATAAATAGATGATATATTTATACACTTAGATTTTATTTAATGCAGTAAACTTGCCAAGTAAAACCAATTAGCTGAATAGCACCAATGTATCAGCTAAATACTATGGACTGAGTTTCCGTCCAGAGAAAATTGTTATGGTTCCACTGGCAATTGTCAACTTGATGGTATTACTAGCTACAAACTCCACTGTTTCAGGTTTCCGTCAGAAAGGGACACTGGATCCTCTAGCCTCAGCTCTGTAGCAAATACCATCACATTCAACTGGCTGCCCGTGGACTGGGTAGGTATACCCTTCTTTGGATAAAGAACTGGCTAGGGAGCCGTGCCCAGCGGGTAGTAGTTAATGGAGTCAAGTCCAGCTGGCTGCCTGTTACAAGTGGTGTCCCCCAGGGGTCGGTACTTGGGCCCATCTTGTTCAATATCTTTTTTGATGACCTAGACGAGGGGGTTGAGCGTACCCTCAGTAAGTTTGCAGATGACACCAAGTTGGGTGGTGGTGTTGATCTGCCTGAGGGTAGGGAGGCCCTTCAGAGGGATCTGGATAGGCTGGATCGCTGGGCTGAGCTGAATGGGATGCGGTTCAAAAAGGCCAAGTGTCGGGTCCTGCACTTTGGCCACAATAACCCCAAGCAGCGCTATAGGCTCGGGGCTGAGTGGCTAGAGGACTGTGAAGAGGAAAGGGACCTGGGGCTGTTGGTTGATGCTCAGCTGAACATGAGCCGACAGTGTGCCCAGGTGGCCAAGAGGGCCAACAGCATCCTGGCCTGCATTAGAAATAGTGTGGCCAGCAGGAACAGGGAGGTAATCATCCCCCTGTATTCGGTGCTGGTGAGGCCGCACCTTGAGTATTGTGTTCATTTTGGGCCCCTCACTACAAGAAAGACACTGAAGCCCTGGAACGTGTCCAGAGAAGG
This sequence comes from Tetrax tetrax, assembly GCA_009806455.1. Taxonomy (NCBI): domain Eukaryota; kingdom Metazoa; phylum Chordata; class Aves; order Otidiformes; family Otididae; genus Tetrax; species Tetrax tetrax. The sequence goes on from WHYT01017038.1 coordinate 541,168, forward strand.
GCAACAAAGCTGGTGAGGGGTCTGGAGCACAAGTCTTATGAGGAGCGGCTGAGGGAGTTGGGATTGTTTAGTCTGGAGAAGAGGAGGCTCAGGGGAGACCTTATAGCTCTCTATAACTTCCTGAAGGCAGGTTGTGATGAGCAGGGGTTTGGCCTCTTCTCCCAGGCAACAAGCAGGACCCGAGTCCCTGGCAGTGTTCAAGAGGCGGCTTGATGAGGAGCTACAAGATATGGTTTAGTAGCTCTGGCAGCAATGGTAGTGGGAAGACGGTTGGACTAGATGATCTCATAGGTCCCATCCAACCATGTGATTCTATGATTCTATGATTCTATGATTCCACTTCACAATTTGACTTCCTGTTCCAATTGAGATGAACGGTGACTTTAGAGTTATCCTACCTTGAGCAGTAATTCAAAGCACAGAGAATCCACAACATCCTTTGAGTTATTTGTCTTTAATATTAAAGCAGAAATAATTATAATTTAGACAACGAAACTTCTTTCTAGTCTGAATCTGCCTGCAGTATCCAAGCACTGCCTGAGTTCAGACCTTACTATGTGGCTTGTGTACCTTTTCCTTGGCAGCAATACTGGCTTACAGAGTTTTTCATACTCAATCTACTCTCAGCACCTTTTCTGCATCTCTTTTCTCTTTCAGTTGGTCAACAATTGTTTAGGGCTATACACTATATCAGCTCAGGTTTTCTTCTGCAGGGCTGTTCTCGACCTAGATCTATTTATTGATCTAGCTTTCAGCCCCGTACACAGCTGGGTCACAGAACTGAACGGATGTTGTGGAGGAAAGAATGAAGACTTTGAATGGAAGAAAAGGAAAGGATCCATATGTTGCCAAGAAGAAGACAAATGGTCTCTCATCCTTGCCTGCTAAAAAGAGTCATCTATAATCTTCCTTCTGTGGATGTACTTAAAATTAATTCACCTCTTACCTTTTGCTTTATGAAGTTAAAAATCTCAGTTGCATTCCTTTCTGAGAAGCAGGTTTTCTGTGTCTCAGACATTATTTTAGATTCTTTTTCTTGTATTCCCCAGTGTCCTTTCTGAAAACGTGACTGGAAACAGACACTGCCTTGCAAGAGGCAGTGTCTCAGACTTTACCATATTTCATAGAGGCATAGGCAGGATGGACTTGCTATAGCCACCACACAAGAGAACAAGCTCATCTCAGAAAATTGTCTACAGGCCCAGTGTTTTGTGGCCAGTGTTTCATTATGCCAACAGTAAAGTTATTTGCTTTTTCACCCTGTTTTGGAAACAGTTTCTTTTATCTCTTCCCACTTCCAGTCTTCCTGAAGCCTCTGTTGGTCACTAGGCCTGAAGTGCAAGGTTCAATGTTTTATTTTCATGCCTCTTCATTCTGGCTCTGAACCACTGATAAGATCCTGAACTTTGGGATTAAAACATCTAGCAGCAGCCAAGCATGTCATAACAGTCAGGTCAGAGCCACTCATGGTTCTCTGCCCAGACTTGCAGCAATGAGGGAGACTGGGACCTCATTGTCATGCTTTGAGCTTTTCCAGCAAGGTGTGTCTCCCTTTTGCCTGAACTTGCAAAAGTGAAGTTTGTACTGCAGTGCGTTCAGTATATACGCAGGCTGCTGTTTTGTTTTAAAGGGGATGTCAGAGCAGGAGTGGAGTAATGTGCCAATGAAACATGGAAAAGTAAATACCTTTCAAACGCTGTTTGCCACTCACCAAGACTTAATTTAGTGTTCTACGTCAGCTCTCTGAATGCATCTGTTTCTCAGAAAATTGAGAGGCAGCTAAGGATGCAATACCAAAGAAGCTGTTAAAATGTCAGTCTTTGCCAATCGTTGCCATATAGCTACCACAGACAAAGAGGAAGGTAATTGCATTGTTTGCATAGTGCCAACAGAGTAATGAGTGACTTATGGGTACTTCTGCGTGCTGTGAGACTCACCCTGTTCTTCTTCAGGTTAGACTTCCAATACAGGGGCACTGCAGATTCTGGTAGTTATATGATGGGGTGTTTATGAGATCAGGCTGGACTGCAACTGTAGGGATTCAGTATCTCTTTCAAGAAACATATGGGAAAGCCACTGCAAACAGAAAGACGTTGTGCGGTCTACAGAGTGAGTTTTCTAATGTTTATTAATTCTAACCTATATAATAACAAAATGGCTGCAGCACCTTTTCTGAATACTGGGTATGAAAAGAGATGAGGAGTTGCTCTCGTATCTGTAGAAAATTGTGGTTAGCTTATCCTGACCTTGCCTGTGATCCTCTGAAGACTCTTTAACAAACATGAGTATCTTTAGTGTCTTTAGGTTGTTTTATGAGCTGACTTCCTTGTGTCTATGATTTGCTTTCCATGCAAGCAGCAACTGTGGATACCCTAAGGTGGTTATCTATGTGTGAGCAGGAGTTATACACAAGGCAATATCACACGCAGAACCAGTCTGCTAGGCATCCAGGTGTGTTAGTCTGTGTTACCTTTTAAAACACACTAGCTAAGTGTGAGCAGTCTCTCTCAGAGTTTATAAGTAATTCTCTGCTGCAAAAATGCTCTGAAACAAAACAATATTATGTCCTCATAAATTCATGATACAGTGCCACCTAATCCTCTTGTGAGGTTGACAAGATCCTATTTGCACTTTCTGGTCTACTACCATAGCATTTAGGGACTTTGTTCTTAGGCAGGATGCAGAGAGGACAGGTAAGCAACTCATGAGAGGAATAATAGAAACTCATGACGGCTCCAAAGAGTTTCTGGGAAAGCAGACAAAATAGAAGTACAGAGAAAGGAAGGAAGGCTAGTAGAGGAGCATGATTAAGAGTTTGCACAAGAAAGTCCATCCTGTATGTTTCTGAGGAAGGAATGAACTATTGAGACTGTATCGACTTGTCCAATATTACATCAGAGACAATACATTTCCTGCCTAGGTTGTTACTCAGCTCTGCCTTGGAAAATGAGGTTATACTCACTTTGATTTTGTTTATTATCTCTAAGCAGCAGAGTGAGTTCCACTACTCTTACCCCATTGCACCTGTAATTTTTGGCAATACTCCTGTTATGGGGATGATGACGCGAGCAATGATGCAATACATTTCATTACGCTGTTGAAGTACACTTCTTAAGTTATTACTAAGTATGTTTAAGTGGAGGCTGTGTCTTGTCACTGGTTGCAGAGTTATTGCATTCTTGTCAATACCACCTTTGCTTTGGAAAAATTGCAAGTTACGTATCTGGCCTAATGTTAAGGAGTTGTTTACATTCTGTCCTCCAGAGTTCATGGCAGTGCCTGTAATGAACCTGTAATGATGTGCAAATGGCAAAGCAGATATTGCCCCTCACAGAGCGTGACTGTAGAGTCTGATCAGCTAAGGTCTTTGCATCCAGTACTCACATACAGTAGAATTTCTTCTGAGAGAAATTAGTTTAGGCCATTTCTTATCACTTACTGTTGTAACTCAGTGGTCCCATTGTGCAAAGAGCTGTTCAAGCACAGAGATACAGAAGATGTGCATGTCAGTGAGGAGGCAGGGGCCTGTTGAAGCTGAGGCAAACCTGAGTTGTATCCACAGCCTGGTGAATAGATTCACACACCTCTGGTGGATGTACCCAGTTGCTGGAGTAGATGTTTCATCTAAGGCATCTGCAGAGGACAACTGGCTTGTCTATCTATAGCAACTTTGTTTGTTCAGCTGCTCCCTTTAGATGATGATGATAAAACGAAAACAAGCTGATGGACATAGTTGTGTTTCTAGAAACTACCTGCACCATTACCTTTCCAGTCCTTGAACTCCCCTGCCAGTCATCAGCCTGAACTGAATTTCACAGCAGAACCAAAGCACTCCGCAAAGATTGAGTCATAAAACATTTCTAACCCCTCTTGGATTATTGCTTGAGCTGCTGCATGTGACAAAATTACAGAATCTTATATATTGTAGGAGCTGAAGTTGTAATGCTGTGTGCAACAGGCAGACCTTTGATCTTGTCTTTGAATTGTTGCCCGCACATTAATCCTATCAGTACGTAGTACCAATCCAAATACGAAGGTCAGGTGGTATGACTTTGATTTTGCAAATCAGCCGCTCCATCTGATGACTGAAAGATTTAACAAGTAAGCTTCCTTCATTTTGTTTCCATTATATTTAAGAAACATATGCATGTGGTATTAACACAGCTGGTAGCCTGTCAGTCTTGAGAGTGGTTAAGTGAGCCTTGGAGAATCATTTTTTATGTGGAAAATGTTGCAGAAAGCCACTCTGGAGCTAGATTCTGCACTCCAAGCACCCTTGGAGAGGCTAAAGAAAAAATGCACTGGCTAAGAGCTGAGTAGCACTGGAGAGATTGGGAGCTACTCCAGCCCCATTCCCCACTGGTTATCTGGTTAGTGAGACAACACATTTTAACCTTCTTACTGACGGCATGAATTGCTGTGATGTGTGGAAAACGGACTCCACAATTTATAAGATTGTAAAGTAGGTATGTTTATTCAGCGCTGAGCAGCACGGGGCGGGGGGGAGGAGGGGGTAGTCCCACCAAAACTGTGTGTATCTGACACGGCAACTCACTTCAAATTTATATAACCAAGTGTTACATATATATAAAGTTTCACAATACGCCTATACATATGCATGACCTATCCCCGCTTCATATTAAAATTAGTCCCAAGGGGTCATTTCCATAAACTCCTCCTGTCTGGGCTTGCGCAGTGCCTCCTGGTGGTGGTCGTCGGGCGTCATGGGGATGAAGGCAGGTGACTCCTCTTCATCACCGCTACTAACCTTTTGTTCCTGCGCAAACTCAGTTATCCCTTGGCTTTTATTCAAGCTGCAGTGTCGGTCTCAGCTGGTTCTGGAAGCGACCCCCCTAGTCCTTAGCAGGAACTGTCTTTCCTGAAGAATTGCAAGACTTTCTGCTTCAGATAGTTTGCACAATGGTTAGCAAATCGTTAAGCAAGTGGTCACTATTTATCAACTTGATTCCTTAGTATGCACAGCAATAATTAATCAATGCTGTATCTACTAAAATTTCTTTAACTCCTTCTCTCAGTCCCCCCTTTTCTAGAAAATTAGTTGTCGTAGTTCAGCCCCGATTGCGACCAGACTACGCACTCTCTCTCTCACTACCTCACCCTCCGAGAGAATAGGGGGAGATAATATAAGAAAAACCGCTCGAGGTTTGAGATAAGGACAGGGAGAAATCCTTAAGGTTACCATCACAGGCAAAACCAGACTCAACTAAAACTAGCAGGATAATGAGACAGAGAAACAAGATAAACGTCCCCCCACCCCTCCCTCTTCCCGAGCTTAACATTATCTCTACTACCTTCCCCCCCCCGAGCCGCACAGGGAAGAGGGAATGGGGGTTCATCACACATTGTTTTACGCCGCTGCTTCACAGTTGGGGGAAGAACTCCTCACATTCCTTCCCTGCTGCAGTGTGGGGTCCCACCCATACGCCACAGTCCTTCATTAAACTGCTCCGGTGTGGGTCATCTCTTCCACGGAGTACAGTCCCTCCAGAACGGCTGTCCCAGCGGGGACTCCACGGGCCACAGCCGCATTCAGGCATCCACCTCCCTCGGTGCAGGGTCCTTCATGGGCTCCAAGTGGATCTCTGCTCCTCCATGGACCTTCATGTGCTGCAGGGGGACAACCTGCTCCACCATGGTCGTCACCACAGGCTGCAGGGGAATCTTGGCCAGGAGCCACATTACTCCTCCCCCTCCTTCTTCACCAACCTTGGTGTCTGCAGCTGTTTCTCTCACAAGAAAAGTTCTTCACAACAGGCTGGCAGAAGCCTCTCAGGATCTCTTCACAACATCCATCTCATCTCCTCTCCACCTCTTGCAGCCAGGCTGGGCTGAGTTGGGCCCAGTCGGCTGCCTGGCGAGAGGCCAGAGGGTGAGGCCTGCAAGGCCCCGGAGGCCTGCACCTCCCCCTCTGCACCTCTGCCCCCGCTCAGCTTCTTCACATCTTCTCTTCTCTTGGGTTTTTTTTTTTTTTTCTGTTTTCCCCTTCTTAAATATGTTATCGCAGAGGCATTATCACGGGACATTCCACTACGAATCGGCTCGGCCTTGGCCAGCAGCAGGTCCGCCCTAGGCCCGGCCGAGTCCGCTGAACAAAGGGGAGCGACTTCTAGCACTTTCCTACAGAAGCTGCCACCTTAGCCCCCCCCCTTCACTAAACAAAACCACACCATTAGTAAATTCTTTTACTGTATTTAATTCTAGGATAGTGTTTCTACCATTTTCTCAAAATATTTGTTAGACTCAAGCTTTTGTCGTTAATTGCTTCTTTTTCCATTCACTGTAGAAATCTCCTCTATTCTGAAAACACTACAAGCCGCATTGAATTGCTATATAAAGGATTACGGACACAAACCTTAACCCATATTCTGCCTTCTCAGTTTAAGCATCCAGAGTTTTCATGGTGCCTTTTTTTACCCTAGTGTGATGTATCCGGGCATTCTGCTTTCTGATCTTGATCGCTGTAAAGGAGGTGAGGAGTACCTGGTATGGTTCTTCCCACTGTGGTTCCAAGGTTTTTTCTGCAAGAGACTTTACATGTACATAATCTCCAGGTTGTATATCATGCACAGGTTCATCTAGACCTCTTCCCTGGGTCCCAATTACATGCTTTCCAATTCTATTGAGCTGTTTGCTCAATGCCACCATGTAGGAAGTAATAACTTCGTCCCCAGCTTGCATAGACGTCCCCCTCTGTATTCTATGGGGTCGTCCATAGAAAATTTCAAAGGGGCTCAGTCCTTCCTTCGCCCTTGGTCTCGTTCGTATATGCAATACTGCTAAAGGGAGAGACTGAGGCCATGTAAGGTTTGCTTCTTGTCCCAGTTTCACAATTTGCTGTTTGATTAAGTGGTTCATCTTCTCCGCTTGGCCACTCGACTGAGGGTGATATGGGATATGAAGTTGCCAATCAGTGCCCAAATGGTGGCTAATTTGTTGTACTATTTTTGAGACAAAATGTGGTCCTCTATCAGAGGATATAGTTGCTGGAACCCCAGAACGTGGTATTATCTCTTGTACCAATACTTCAGTTACCTCCCGAGCCTTAGCTGTTCTGGTTGGAAATGCTTCTGGCCAACCTGAAAAGGTATCAGTTAATACCAGAAAATATTGATACCCCCCTTTTCTTGGAAGTTCTGTAAAATCAACCTGCCATTGTTGTCCAGGCCCATTACCTTTTTCAATCTGGCCCATTTCTGGTTTGGGTGTATTTTTAGGATTAGTCTGGAGGCAAAGATCACACTGTTGGGTCACCTGTCTCACTGTGGTATATAAATTTCTAGCCACAATTTCTCTTATTAAGTGTTTATACAGAGCCTCTGTTCCCCAATGCCTTTTTCTATGTTCCTCCCATATCAAGTGCCACAGTAAACAAGAGGGAATAATTAGTTTTCCCTGTGGGGTGTAAGCCCACACCACTTCATTAATATGACCCTTCTAAGTCTGTAATAAGTTTCTGATCTTCCTTGGTATATTCTGGCTTACCTTCTAGGGAGATTTGCCTGTCAGGAATTAGAGCCCATTCTATTCTCACCTTTCTTTTGGTGACTTGTTTTGCCTCTCTGTCCGCCAGCTAATTCCCTTTTTCCAAATCTGAGCTCACTTTCTGGTGTGCCTTAATATGCATAACTGCCACTTTCTCAGGGAGCTGGACAGCTTCTAGTAGCTTCAGAATTTCTTCTGCATGTTTGCTTTTTTTTTTTTTCTTGGGAGTTCAATAGTCCTGTTTCCTTCCAAATTGCTTCATATGAATGTACAACTCCGAAGGCATATTTTGAGTCTGTATAAATGTTCACAACTTTGCCCTGGCCCATTTCTAGGGCATGGGTTAGGGCAATTATTTCTGCCTTCTGTGCGGAGGTGTTCATGGGCAAAGGCCCTGATTCTATTACCTCTTGACTGGTGGTGATGGCATATTCCACATGTCGATTGCCATTTAAGACATAACTGCTCCCATCTGTGAACCAGTTTTCCCCGATTTCCACGGGGCTATCCCTCAGGTCTGGGCGGCTTGCGTATATTGCTTTGATGGTTTCCAAACAGTCATGATGCACCAGTTCTCCTAAGAGTGTTCCGGTGATGCACCGGTGTTCCCGCTAAGAAAAGAAGCTGGGTTGACAATGTTAGTGACCACAATTTCCACACCATCCTGTTCTACTAATACAGGTTGGTATATCAGGAATCTTTGTGGAGAAAGCCAGTGCCCACCCTTTGCTTCCAGTACTGCTGATGCTGTATGAGACACCAAAGCAGTCATTTTCTGGCCCAGAGGAAACTTTCGGGCTTCCTGTATGTTCAGTATCACAGCTGCAACCACCCATAGGCATCCAGGCCAGCCCTTTGCAGTTGTGTCTAACTGCTTAGAGAGGTAGGCAACTGCCCATTGATATGGACCCAGATCTTGTACTAATATTCCCAGGGCAATGCCCTGCTTCTCATGGGAGAAAAGAAGAAATGGCTTACTCACATCTGGGAGTCCTAAGGCCAGGGCCCGCATCAAAGCCTTTTTCAGTAGCTCAAAGGCTGTTCAGTCTCTTTGTTCCACCCAAGGTGCTTCTGCTCAGTGGCTGTCAGTGCATACAGTGGTTTAACAAGCAGTCCATAATTATAGATCCACAATTGGCACCACCCCGTCATTCCCAGAAAAGTCCATGACTCCTTTACTGTCTGAGGTCTCTGAGTTTGGCATATCGCCTCTTTACAGGCCTGTCCCAAAGTTCTCTGCCCTGCACTAATTTCATAGCCCAAATAATTCACTTTATGTTGCCTGGGCCTTCTTGGACACCCGGTATCCCTGGAGTCCCAAGAAATTCAACAGACCCACTGTCCATACCATACAGTCTTCCTCTGTTTTGGTGGCGATCAGGATATCATCCACATACTGCAACAATTTTGCTTCCTGAGATGGGGTTTCCCAGGATTCTAAGCTTTTCACAAGCTGATTGCCGAAGATGGTAGGACTATTCTTAAACCTTGCGGCAACACCATCCAAACGATCTGCATCTTCCAACCACTTTTAGGGTTTTCCCATTCGAATGCAAACAATTTTTTGACTGGCTTCATGGAGAGGGAGGCAAAAGAAAGCATCCTTCAAATCTAAAACAACAAACCAAATTAGTTCAGGTGTTAACACAGTCAGCAGGGTATATGGGTTCACCACTACTAGGTAGAGGTCTTCAGTTATCTTATTCACTGCCCGTAACTGTTGGACCACCTGATATGACCCATCGGGTTTCCGAACAGGTAATATAGGGGTATTGAACTCAGACTCACACTCCTTTAATAATCCTAGCCACAGAAATTTTTCTATGACCAGCTGGATTTCTTCTCTATTGTGATGGTTTAGCCCGAATCACCACACAGTTTCGCACTCACCCTCCCCCTCCCAGGCGGGATGGGGGAGAGAATTGGGAAGGAAGGAGAACTCGTGGGTTGAGATGATGACAATTTACTAAAATAACGAAGGAAAACTACAATAATAACAGAATATAAGGATATTAAAATATACAAGGTAAACAATGTATGTTTTCTCACCACCCGATGTCCCAATGACCGATACAGCCCGTCCCGAGCAGCGATCACGGAAACAAAACCGAGCGGCAAGCGAAGGAGCAAAAAGGGAGCCAGCAAGGTAGAGGGAACGATGCCAGCAAACTGAAGAGAAAGATGGATGCCAGGAAGGCAGATACCCGCCCCGGCCAGCCCCCACTTATATACTGGGCATGACCTTTATGGCATGGAATACTCTCTTTGGCCAGTTTGGATCAATTATTCTGTCTGTCTTTTTCCCAGCTTCCTGCATCTGCAAATTAGCAAGACTTGGAAAGCAGGACAGTGTCCTTGGTCTCATTCACAACAACTCATATCATCAGGGTGTTTATCAACATTCTTCACACACGAAATCCAAAACATACCAGCTACTGAGAGGAAAAAATTAACTCCATCCCTGCCAAAACCAGGACATCTATCTTCCTTCTTTAGGGGATATGGTTTAATTCTTACCAGTTGTCGGCCTTCCTTAATCTTAACTTCGACAGGTGGAGCACTTTTCGCTCTTCTAGGTACGTCAGTAGCCCATATCCCCGGCTACACTTGTTTTAGGATTTCCTCATTAATTTTTCCTTCTGAGGGGAAACTGGTTAAGGTTAGACTCAATATCTGAGTATATTGCTGATCTTTTACCTCCAGAGTAATTTCTCCTTTTTCAAATATAATTTTTGTTCCCAAATGTTTCAGCAAATCTCTTCCCAAAATTGCTTTTAGGGAGTTGGGCATATACAAAAATTTGTGGATGCCCCATTGTTTTCCCCGTTTGTATTTTAGAGGCTTACAAAAATATGCCCTTTCACTTTGGCCAGTCTCTCCTTTTACCATGACATAATCATTTCCCAGGGGCATCAAGGCTTGATTCAAAATTGAGTATGTTGCCCCTGTAGATTGACCCAAAAATAGAGAGGCTAATTGCTGTACTCCTACCACTGACCCAGGATCCAGCAGTGTGCTGCGGCGCATCACATCCCTCAATCGATCCAGGAATTCAGATGGGGACTCGGAAGGATTTTGTTTGACTGCATATAAAGCTGACCAATTTATTTGGGGATTGCCTTCTCCATTCCCTTTGAAATTCACTCCTGATACTCCTGCAATCTTTCCATATATACAGATCTATTAACATCCTACTTTGGATTTTGGAGAGGGTAATATTCCTTAATGTCCCCTCCTGTAATCTTATAATGATCTTTGGCCAGATTCCCTGTCATTTTTAAAATTAGCTGTTTCTCTGTCTCAGTCATATATTCCAATAATAGCTGTATATCCTTCCAATCAGGATTATGCTGTTTTACAATAAATTGAAAATGTTTAGTTACACTTACTGGGTTACTGCTATAATCTTTTGCAACCTTTTTCCATTCCCCTAGGTCATCAGTAGAAAAGAGCACTTTAATTAACATTGTCCTACCATCCAGCCCCATCGCCTCTGGAAGAGGTGCTTGCAAAACTGTTGGAGAGGATTTCTTCCTAGTACAAGAAGATACGGGACTGTCCGGGGGGTCGAAGCTCTGTCCAAGTCCGCATCCTGTTCCTGTGGTTGAAGGGGAGGCTTAAACAAATCAGTTAAATCTTGTTCTGGTGCCTGGTGAATCTTATTTGCCTTAATATATCTTTGTCCAATACTACATGCCGAACAACACTGCCTCAGTTTACCTCTAAGCTTCTTGTTGTTTTCTCACTCAAGTGCGAGTACCATAGGGTCCTGTGGGGGTACCATTCCACAGCCCCTTTGCCACTCCAGATAGTTTCGGAGCGTGAAAAACATATCTGCATATGAAACCTCATCCCATTTTCCTTCTCTCCTTAAAAACAGCATTAGTTGTAACAGGGTATTATTGACCCATTGAGTGGCCACTTAGCCTCGCCTTCTAACTTATACAATGGTCACCACTGACCGAGGTAATGGCCACAAGTTGTACCAGAGGAGGTTTAGGTTGGACGTGAGGAAAAACTTTTTCTCCCAAAGAGTGGTCAGGCACTGGAATGGCCTGCCCAGGGAGGTGGTGGAGTCGCCGTCCCTGGCAGTGTTCAAGAGGCAGCTTGATGAGGAGCTACAAGATATGGTTTAGTAGCTCTGGCAGCAATGGTAGTGGGAAGACGGTTGGACTAGATGATCT
>WHYT01017038.1:564842-597398 GCA_009806455.1 Tetrax tetrax
AGGTAATGGCCACAAGTTGTACCAGAGGAGGTTTAGGTTGGACGTGAGGAAAAACTTTTTCTCCCAAAGAGTGGTCAGGCACTGGAATGGCCTGCCCAGGGAGGTGGTGGAGTCGCCGTCCCTGGCAGTGTTCAAGAGGCAGCTTGATGAGGAGCTACAAGATATGGTTTAGTAGCTCTGGCAGCAATGGTAGTGGGAAGACGGTTGGACTAGATGATCTCATAGGTCCTATCCAACCATGTGATTCTATGATTCTATGATTCTATGACTGCAATATTTGATACTGCTTGCAAAATTTATATAACCTTTTTATTTTCCGTACCTCCAGTCCCAACAATATCTTTCTAGTGGGCAAGTACACACCCTCTTCTTCAATATATCTCCTTGTGTATTACCCATCTTGTAAGCTTTCCACACAAATCGCTTCCTGCAAACCCCTAGTTTTCTCCCAATTTTCCTCCCACACGTCCCAAACTTCCCTACTCCAAGGAATTTGGGGGAATCCAGTAATGTACACATATTCCCACGGTTCAAGTCCAAACCACCTCAGGAATGTTTCTCTCCATCCCAACATACAAGGACGTTTACTAAAATCGGATGAGAGGATGGCCCCCTTGCGTTCCAGCCAACCTCAGACAAGCCTGGGTGGCTAGACCAGCCTCTCACACCACACACACAGTTGTAGTCTCACGTGAATTCTCGGGACTCACTCATGCTCTCACAACACAGGCACTCCCACAGTAGAATGTTCTGCATACAACATAAAAGGTCACACACGCACATGAATTTGTCCGGACACTTAATTAACACTCGAATTGACATCCCTTTTAGCAGCTGCAAAATATACCCTTCAAAAGTGCAAGAGGCCCGCTTACCCTTCTCCTGCTTCTCATATACCGATCATCAGCAGGTCTGTCCTGGCTCCCAACAATGGGATGCAGCGGTTACCTCAGACTCACTCAATCTACCCCCAAGATCGCTAGCAGCCGCTTTATCGGTCAGTGAGTCCTCTTTGGCGCCTCGAACCAACATGGGTCAGTTTGGCCCCTTTGGCACCCCAAACTAACCTGGGTACCACCCAAGGGGGACTATGCTGCACACCAGACGTCTCTGCGCAATTTACCGGCTGCCCCAGTCACATGTATGACTTACAGGCTCCCTCCATAAAACTTACCGTTTGGTCCGTGGCTTCAGGACGCTGTTGCGCTGACGCTCCCGCGGTGAGCGGCTGGCAGCAGAGGCTCCTTCAAGGAAAGTGCTCGGGGCATGCCTAGGAGCGTCCACTCTGCAGTCGATCCCGCAGCCAAGCAGAGAGTCTCCTGCCTGGCTCGTCAAACTGACGTGCGGAAAACGGACTCCACAATGTATAAGACTGTAAAGTAGGTATGTTTATTCAGAGCTGAGCAGCACGGGGTGTGGGGGGGAGGGGGTAGTCCCACCAAAACCGTGCGTATCTGACACGGCAACTCACTTCAAATTTATATAACCAAGTGTTACATATATATAAAGTTTCACAATACGCCTATACATATGCATGACCTATCCCTGCTTCATATTAAAATTAGTCCCAAGGGGTCATTTCCATAAACTCCTCCTGTCTGGGCTTGCGCAGTGCCTCCTGGTGGTGGTCGTCGGGCGTCATGGGGATGAAGGCAGGTGACTCCTCTTCATCACCGCTACTAACCTTTTGTTCCTGCGCAAACTCAGTTATCCCTTGGCTTTTATTCAAGCTGCAGTGTCGGTCTCAGCTGGTTCTGGAAGCGACCCCCCTAGTCCTTAGCAGGAACTGTCTTTCCTGAAGAATTGCAAGACTTTCTGCTTCAGATAGTTTGCACAATGGTTAGCAAATCGTTAAGCAAGTGGTCACTATTTATCAACTTGATTCCTTAGTATGCACAGCAATAATTAATCAATGCTGTATCTACTAAAATTTCTTTAACTCCTTCTCTCAGCTGTCTTTACCAATTTTGTGGACAACACGAAAGTCGGCATCTGTCCCAGGATCCCAGCTGCCTCTCTGCCTGTGTGTCACCCTGCAGCCTTAATCCTGCTAGAGACCTGTGGAGATGATTCAGAGCTGTGCAGGCATCCTCTCCATGGTAAAATGAATCCTAAATAATTTGCTTCACTGGAAGAGAAAGCAAGGGACATAGACTGCTGCTAAAATAGAAGAAAAGACTGTACTGTAAAATCAGAGTGAGGGGAAATAGGTGCGTGAGCAAGGTCCATATCCATCCACAAGAGCAAAGGATGTGTTGTTGATGGAACTGAGCCTCCACCTCTAAGGCCCGTATTCAAACTTATTGAGTCCACAGCCTGAGAGGTGCACCTGAAGGGCCTTTGACAAATCTCAGCCCAAGACTTTAGAGGCTGAGAAGGTTTTCAATGCCAGGAATTGATACCCCAGGAAATATGCATGCATGAAAATAGATGCTCTTTGAAGAGCTCTCTCCTGCACTTCCCCCACATAACCATGCACTTTCATGGATCGCCCTGGTAAGCCTTTATAATAACAGAGATTGTGAAAAGCCAGCTGCAATTAATGTTTAAAAAAGGAGTTTCACCTGGAAATGTGTTAGAATAAAGTTTCTTGGGCTGTACCTCAGTGATTTCAAATGGAGAGGTCTGTATTGCTTAGTAGTTTGCTTCGTTTGAATGCTGTGGTTTTTTATTCAGCAAAATGACAGATCAAATATCCCGGAAGAGAGGTAAATACTCTGTACTTGCAAAATGGAAATTTGTTCCTATGATGCACTCCAGAAGAGCTAATGGATCATGGCAGAGGCCTAATTGAGCTGGGATTTCCAAAGCAGTGCGTGTAAGACAATCAGGGGTCATACAGAATAGGGGAATGAACTAGGAGCAGGGAGACTGTTTTGACTGTATGCAGCATTAGGCATGAAAAAAAGATATTAGAAATTTGGGAAGAGATTCAGGAAGAACAGCAAAGATCACCTGGTGTCAATAAAACTCACTTTACTGTGAAGTTATTTGAGAAGCATGGTCCATTTCATATGTTCAAGGGAATTGACTTGATGTCATTCTCTAGAGAGGTACCTGGAGAAGGGATCACAGGCCTTTCTTTTGTGTAGCAAAACAAGCTGAAGGAAGAAGGCAGTGGCTAGGAGCCAGAGCTGGAGTAATTCAGACCAGAAACAAAAGTGGAAAGGTTTATAGAGAGTGAGTCACAATTCACTGAGCAACATGGCAGATCTTCCCATATTTGCAGGCTTTTAAAAAAACATGAGAAATAATATAATTCAGTTAAAATCTGCTGAAATTCTAGAGTAGACTATTTCTCTGATATGCTTAGATCTTTAGTAATAACTTGTGTTCTGATACTATGGTAAGCATTACACCTTTTCAACTATTTGCTAGTCAAGCACTTATTAATTTGTGTAGAAATTAGGTTTATGGCTTGAGTATAAGTATTTTAAGGAGAGATGCAGTATCTACTATGTTCTGTTCAGTTATAGTAGTAAAAGCCTGTCTTCTGGAAGGAATAAATAGTGATGGAAGGCAAGTTGCAGAGCAGCAAAGACATGATGAAGAAAAGCATGAAGCAGAAATGATTCCCAGACCTCTGAATGTGATTTAGAATGTGTTTCTACAGAAAAATCAAACTAATTTCTGATAAAATAAAGAACATAGTACTGTTGGGAAATCTAGGGTATGAGTTGGAAGGCAAAATGGTTTCTCTTTTTATTCCCAATGCAGTACTTCACAGTGTTAACTTACACTGCTGAACATGCATACAAAAGGTTCCAACTGTAATAATGCGAGGAAAAAAAATTCACTACGCAATGAGCTAGGTGGCAGGAGGCCAACAGGTTTCCTTTTTTGCATCTCACAGTAACATCATACATCCGAAAGTGGTGTACTGTCACTCCATCAGAGGGTATGTGAGCCTGAAGACTGATTCTGCAGAAAGCAAGTGTTCAGAGCAGCTTGGAGGTTTGTTCTGATGGTTCTCATACACTGCTAGAGATGGATCTTGAAACCAAAGTTTCCCATCTGTCTCAAATAAAAGCCACATTTTGCTTTGCTGAGTGTAAGAAAGGCCACTTGTTTGTCCTTCTTCAAGGTTCACCCAGAACTTCTGCTAGTTTTTGATGGCCATCTCTTTGGCTGAGACATTGTGCAAAAGGGATCCTTCTCTGCAAGAAAATGCCAAGACATCTGAGCTATGGCACTTGCAAGGGTGACAGTTCTCCTGCAGATGCACAAGAGCTCAAGGAGAAATCCACCTTCTTCCCTGTTTCCAGCATGGGCTAATAAATGTGTGGTTTTCATTACAGCTGGAGTGATACTCAGAAATTGCAAATTGTTAGAGGACTGATGCCCTTGGGGAGCTTGAAGGTGTGCCATGCTTTTAGCATTTATCAGTGGGGGGTGAGGAGAGCCCTGGGCCAGGTTTTATAACTGTGGTTGGCTTCTGTTACAGCACCACCAACGTAAAACATGAAAGGAAAAGGTTTGCAAGGCTTTCATGTGTGTCATTGTCAGCTGGCCTCAATGAGAACATCCTTTCATAAGTTGCAGTTTAGCCCAAGTCTGTTACAGGATCACCTGTCCTCAAATAGCTAGGAGCCTTCTACTCTTCTGTTTGATGAAAATTACATTTTGTAATAGAGCCATGCCGCTCCATATTATTCACCAGGAGAGTGTGGCTAGGAATATATGGTCACTGAGCAGCACAGTGTGCATGCGCCAGGAACTTGCCAGAGGCAGCAGATATCTGGAGAACACGTATTTTCCTACCAAGCCATTGCACATTGCCTGTGGAGAGGGAGTGACTCCTTCATCCAGCACAGTGGTTGGCTATGCAAGCTGCTAAGGCAAGGCTTGCATTTACTGTCCTGTGGAAAGTCTTTCTTCCCTGCTCCCCTTCCCATGCTGCTGTGCAAGGACTGCTCAGTCCTTATTCTTTACAGTGAGTTAGTCATGTCAAAAAGGCAAAGACTACGCACTGCCTCACTCCAAGACCAGCCCTCAGCTGATGCTGTGCTACCATGGTGCAAACCATGCAGCACATCTTCTGTTCACATAAGGATGTCAAGAAAGAAGCAGTTGAATTAGGGCTGCCTTGAAAGGGCCATTCATCTCTGGTGTGCACACGTTAGAACACAGCATTTCATTGTGAGAGCCTCACTTCCCATGTCTTCCTGCTCCCCAGGACATCCTCTCTGCAGCATGGAGCATTGCTACCCTGTCATCTCACTTTTCTCTACCTGCTGCTCTACTTGTTTTCCAGGCAGGTTTTTTCCCCCTATTTCCAGCCCAGAGAAAGAGAGAGCTCACCAGACAGAAGTACATAAGCTCTTTACCAGTCAGGGTCCTAATGCGGGTATCAGGGGTAAAAAAGCTGCTGGCTATAATTTGAAAACAATAAATAATTGCAAGTTAGCATGGCCTTCAAGGTTTGCCAATACATTTGTGTCACTGGTACAGTAACATCTTAAGTGCTGTAGTGCAATGCAATTACTAGTAACTCATGCTGTATTTTACAAGGATATTCCTGTCAAAATATGCTCCACACTTTGATGTCCTTGATTTTTTCTGAGAAGTATTTGGCGAGGTTTCAATTTTACTGTGCTTCTTTTGCATGCTTTTGAGTGCTGCCATGTTACCAAAGAGCTATTTCAAGCAAGTTAGAGCTCATCAACAGGGCATTTCCCTCAGAATTTTGTACGCAAGTATTGATGGGTGTTCTCTGTTTATGATGTTTCTAAGAACTACGCTGGTGTTGTTAGGCTGGGGCATAATCAACTTCTGTTGTGCTTTTGATCAAAGAGAGTTGGCAGTGCCTCCTAGCATGAAAATCTCCTTAATTTGCAATATTGCATTAAGAAAAAAAAATTAAATCTGCAGTTTCAAGCAAATTCTGTTGCTGACCAAAAGGAAAAAAGTGACAGTAGTGCTGTGTCTTTGTCCAGACAAATTAAAGCAGATATATATTGACTTTCCTTCTTTGCCCCCAAGATCTGCTCCACTAACATGGACAATAACTTGACAATATTGTCACAGGGGAAGAAACAGAAGCAGTGCCAGAGAAGTGGGCTGGCAGTGCTGCTTCCACACAACTTGGATGATTTCCTTGTGAATCAGCTCTCTCATGAATGAAAGTACCCATACCCGGCTCAGAAGGTAGAGAGGTAGAAGGGAAGACAAAGAACTCCATGCTACTGCCTCTCCCACTGGAAACATTTTGTGAATGACTTTAACTACTTGGTAACTGTAGAAAAGGTAATTCTTTTTCAACCCCTGAAAACAGGGGTTTTATGTGCTATTCCATTCACATTGTTCATTTTTATAGGTGTTGGCATGGAGGCAAACGACACATTGAGGACTTCGGGGAAGAGTCCACTAAGGAAATTACTGTGCTCCATGCACACATTTGTCTTTCAATTGTTTAGTAAGGAGATGCCTCAGAAGAGACGTTTTCTGCTTACACTTCTGATGGCTGTGGACCTAAGACAGCAGGTGAAGGGCAGAAGCAGAGCACAGTGCTTAGTGATCTTTGATCCTGCCATGTTTTCCCCTTTCCATGTGTCATCTGCAGTTTGTTTCTCCCTGGTGCCCTGGGATCAAAGCAATGCTGAATGGAAGAGTCTCTGTTTTATTCATGTTTTGCCTTGGTGTAAGTAATAGAATAAATTTTGGAGAGACAGAGAATTGATCTTCCAACTCAAAGACATCAACTCACCTTTATCCTTTCATGTAAGGCAGGAAAGAGAAGATGGTTCAGAACCTGAAGCAGTAGTTTTGGATACTTGTGCAGTCCTGTCCTGCAGCACATGCTCTCTGCTGCAACTAACACTTCATCATCAGCAGAGCAGAGCGGGGATGAGGGATAAGAGAATCAATTCATTCATTACACATTATCAGCTGAGAGACAGGATCCCCTGCATACAGCACCTGGACTTGGATTCCATACTGAACTGTTCCTCACCAGTGCCAGTGTTGAGTACTGCCAGACTACCACAAGCCCTTTGCGCACACATGTGCAGGAAATGGAGAGAGTTGAAACTCCAGAAGTGCCATAAATATTTGCAAGTTTCACTTGAATTATACATGAAGATTCACCAAATCAAGAAAAATGTATTTATCACAGATACATTTTTATTAATACTAAATATGTATCACTGTAACAAAAACTATTTTCCTTCTCTCCCCAAAATTAAAAAGCATTTTAAAGCAGCTTTGGTAAAAGTATAAGAAAGCTGAATTAAATTACAAAGGAAGTGTTCCTTTAAAAGGGCTAGTAAAACACAGATGGGGAGGTATATACCTACACACAATATTCTGCAGTTTATGTTGCTAAGACTCTTTTTCATTAAAAGACTTAAGACTGCTTAGCTTTAGGCACATAAACACAAAAACATCAAAAATAACTCAAACTGAAATTTTAAAAAAATATTCCTGCCAACAGTAGTGAACAAGGAATTGTGTCCCAGTCCCAGAAGATCTGGCTAGAGGCCTGGACTGACCAAAGGGAGTGAAAGAAAAAGGACAATATGTAATATAAGGAGAAATACATCAGATGTTCTTGTGGATATCCCACAGTGTTCAGGGTGGTGGTAACGTTTGCAAAATATTATAGAAGCAAACTACTCTGTAGTCTAAGGCAAATATGAAGCAAGCTTTTTGCTGTTTTCCTTAGAACAATTATTGAAATGTTTCTTATGTAGGAATTAAACTATCAGGAAGGACATTTAAAAGTCCAGGAATATGCCAGGAAACAGCTTCTGGACTTCTTTTTGCTTATATTTGCTGAAGTATTCCTGTGTTGAATAGTTAGTTGAATTAAAATATTTGGTTCACTGGGTTGAGCTTAGACGTTCCTCTTTTAAAATTGTCATTGAAAAATGTCTTAAGAGTACTTTCTCACTTCTGTAATAATGTTTAGTAGAACAGACTATTTCAGTTGAAAGGGACATACAATGACCATCTAGTTCAACTGCCTGACCAATTCAGGGCTGACCAATAGTTAAAGCATGTTGTTAAGGGCATCGTCCAAATGCCTCTTAAACACTGACAGCCTTGGGGCATCCGCCACCTCTCTAGGAAGCCTGTTCCAGTGTTTGACAACCTTCTCAGTAAAGAAGTGTTTCCTAATGTCAAGTCTGAACCTCACCTGGCACAGCTTTGAACCATTCCCGTGTTTCCTATTACCATGCATCCTATTACTGGACACCAGGATGAAGAGATTGGCACCTCCCTCAGCACTTCTCCTTCTCAGAAAGCTGTAGAGAGCAATGAGGTCACCCCTCAGACTCCTTTTTTTCCAAACTAAGCCCAAAGTCCTTAGCCACTCCTCACAGGAGATGTCTTTCAGCCCTTTCACCAGTTTTGTTGCTCTCCTCTGGATGCATTCAAGGACCTTAACGTCCTACTTAAATTGTGCAGCCCAGAAATGCACACAGTATTCCAGGTGACACCACACCAACACTGAATACAGTGGGATAATAACTTCTTTTGACTGGCTGGTTATACCATGTTCGATGCACCCCAGGATAAGGTTTGCCCTCCTTGCTGCCAGGGCACACTGCTGACTCGTAGTGAGGTTAGTGTCAACCAGCACCCCCAGATCCCATTCTGCAGGGCACATCTCTCCCAATTTATACTTGTGCCCAGCATTACTGCATCCTAGGTGCAGAATCTGGCATTTGGACTTGTTAAATTTCATCCTATTAATGATTGCCCAGTGCTCCAATTTATCTAGATCACTCTGCTAGGCCTCTTATCCCCTAAAAGAGTCAACAGCACCCCCTAGTTTGGTATCATCAGCAAACTTGCTAATGGTGCATTCAACTCCTGCATCCAGGTCACTGATAAATATATTAAACAGAACTGGTGCTAGAATTGAACCCTGAGGAATACCAATGGTGACTGGTCACCAGACAAATGTAGCCCCATTCACTACAATCCTTTAAGCTCTGCCCTTCAGCCAGTTCTTCACCCAGCACACTGTAAATCCACTCATCCCACAGCTGGACAACTCGTCCAGAAGAATGCTGTGAGGTACAGTACAAAAGCCTTGCAAAAATTCGGAACAACTACATCCACTGCCTTCCTTTCATCCCCTAGGCAGGTGACCTTATCATAGAAGGGTATCAAATTAGTTAAACAGGACTTTCCTTTTGTGAACCTATATTGACTGAGTCTGATGATTGCATTACTCTTTAAATGCCTTTCAACAATAAACAGTATAATCTTCTTCATAATTTTTCCAGGAACTGAAGTTAGACTAACAGGTCTACAGTTCCCTGGGTCTTCCCTCATACCTTTCTTATAAATTGGAATAACACTGGCTACCTTCTCATCGGATGCCCAAGATGTTTGGTAGATGATCAAGAGGGATCCTGCTTTAACATCCACTTCTCCTTCAGAACCCTGGTATGAATCCCAGCAGGCTTCATGGACTTCTGAAATTTCCGCTGATACAGGTGGTCCCTTAAAATTTCAGTGTCCAGAAATGGAAAGTCACTCTTCCCACACTCATGGTGCTCCAACTCAGGGGACCAGGCAGACCAAGGTCTATCTAAAGGCTATACTAAAGACTGAGGCCAAAAAAAAAGCATTGCATGCCTCCACTTTTTCTTCATCCCTGTTAGTCAGATGACCATCTTCAACAAGTATCAGTCCAATGTTTTCTTTAAACCTCCTCTTACTATTAACATACTTTAACAAGCCCTTCTTGTTATCTGACATAACACTGTCCAGCTTCAACTCTAATTGAGCTTTGGCCTTTCGTGCCTTCTTCCTGCATGGGAGACTCCTAAGCCCTCAAAAGTAGATTCCCAGGGTACTCTGCTAAATAGCTCCCTGAATAGCTTAAAGTTTGCTCTCCTGAAGTCCAGGGTAGCAACTCTGCTGTCCTTTTTTCTCACTACACTGAAAATTTTAAACTCAGTTTCATGATCGTCATGGCCAAGACAGTCATCTGCCATTACATCCCCCACGAGTCCTTCTCTGTTCACAAACAGCAAGTCAAGGAGGGCATCCTTCCTAGCTGGCTCACTGAGTACATGAGACAAGAAGTTATGTCCTACAAACTTAAAGAATTTCCAAGACCTGAGCAGGTATCACAAAGGTATCATATTTCCAGCTGATGTCTGGGAGGTTAAAATGTCCCATAAGGACAAGGGCTAGCGATCCAGAAATTTTGCCTAATTGTTTAGCCTAATTTCACCTAGTAGGATGAAACTGAAACATTTGTTTAATTTTTATCCACCTATGTAAGGTGTTTTATGTCAGATTGTTTGTCAAGTTCAAAGGCACTTCTGGCATTTTCTAGAAGCTTGGTTTGTTTTTTTATTTGCTTTTAGCAAAAGGATGATTGAAACCTTTGTCCTAACATCAGCTTTGGTGTATAAGCTTTGCATATGCAAACAGACAGGAGAAGCAGAAAACTCTTAGCTGGATTTTCTAAATCCAGAAAGCTACAGATAAAAATTTGCCAGTGAAATTTTCTTTTGCAAAACATTTGATCTGGATTCCGTTGCAATACAGTGATACTGAAGCTTCTGGCTGGAAAAAAAAAAAAAAAAAAAAAATCTTTTTGACCTGGAGCACCAGAGGGAGCTATGCCGACATAATTAGTAGTGTTCCCGGGGTTCTGCAGCTGTGAATGGTGACTTTTGTGTGCTGCCTGTTCCTGATATCTGTAGAGATCAGTGTCTCAGAAATATACTGAACTGTGATACTAGCCTTAGGGAAGGGATAGAACATGTGTCTGAAAAGTAACCAACAAGATGAAAGAGCAAAACCAGACACATTGTTCAATCCTCTTAGTCACTAAAAAGCCTAAAAGATCTTGCAGGTTGGTGGGATGCATGCTTTTCAGGCACTTTGACATTTTTGAAAATCGCATTTTTCATTTAAAGAATGTGGAGAATTCCAGCCATTACTTTGAGAGCCCAGAATAGCCTTTTTTCTGTCATCTACATCTTCCTACATCCTCATCCTGACAATAGCATCAACTCACAAGGCTTTTTGCCATCTCCTCAGAACATATGCCCTTACTCCACTGACTACTCTGAGGTGTATGAATGCATTGACAATAAGACACATGCTTAAACACATGGATGAATAAGGAAGAGCTTAATTGCTTATAATTAAGCATAAGTCCAAGCCTTTTCTAATTCTTGAAGAGATTCACTTCTAGGCCTGTTAATGCCAAGCATTAAATCCTTTGGGAACTAAAGATCTGGAAAATCTTGTAATTTCTACACATAGCCTTGTGACAAAAAAAAAAAGAAAAACAAAACTATTTTTTTCTGCACTTTTCACGTATATATTTGTGTTGATTGACTTTATAAGTGTGTATATGTTTCTGTGTGCAGGATATACATGTATAAAATTAAATTCTCATTAAGCTCTGTCACTACTTATATCTTTCTCTTCCTATCTTACTTCCTACCCTCCTATTTTGAGCCCAGCAACTAGCAGGGGAAATATGTAAATTCAAACACAAGCAATGTCTCAAATGTGACTGCATAGTTTTTGGTTCTCGGTTCAGGGGAATGAAATTGCCCAAAGCAAAAAAAAAAAACCCTAAAGACAACATAGCCCAGTGGAAGTTATAAATTTTAGTCTCCATTCCTAGCCCATCAGATCTTGAGCCAGCTCCTAAATAACCAAGTTTTCAAAATAATTAAGTTGGGGAAGGGGAGTATACTCATCTACAGGCATCCATTTGAGCCTGTAGCCTGTTCATTCTTCCAAGTTTTCATTGCAAGCAGAATGTTAATATGGGGAAGATAGGAAGGAGAAAAGGTGTTAGAAAAAGCTAAGTTTCTTCTTTAATGTTGCTGTTGCAAAAGTGGGAGTGAGCAGGGAAAATTCAACACTTTGTGACTTATTACAGGAACACAAGTGCTGTCAACATCGCCTTGTGCTCTGGTCTCAGGAGATCTGGGGCTTTCTGTGGTCAGCGTTTCCTGCAGGGCAGGACCTGACCCACCACACCAAGGACCTCCAGGCTTTGGAGCTCTGCTTCAGGGTACTCCTAGTTTCTAGTGCCCAGTGCCTGGCTCTTGAAGCAAGTGGTGTGTTTAATAGCAGCTCTTTCCTTGACTCAGTCCAACTTTTTTTTTTAGATGACTGCTTCGATGTGACACTGCTTCAGTTTATCCAGAGTCTGCTAGACACCTTTACAGTTTCTATTGTTTGCTTCTTTTCAAAAGTGAAGGTCAGACAAGATACATTAGGCTTTAATCCTCGGCACACATCTATTTATTAGTTAAATACTGCAGCATTTAGTGTGTCAGAGAAAACAGCAAGATTTAATATGATGTTTGTTGAGAAAGCATTTAGCATAAACATGTATATCTCTAATAAAAAGTATAAGGCACGCTTACATATATGGAAATTATTCAACTAGTTGAATTTCATGTACTTCTCACAAAAGTGTAAAGGAGAGGACAGATAAATTGACTATTGTCTTTGTATAGAGTTACAGAAATATTTGTTTGTAGTTTTGTTCAGTCAGAGCATTTTAATATTAAATTATTTGCTCTTTTTACTCAGTACACAAAAAAAGTCAGGGCATAACAGAAGGGTCAACAGTTAAAGGAGGGTTTTCAAGCTGCCTATAAAATAGATGTTTTCCGAAGCATTTCCCTGACTTCTCTGCATGTCCAGGGTGGGATGGGGAATCATAGCACTGCAGGCAGGGAGAACAGCAGTGAGCACATGGGGGCCCAGGTAATAGCTGTAAGTGTGTTGGTATTTTGATCGTGCTGGAAAGAATGGGTTTCACCACCTGGAACGATATGGGCTTGTGCTGCATTGAAGCTGCTTTCTTCTCCCTTGATCATTTTTCATACAGATAATGAAATGAAAGGAGTGAAAGACTGCCTCATGCTAGGCATGGGAACTGATCTGAAGCCTAGCAAAGGCTTCATGCATACTCTTCCAGTATCGTAATGGGCTTCAAGGTAAGATGATTAAAGGATCAGCTGCTTTATTAGATTGGTAAATTCATGCTTGCACTCTTGGTTTCCCTCACTGTCACTTTCTTTCTGTGAATTCATGTTTTTGTGAAACCTCCTGAAGTCACAAAGTCTGCAGCTCCATACAGGTTCCTAGCAGTGGGAATTGTGTCCCCAAACTCATCTCCCAGATGCATTACTCATTAGTGGAAACCTTCTCAGGTTGTGAGAAACAAATGCCACAGCCCTTAACGAAGGCTCAGCTACTCCCTGTTCAGCACAAAAGCAGCTAAAGGAAAGAGCCTGTCACTGTTAGAAACACGTGACTTTTGGATATTCTGTATTCTGTTTCTTCCCTTCCGTCTCTTTATGTCTCTCTTTACTTTTGCTGACTTCATTTATTGTGATTAAATGCAACAGAATAAACTCTTTAGCTCACTGGGGTTTTTTTTAATAATTTCACTTTATTTTTTACAAATTATTGATACTTTCAGCATCAGGAATAATGGAAAAGGAATTGCAAACAAGTTCATTGTAAAAGACTGCAGCATAAAGTCAGCAATAATAAAAGGTTGAAGCAGAGAAGCTTTCTGGGAGACCAATAGAAAGGTGTGTGGCAGACCACTATGGGAAGGAAAGAGTCCAGGAGAGACAGTCAGGGGGAAGTAAAAACTTACTTCCTTTCTGTACTATTTCTGCCCAGATTGTGGTTTTGTTATAAGGACGATGTAAGGAGCAGTGATTTCATTGTGCTTCCCCAGACCACTTTTTTTCTTTGAATACAGTTCTTGATTGCTCCTGACCAGAGTAAGAAGTTTGTACTAACCTTGTCCTTTTGCAGAAACAGTCTTCCTCTCTTCTGCCCCAACTACTCTGTCTATTTCTTTAGCATGGGTAGTGTTAAGGCTGTGTCCTCTCTCGACTTACTTTATCCTGGGAAGGATGAGAAGACTGAGTAGTCTTGTAATAAAGTTTCATTTACTATGTTGAAAAAGGGAGATGTAGTTGCCTGACATTTGCATAAATCTGAGTGCATTTTAAAGATGAGTAATATACTTCAGGTAACATCAGAGCAAGGGATGAAGGTGTCCATGCTGGTGGCACTGGCAGGGTCCCTTTGCATTTCTAGCTATTCATATGTTTTTTAAAATACTTTGTAAAAAAGCATCACTTCATTTTTATGAAGTGTGAAATTTGCAGTCGATTTGCTGTGTTGTAATAAATGTTTTGTTTGTGGATTCCCTGATTTTTTTTGAAAATGGAAGTGGTCTATACAACAGAAGGAGTGATCAATGCAGTTCATTTGAAACATGCCCTTCAGTGGTCCCAAACTGTTACCACTGTGGAAAATGTCTGAAGTACTGACACAACTCACTTCAGCTGGGATTGAGTTCCCCTCAAAATCTTTACCATCTAGTCAATAGACAAGAGATAATATCAACAGCAAATGTCAACAACGTATTTCCATTACAGAAATAGACAAAGATGCAAAATTAAGGTTGACATAGATACGTAAACATTGTTTGTTAATCATGAGTTATAAAAACTTACGGGCTTTTTGGGAAGTGGCTGAATTCCTTAACCATCCATGTCTAGACAGACTTACTAGCTCTGAGCATGAAATGGAGGTGAGGAAGAAGGGTTCTTTCCTCCACTGTGAAAAAATGTCAGCAAAACTCATTTTAATGAATACCCATTTTTTGTGCACAAAACATCCTCAGTGCTCATGAAGATCTGTATTTTCCATCCTGGGGTGAAGCAAGCATTGGAGCTTGGAGCCTTTCTGCTCTACAGATCCTGTCAAAAGCTCTCGAATCTAGAAAGCTGATCTCTGATTAAAATGAAAGCTGCAATTTACAAGCAGTAACTGAAACTAGTAGATGAAGCTTTAGCAGAAAAAAAAATGCATGTTCTCCAGCTTGTGATGATATTGCCAGCATTGGAAACAGTAGTGTGTCAAAGTGGCAGAAGCCAAACCAGGAGTTTCTTCCTTCTGGAAAGCATGTCTCCTTTTGAGGTAACCTTTGCTAGGACAGATCTCTCTAGACCTTTTGCTAGGCAAAGATCTCATCTCATCTCCTCCTTCAGAGGGTGGAAATACTAGTGTACAAATATGAATCAGTTTTGAGGTCAAACATTAGTATACTTAGCACAATAGCACAAAACACACTACATTCTTTGTAGTTTACACACAGCTGGTCTGATGCAAATGACAGCAGGATGGTAAGTGTTTGCCGTAATGAACTTCAGGGATACTCTTTGCCATATTTACGTGATGGAGATTGAGACAGCATCCTTTGAGAGTGCTTGGAAATTTGTTGGCCCAAATTTGTTCTTATTCCTGAAGTCTTAGTCACTATGAATCATTGACTTCTTTTGACAAGCCTCCAGCCTCACCTATAAAGAGATTTATTTGTAGACTCTTAAAACAATGTGTGGATGAAGAAAGAGTTGCTTATTTTGGTTAACCACGAGACAGTTAAACTGCACTCACCATGCATAAGCAAACAAAATATTCAGTTATAAAGTTTGGCTACATTCTAATACAAACATTATCTATCCTCCAAGGCTGCATTTTCAAGGGAAATTGGGATCATACACAGCATCCCCAATTATTATCTTCTCTTTATCTCGGCTTCTCGATTGGGAATAAATAATTTTAATTAAATCACAGATTTGCCATTTTTATTAGAAAAACAATGAAGTACTGTTGTATGCCTTCCAGTGTGTGATGGATTCTTAGCTCTGAATGTGAAATAAAAGCATTCTTCTTTTAATGGGTTATAACAGGGTTATAAAATGTTGGAATTTCTGATAGCAGTTGGGGGGGAGGGGTGTTTTCCTGATTTTTGAGAGTTTAGCCATTTTTATCCTCTATAGTTCCCAAGGACTATGTCTACACTTCCATAGATGGCACAATAGTGTTAAAGTACCAAGTCAACTTAAAGCCAGCTAAGCTAACCAGAAGCTGGTGGCTCTCCAACCGTGGAAACGATATAATACAGGCAGACCTGAGAAACCAGACAAATACTGCTGCCTGCAGTGCAGGCTGCTATGGCCAGGTTGAATATCTTCGTCTCACTGTGCAGTGTTCAGGATAGATTAGTTTCTGTGGTTGTCAAGCAAGGTGCCATGTTTTGAAGGAAGAATGAGGATGTTCCTATTTAATGAATGTTGTCAGGGTTGCTGGGAGAAGTACCCCCTAGGTTTCTCCTGGTCCCACTGAATTTGCCTGTCCTAAAGTTGTCATGTAGAGTTTTCCATGCCAGGACAAATTTTGGCTGAGGGCCTTATGCAGACTGTATTTTGCTTACTATGAGGCTGAGGCAGTGAGGAAAGCATAAGAAATTTCAAAAGTAAATATAAAATTGCCCAGTGTGGCAAACACGTGGGAACACAATGAGGACACATCATTGCATGGTTTGTTTCTCTTCTCCATAAGTATTTGGTATGCAAGTAATTCCAATCTCATGAGTCCTCCTTTGGAAATCCTTCCTTTGCTTATAATTCAGCTTAACTACTGATATACAGGATCAGAACAAAGGTCCATTAAGCCAAGTAGCTTTACTTTGATGAGCTTCCCCTTCTTCTTAGGTCCCCTTCATACACAAGAACTCCATCATCTACCCCAGGAAGCAACATAGGTGTGCAAAGTAACACTAAGAGTGAAGGAAGAACACTTTCAGAAGTGTTGACCAAGGCTAAGTCAGGTATGGGAAAGAGATTCACATATGCTCACACTGATGAGTGAAAAAACAAGCTCAGAAAGAGAACATGTTTGCCTGGTTTAGAAGAGGAAACGTGGTGAGGGATGTACATTCCCATATCTCCCCTTCCCTTCCCTTCCCTTCCCTTCCCTTCCCGCACCTTCCCTTCCAGCACCTTCCCACACCTTCCTGCACATTCCCTTCCCACACCTTCCTGCACCTTCCCTTCCTTTCCCGCACCTACCCGCACCTTCCTGAACCTTCCCTTCCCTGGAGAGAAGAAAATTGATTTTGAGAGCTAGTAGTCTGGTTTGTCGCTGTGCTGAGCACTTGAGACATAATATTGAACAGGGCCTTGATCACATAGCTCTCTCTAATGCTAGCTTCTGTAATAAATCTGGTCAAACCTATCTCAAAGAGCACACCCAAAATATATTATTATTTCTGTGCCTCTTATCCTCCTATGTGAGAATAGGATGATAGCCTCTTGTGTCATCAAGGTGATAATTGTATGTTTCTGAAGCTTTCAGATAATACAATAGTGAAAGCCAAATAATTCAGGAAATTAATAACAGTTCATTTTCATCAGATTTTATATACTGAGTAACTGCTGGAGACTGAAGGAGAACTGGAGAAAGATAACAGCGTAAATATCAGAACAGAAGACAATTCCACACTTTGGAACAAGAGAGGAAAATAATGATATATTCTTACTTCAAAAACCACTTTAGTTTTCTCTCGAGCACTGAGTAAATTTGAGGTCAGACTGTTGAAACCTGAATCATGATCCATCCACAAAGACCGACCAACCAGAGCACTTCACCATTATCTAATATTTCGGTGCTAATATTGCAAACTTAATGTTCTTCTTGTGTAATTGTACATGCAGAATATATACTGAGAGTAAGAGCTTAATCTTGCTCCTTTTGACCTCTAAGATGCAGATCTTGATAATCTTGTATTTGTAACCAATACAGCTGTAATTCTGTCAGGAAGTTTTAGTGGAAACAGAAACCCCAAGATGAAAACTGCAGATACCTTATGTCCAAGATGCATGTACCTAGGAGGGCCTTGCAAGAGCTTAAAGTGGAAAGTTTGTTGAAGTGAATCTGAGTGCTGATTTAATGGTAGTTTTACTGCTGTAGTCCTCTCTGCAGACTTTAGCTGTAGAAACTGAGAGATGTCCTTGAAGGGTGGTGGTGCACTGGGCAGGGATAAGCATTCAGGTCTACCAGTGTGTGCTGTTTTCCACTCCATGAGGACAACAGAAGCCAGCCATCATTTCTCTGCTAAAAGTGACAGGCAGTGGAGAGGGATGCTCCACCTGACCTGCAATGTGCTGTAGGGAATTTGAAGGGAAGCTGAATGCTCCCTACACTTTGCCAGGCACTGGGCTGGGTCACCAAAGTGTACCAGCACATGATCTTCCCTACAACTAACACTGTTTAGAGTCAGCCAAAAGGGCAGAAAAAGAAGCCACTTTCCTTCTTCATTCTGGCATGTCAGATGTTCCCCTGCAGAGCTGTCTCCACGCACCCTAGGACTGGTCACCTCTGCCTATCTGCTCCCCTGCTGCTTTCACCTTGGCAGGAGCTTCCCAGGTGCTGTTCCTCCAGGTGAATGCTGTCCTTGGGAAGGAGATTTCAGAGGAATATGTACATGCACCATTTCACTGAAGTTCCTGAACCTGGTTGAGCAAATCATGATTTTTTGAGTACTTCACTGCCGCACACAGTTGTAGCAAGAGGGTTCCCCAGCTTCTTTGTGCCAGATGAATAAATCTGAGTGAAATAAGAATAGACCAGGGTGTCTTTTCACTAGACTGAATTGCAAAATCCTCTCACAGACCAATACATGTTCAGAATACTTTTGTTTTACATAAGTCCTTTTATGGCAGAAGAACAAAATTATCCAGTGAATATGGTATTATCCAGCCTTTATGGTATTTCTGGCCTCATCAGAATAAAGATTTCTGCAGACTTTTAGAAAATTAGGTCTTTGGTTCTTGTCTTAAATAAAGCTTAAGACTGTATAGGTCTGCATGAACATAGTAAGAAGCTCTCTCACTGTTCCAAAGTGCTTAAGACACACATTACAGCAACATAAGGAGTATTTTACTGTCATCAAAGTATGGGGATCCTACCTCTTCTTTCCATTGCTACAAATGTGCAAAGTAGGATAGCTATACTATAGTTTTTCCAGTCTAAATACATCTGTACCAAGATCTGCACCATCCTTCACCCCCTCGGCTGCAACTGTGGTGGATGAAACCTGAAGAGAACAGCTGGCCCTTGTTGAGCATTATAAGAGGGCTAGAGCGCCTTTCGTATGAGGACAGGCTGAGAGAGTTGGGGCTGTTCAGCCTGGAGAAGAGGAGGCTCTGGGGAGACCTGATAGCTGTCTTCCAGTACCTCAAGGGGCCCTACAAGAAAGATGGGGAGAGGCTGTTCAGCAGGGCCTGTTATGATAGGACGAGGGGTAATGGTTTTAAAATAGAGGGAGGTAGATTTAGATTGGATATCAGGAAAAAATTTTGTATAATGTGAGTTGTAGAGCACTGGAACAGGTTTCCCAGAGAGGTGGTGGATGCCCCATCCCTGAAAACGTTCAAGGCCAGGTTGGATGAGGCTCTGAGCAACCTGATCTAGTCGGGGATTTCCCTGCTCCTTGCAGGGGAGTTGGACTAGATGACCTTCGAAGGTCCCTTCCAACTCTAGCCATTCTATGATTCTATGATTATGCACCTCACGCAGCTGCCTCAAGAGCTACGTGGAGCCCCAGCATTTCTCAGCATCACTGACTGAGCTGTCTATAGGGCTTGTTTCTCTTTTGTGTTACAGTTTCACATAGGAGATCAAGCAAGTGGGCAATCCTTTTTGATTGTGATTTCCCAGCCTTAGTTTAGCAACATGATGGGAGGGAGGCAGGAAAAGGATCTAATCCAAATTGAGCTTCTGAGCTCTTTCAGCTTTCCCTGTCCTTGTTCCAAATCTGTGCTTAATACAGCTTATATCTCCAAGATAAGGGATACCCTAGATTGCCATTAGGGAATGTACCTATTGGGGACTGTTTTACTGTGTCCAAAGGCTGCTTCAGAAAAGGCATCTCACCTGAAAAAAGTCCTGGCTGCCAGATGTGAAGGTTTATTCACTAGTATCCATGGAAGACATGACAGCCTCTAGGGATTTTACAGACTGAGTCATTGGATAGTGACTAAGAGTGGTTATTAATTGGTAGCTGACAACTAAACAATCTTCCAGCCTTGTGGGACAGCATCCTTCAAAGTTTTGCAGAAAGTTGACTTTAACCTTGTATTTAGTTGTCAGGTTTTAGGTTGCACTTTATGAATAACATTGTGATTCAGATGTCTCAGAGATGTTCTGAAACCTCTTACCATAAGATCTCCTTGTCATAATTATTAATCATAACATTCCCAGAAGCAAGTCCTCCCATGCACCATGACTGTTGAATGCCAGTGCTGGAAAGCAGCCTTTCCCATCCACTTCCTAAGTAGGCAACAGAGAAAAAACATAAGAAGCAGCCTGTATACTTCCTGTGAACAGGAGTAGGGGTAGTTACTGAGGACTACTGACTGCAGCAAGGATATTAATTTTTCATAGCCCTAATCTTTGTCAAGGCCAATGAAAGGTCAGATTCAGAAGACTTTGAGCTTTAGTTCAGAGGGCTGAAATACACTGGCTCAATATCAGCTCCATTTATGGTCTCCTACCAGTTGGGGTTTACAAGGCTGCTAAGCCAAGATCAGCATTTCAAGCAATTGTAGAAAATTTTCTTTCCCTTTTTTTTTTTTTTTTTTTACATAACAGTGAGAATTAAATGTGTTTTACCTCCAGCTCAGCCTTGTTAGGTCAAGCTGGAAAGACACTCAGGCAATCAGTTTATTTTCTTTTTTTACCCCTGATATGTTTTATAACCATATACAAAATCATAATGAAACCTCTGTGTTTGACTTCCACAATGGCCTGGATGGTCTCATGTGCATTGTATCCTCCTTTATCAGAGTAACACTGCTTGTACTTCCACAACAGCAGGAATATGAGCCTTAGAAAGCAGAAAATGAGGGCTTGTCTCTGTCCATTTTTCACTCATTTTTACACTGTTGTGTAGGTTTTCATGCTTGTTTTTTTTTCTTGCTTCATTCCTTCCTGTCTTCTCTAGATCTTTGCTGTTTGGCCATTTGTAAGGCATTAGTGAGGTTTGGGTTTCTGTCCTGTTTATTTTCTTCATAGTTTAATCTTATGTCTTTCAACTACCTTCCCCTCCACTGACAGTGGAATTTGAAGGGGTGAGTTTTAAAACTAGAAACTGGTGGCCTTGTGTGCAGTAACTAACAGAGTAGCTTTAAATGGCAGAGATGAAGGTGATGTCGGTTGGCTGACCTAGCTCCTACAGATAAGTATGGTTTATATAATGAGTTTCTCATGTGTACCTTATATTCATGTAAAACCCAGATATTGCCAAGTGAAGAAAGTAGGTAATCTATATACGAAGAAATGGATATTCTTACTATGGAACCAGAGGTCCACAGGACAAGGTTTAAGTCTCCTTTTTGTGCCAGTACTAATTCTAACTGTGTCAGCGGTACTTGCTGGGCTTTTCCTAAGAATATGTGCATTCAGTTTTGACTGTACCTGAGTATTGAATGACATTGTCATAAGATTGTCATTGCCCCGAGATTTTTCCCCAAGTGGCAATAGCTACTGTTTCAACCTGGTGTTATGACTGTAAAGTCAGGACTGTTGTTGCCTGTAGTAACGTTTAGCACCCACTCACTTGGGATCAAGCTTTGCTTTCACTGGCCTTTATCACTGACACAGTGCTTAACTGTCACCAGTCACTTCATTTTCACATCCTTTTTTGATCACTGATAAATATATTGAATATCACAGGTGCTAGCACAGATCTTCTCAGAACTACACAAATACTTTCTGTTGCGAAAGATAAGTAACCTTTTGTTCTTTGTCTTTCAGACAGTTCCTGGCTCTGACAGGATCTCTGAAAAGACATTAGTTTCTTTCAAACCTTCAGTGAGGATTTGTCCAAAGCTTTCTGGGCATCAAACTGTTCCACTTCACCCCTATCCATGTGTTTAGTAACTCCTGAGACAAACTCTTATCCCTAAAAATTACATTAACTCTTCCCAGGTTCCACAACACAGGAAGGTTTTTGGAGTTGCAAGAATAAAATTATATACAAATGCATATAATTATCCAGACTGTACATACAAATACATTCTGTGTGCCACAGTGGGCATGTATGGGTTACTGTCCCAGTTGGAGATATGGTTGGCCTGAAAAGCTGTTGACATAAAATAGACAAACCATGTAGTATCACTTCCAATTTCTCCCACTTACAGGCTTACCCTTGCAAGTTCACCCTGAACTCTACAGCTTGCCTGAAAGTGTAATTGTCCAATTATATGTATGTGCCTGCAGCTTTGCATTAAAATATATCTGTTATTCAGACTTACTTGAGGGTGTCACAGACTAAAAAAGGACAACCTGCCAGTACCCACAGAGCCTGGTGCGCAATATATAAGCTATGCTTTTAGGAAGCCTCTGGGAGGGTAGGAAATCCATAATACATAGAAGTGACTAACCTGTCCTAGATGACCAGCTCTAACTGTATGGCCAGAGCTGCCGTAAAAAATATTCCTCTGTCATAGCCACAGATAGCTCCCATCAGTGCCAGAGGTTCCTGTCACAGGTGTGAAGGTAAAGTTTTGGGAAGAAAGACCATTTTTGAAATGGCCAAATGCTAACCACTCCATCAGCTGCGATGGTACGTTGGGCGCTCTTGAGTAATGCAAATGACATCCCAGCCTGAACCGTAACATTGCCAGTTCTGCTGGAGAAGGCAAACAAGTACTACGGCCGTAACCTAAAAAGCATGGCTTTTCCCATCAATATACATCTGCTGCACCAGCACCCAAAGTGTACCCAGTTTGAGTGGAAAGCAATTAGCGTATGTTTAGCCCAAATAAAGCTTAGGCTGGACCTGTATGGAGTACTTATTTTCAGGGACATTAACTAAGGAAGAAAAATTACCAATTATTTTAATTCCATGTAGAGAAATTATATTTTAAAATTTAAACTTCATCTTTTCTGAACTCCAGTGAAGATTTTTTTTAAACATTGTTTGAAATTAGAAACTCAAGCCTATATCTAAACCAAAGCCATTATTACTGTGCATTTTTTAAATCTCATCCTACTTGAAATCTGCAAACCTCCTGAAATTACTGTCACGTTCACATGAGAAATACCTAAAATGCCAAATATTTGTGGGATAATTGCTGTTTACTTGACATTTGTTGCTGCCCTGAATTTCAGCAAACATAGGCTTGCACAGTTCAACCATTAAGCTTAACATCAGCCACTTTGCAAAGTTAAATAATTCAGCTGTTTGCATTTGCGTACTAATTGCTGAGAGCAGCCATCCACACAAAGGATTAAGTGACTGAAAAATTGAAGGAAGTTATCAATGCAAAGGGAAAGATATCTTTTAAAAGTCACAGTTGCTTGTAAAAAAATTCTGCAAAAAGCTCCACTAATAGGAGAACTCCTTCTGTAGGAAGAAGTCTAAAAAATGTTGTTTGGTACTTTCATATATAGCATCTCTAGGAATAAGTTAATGGAGTTCAGCAAGTTAAAAATGTGTTCAGATTCTGTCCTGATGTGCTTTTAACTTTAGAAAAACATTTTAGAGCAGAAGTATCAATTGACTCTTAACTTCTATCTACTAGTAGTGAACTGTTACGTTACTACTATAATGAAACAGTTCACTAAAAAAAAAACTCAAACAAATAAGCCATCAAGTCCAAAAGCAACTGAAAGCTTGCCATAGGCATTAATGAAGACAGCAGACAGTTCTATGATTGGGGTGCTGAAAACAACACAGCAATATATAATCAAATGTATACTTTATGAGTCATTGTAAATCTGTCTTGTGATACTGCCTAGAAACTAGAATTACATTCTTGTCTTATTAGTGGAGCAATTACATTCTTCTGCTATTAGTGGAGCTTTTTGCAGAATTTTTTACAAGCAACTGTGACTTTTAAAAGATCTCTTTCCCTTTGCATTGATAACTCCTTCATAGAGTTCATCAGTAAGAAATCAAGGGATACATCTCAAGGCAGTAATTTTCAGAGCATTCTGTTCAGTTTGACTAATCTGCTATGTATACATCTCAAGGGTTCTTTCCCTGGTTAAATAAATATAGAGGCTTTTGCGAACTCTTGCACTTGCTGCTCTGCCAGTAGCAATGGAAAGAGCTCTAAAGCCAGTAGCTCTAATTTAGCAAAGGAAAAATAGTTGCACTGGATTTAGCTGTAAAATATAAGATGATATTTCTGCATCAATAGAATAAGTTTTATTTCCTTTGTAGCTTTCACAAATGGATGGTGCCTAAGGTTGTGGTTCTTTGGTGTATCTCAGTGACACCCATGATGCCTTGTAAGCAAGGGACTGTGTTTGCACAGCAAGGTGTGATGCTGTGCAGAGACACTGGTGTGGAGAGCAGGAGATGCAGCTGAGCAACTGCAGTACCATGGCTCTGCAGGTGACTTGGGCTTGGAGTTACTAGCTCTCCAGCATGGCAGTCCCATGTGCAGTGGCTGCACTCCTGGCTCAGAGCTGGCTCCTGGACCATCACTCAGTGACCCTCGCTGCTCTCAGTCATACTTTCAGGAAGACATGGGCTTCTAAAGGCACGTTTCACAACCTTTCACCAGTGCGTGCATCCCTGGAAATGTTTTACAGAGGAGGGCAGAGCTCAATGTAGGGCTGAAGTGTGTGTGCGTCGCAACCTCTGGCCCTGCTGCCTGTGCCAATGCCTTTGATGCCAGGGGACACTGGCTTAGGGATATAGAAGCTCCCAGAAGCAGCCATCTCTGCCCTTACTGGCAACAACAGCAGTCTCCAGCCCAGTTTTGCAATTTCAGTGATTGCTTTGCTTCCTATAGCAGGAGTGGCACTGCCTTGCCATAACACCTGCCTCTCCTTCAGGCAAAATTCAGTGTTGCCTCAATGCTTGAGAAGACCCTCCATCAATGTCACAGGCTTGTATTGTTCTGCAGTACTCATGGCTCTGGGTTCCCAAGTTAGTTACCTCTCAGAAATAGTTCATAGACATTCATGGCTTGGAAGGTCTGCTGTAGGGCGTACATAAGCTTGTTGCAATTAGTGCGGTCTGGGGGATGCTGGAAAAAGCCCAGCTTCAGTGAAGCTCTCAAAACTTACTCTTGTTTTGCTCTTGCCTGTAAAATCTACTGAGCTTCCCTTTTTCCAAGAAAAGGTCTTTGGACTGCTCGCTCTTGTGTAATCTTTGGTCTGCAAAGAATATTTCTTGGTTTCACATGATCGTTTGTCTATATCTCTATGTCATCTGCGAAACTTGCCATGTGCTATTGTGGTAACAAAACTGGTGAGAGCAATGTTTGCCTTGTGATTAGCAGTGGCAGTTTTGAAAAGGTGTTTAAAACCATTTCAAGCACTACCTCTAATTCAGCATTGTGTTGTGCAGGAGCCAGCTTCTGATTTCAGGGGCATCTTTGCTTACAGAACTGAACAGGGGAAGAACTGGCCAGGCTTTATTTTAAGGTTACATTCTTACGAAAGCAGTACATGATTAATGAAAGCTTTGAGCTTGTTATAGGCATGGGCAGTCTACGCTGTAAATGGCTATAAACACAGCAGGAAAAGGTAATGTAGCTAATTCTAAGCCAATGTTTATAAACAACTTGTCAAACTTTATCACTGTTGGTTAATGTCTATTAATAATGTATTAAGGCTTTATAAATGTTTATAAATGGAACCCCAATATAGGAAGAAACTTATGCAACTCGGTTGTATGCTTATTGTTAAGCACAGAATCTTCTTCAGCTCCAGGCTGCAGGGGTATTTCTTCTAAAGTCCACAGAAGTACTACTGCACCAACACTAAATGTTGTTTGCCTTGATAAATGCAAAGCTGATGTGCTGACAGAAAGAAAAAGAACACTGCTCAGTAGGTTCTGATTTAGTACACACTTATTCCTAATGGGATCCCCACAGCGCTCTGGTCTGACCCCACTCCAAGTGACTGAACATTGAAGGTTTGCAATATCTGGTCATTGGTCCTAAGTCTCATGTTGGATAAATATGCAGAGGACAACTTTTACTCTGTCATTGCAAGTGACCAGATCACATTACACTTGATCTCCTCATCCACAGAGAAAGTGAAGTGCTGCTGAAGAGGAAATAATTCACTGGCCTTAAGTAAAGAGATGAGCAGATAACCCTCTGGAGGTACGACCACAACATGTTATCCTCAGGTATTTCAATTGAACTCAGTCCAGATGAGTATACCTCCTTGCTCCCTCCCTTCCACAGGACACCTGCAGTGACAAAATAAAACATAAATGGTCGATGTCACCTCTTCCTGGAGCTCAAGACTGCTTTGTGCACAGTTGAGACTATTGGATGTGTCACAGGAATGTGACATTTTATAAAACCATATTCACTCCAGAGCTGATTGTAAAATAGCAGAATAGTGCTGTGATAAATACTTCAGGACAATAGGAAGTAATAACATGTTTCAAAATGTTATCTAAACCAGTTTTTCATATTTCTCCTTTACAGCCAAATCTCCATTATCCATGAGTGGATTACACACTTTGCAAATTAACTAAACCACACTAAAAATAAAATGAACTCAACTTTTTTCTCTCTTTGCATTTATGAGTCATTCTACATCTTCTTTTGCAAAGATAAACTTGGTGTGTTATGCTAGCCTAATTTACATACAGTGTAAACTGTTTGTAGAGTCCTTTCTTTTTTTTTTTTTCCTCTCAGTTTGTCTGGTCTGTCCCTCATTTGTCCTGTATATCTGACAGTTGACAAGGCATGAACCCTACCTCAACACCCTGTGGTGCTAAGGAGTGACTGTAACAAGGCAGAACAAAGAGCAAATATCTGAACAGTACAATGCACTTGTGACCTAGCAATGGAGATTCATTGTATCACAAGTCTCCACAGGCTACAGCCAAGCCCACTTGCAGTCCCAGCTTCCTTCCCCAGCCTCCCTCTCCACCCAGCAGCCCACAGTCTGGGAAGGGAAAGTCAAGACGAAAGTGAATGCATGCCCCGAGACATGTGTTTTTCATTTTCTTGGGTTTTTTCCAGTTTGATGTGAGGTGTATTTTGTGGAGGTTGACAAACAAGGCAGCATTGCTGTGTATTAATGATGCGGTGCAAGCCCTTAACATGTGTTCAGGGTTAGTTTGAAATGAACAGATGAGGAACTGTATGGCCCATTGAGTTATTTCTGATGATACAGTGTCACTAATAGGAATGACCTGTGCTGTTCATCGCCATCTGACAAACAAAGTTATTAATGTTAAAATAACTACATGTTAGGTTAACAACATAGTGGCTCTTCTAGACTGTAATGCAGTTTCTACAAAAGTGATCTGAGCATGATGTTTTACTGAACTGCACCTGGGTGAGGGACTCAGAATGATTAGGAACAAGCCCTTGTGAAGCTAAATTAAAAAAAAAGGAAAAAGTGGGATCTTCCAAAAACATATTGTAGTAAAAAGCCCAGACTTGTGTGTATTTTTTTTTAATTAAAAGTCTGTCAGAAGAACTTGCAAATTCACAGAGCAAGCACTAAGAAAGAGCTACTGCATGAACCACACCAAGCAAGCAAATCAAAGGAATATTTTTTTTAGATCATTTCAGAGTTAATGCCAACATTTGGAAAATTATAGGCTTACAAGACTCTAAATCTTTTTGCCTGTCAGTGAAACACATGCTCCTAAGTGCCTACAGTCTGCAAAGATACAAAAATTGAGTTAGGAGCAAGTGTCTGCTGATGGGACACAGGACACTGGGATGCTGGCAGGCCACAAGCCTGGACCCAGTTGTCTTCCACCTCCTGTATGTCACCTTGCACCAGATGCATCAAAGGCAAATTTGAGATGCAAGAATCACCAGAATTTGCCATAAGAGGCTGCAAAATTTAATGGGCTTAGCAGGTGAACTCTCGAGTTCTCTTACAGATCTCCTCAGGCTAAAGCAAGTTTGTGAAGTATAGAGAATGAGCTCTTGTAGCCTTCCTGTGTTACTTCATTGTCTGTCCAACACCTCAGGATAAGGTGTCATATATGCCAGTTTTGGTGGATTTTTATTAACTACTCTGTAAAGAAAGGGAAAAATGTGAAATATTTAAACGCTGCCAAAGATTGTCAGTTATGCCACATTCTTTTGCTGCCTCTTTTGTGTTTCTGTTGGTTGTGCTTCCCATTAACAAATCACACTGTTTGGCAGTTGAGACTGCCCTGTTTAACAATGCCCTTACCTAGTTTATGGGAGATCTGCTGGCAACTGACACCTGGTAACAACCCATCAAACAATTACACTCACTTCAGAATCAATAAAAGCTCCCCTTCATAAAAAGTTATGGTAATTTTTTCCACCAATCCATCCCACTTCTCTGATTTTTCCCAATACTTGAGAGATTGGCCAGCAGCATCTATTCATCAGCTCATATTCTCCTGTGGTGAACTTTTTGGTGGGCTCCATTTGACAGGAGAATGAGACTTACAGGTTACCTCCTTGACAAGTTTTTTTTTTAGGCCTCCTGCCTCTAGAAAATGCAGAGCTCCACTGAGCCATTCGTGTCTTCTCTTTTCACTGCACTCTCCTGCTAACCTGAGTAGCAAGCTGTGCAAAGCATCTTCACAGCAGTGCAGTGACTAAGGTCAAGAGCATTTTACTTTCAAACAGGTGATCTTTGGACAATTGTAAAAGTTGACCCTTGTGCTCTCAGTGCAGTGAATAGATTTGAAAACTGTTGATTCAGAACTGTAAAAAGGACTTCCTAACACCTTGCCCATTAACACAGGCAAAGCTATTCACTCCTAGTAGCAGCCTGGCAGTCAGTAAGGAGATGAGAGAGATGATGCTAGCACTTCTTCATAAGCAGACTGCAAGAGCAGCTCTCTGTCATGGCACTAGGGACAGCAGGTTTACATTGAAACAGAGGAGAAACCTGTCTCAGAGATCAAGTGCTCCTTTCGACAGACAGATGAGGACGAGGTAGCTTTGGCAAATGATGCACTGAGGCATGTGTAGACACTCTTTGACAACCAGCTATTGGGGTTCTTAGAAAAACTCAGAAGGGGCTTCAATACAAAGAAAAATGTGTGGAGAAGTTAAATTAATAAACCTGCAGAATTTAAAGCACATTTATGCTAAAGCCAGAGCCCAAGGTCTGCACACCTGGAAATTTCTCCCTTTCTCTTTATTTTGATAAATGCAAAAGGGATGACCAGAAAAGCTCTTTACTCAGGTACATTTCTGTTCTAGATCTGAATACAAGTTTATGTTTATGTTTCTCTTGTCCCAGGCTGATTTTTTCTAAACTAGCAAATTACTGAAACTTTAGTACAAACAGAAAGTTACATGATTGTGATTCTTCTGACTTTCTGATGAAAACAGAGGGACTTACGCCACGTCCATGCACTTGGGGAATGTTGCTTATATTTAAATAAAAAGTCAAAAGTTCCCATACCAAACACTGTCAGATTTTAGTCATAGTATTACTGAGAGAAACATCTGTTCTCAGAGTTCCTGAGGTCTCAGATGTCCTGTGCTGATGCTCCTTCCACATATGCTGCAAAGGCCAAAGTTGTAGTGGGCAGGATTTCTGTCTTTTGAATGGAGTGTAGTACCGTAAAGGAAGCAGGGAGGAGACAGGAGCTATGTAAGTCATATAACTGCCTTCTACTTGATGGCCAAGAAGAAGAGCTTTCTTTCCTTTGTACCACCTGCACCTTCCTGTGATAAGCAGTCAGCACACCCAGAGATCTGCCATGGGCTGGCCTCATAGTTATAAATCAGAAGTCTCACACAATGGTACAAATGTAAGGACTTGATCCTTTGCTCAGCTGGAGGAATGGTCGTTTACCTGCTCTGATTTTGATGGCACAGCCTGAGGAACAGGCCTTTGAACCAGAATTTTTTAATGAACTTAGAGGTCTCCACTCAAAATTGCCTCCCTTGTTCTGAAAGTCAGTGGTAGTTTACTTTAAACTACTAGGAAATTAATTTCAAAGTGAAAGAGATCTTCAACTTCCCTACACAGCAGTGGGCTAATTCACTGGGGAATCTCTCATTCTGCCACACAATGAAGTAATGGTGTGCTGCTTCCTCCATCCTTCAGTTCAGCGTGTTGTGAAATTCTCAGTCTCATTTCTCTGAGGCGGTGTGAGCCAGAAGTGATACTGGTGCTTCTTGAGTTATTAATGTTACTAAATAGAAGAAATGAGGCAATGTGGCCATTGACTGCATCCTGCATTTCAGTTTAGTATATTCAGCCAAAGCAGATTC
Organism: Tetrax tetrax; assembly: GCA_009806455.1. Classification (NCBI taxonomy): domain Eukaryota; kingdom Metazoa; phylum Chordata; class Aves; order Otidiformes; family Otididae; genus Tetrax; species Tetrax tetrax. The sequence goes on from WHYT01017038.1 coordinate 594,881, forward strand.
AACTACAGTTTGCCTGGATTTTTCCAATTTAATTGAAGCCATGTGCAATTTTCTTCCTACTTTGTAGCTTAAATTTATGCTTATGTGTTCAATGCTTCTTTTGTCTTTTCTTTTTTATCTTTTTTTTCTTGTCTTTTTTTATCATTTTTTCTTTCTCTCCTCTCCGAACCTCTCCTCTCCGAACCTCTCCTCTCCTCTCCGAACCTCTCCTCTCTGAACCTCTCCTCTCCGAACCTCTCCAAACCTCTCCAAACCTCTTCGAACCAAACCTCTCAGAACCTCTCCGAACCTCTCCGAACCCCTCCTCTCCCCTTCTCTTTGTTTCGTTTCCCTTCCCTTCTGTCCTCTTCCCTTCATTCCCCTTCCCTTCTCTCCTCTTCCCTTCAACTCCCCTTCCCTTCATTTCCCTCCTCTCCATTCCCATTTCTTTCTCTTTCTCTTTCTCTTTCTCTTTCTCTTTCTCTTTCTCTTTCTCTTTCTCTTTCTCTTTCTCTTTCTCTTTCTCTTCTCTCCTCTCCAAACCTCACCAAACCTCTCCAAACCTCTCCGAACCTTTCCTCTCCAAACCTCTCCTCTCCTTCTTTCTCCCCAAGTGATGGAGAAAATGAGGCTGAAAGTAGAGAAGAATGTTCAAGAAAGACTTAACCGGAGGAGGTTCAATGGAGACCATCAGGATGGGGCTGGAGCACTTACCCTGCAAGGAGAGGCTGCAGGGATGAGTCTGGCTCAGCCCAGAACAGCAACAACTTCAGGGCACTTGATAGCACCCCAGTGCTTATGGGGAGGGGATCAGCAGGGCATTGCAGGAGAGGGAGAGACAGTGACTATGATTTGAAACAGGAGACTTTCTTACTGGATATACAGGATGAAGAAAAACACTACAAGGATAATTAGGCATCAGAACAGGGTTCCAGAGTTGCTGTGGGTCTCTGTTGGTGGTGGTTCTCAAGCACGGACTTGACAAAGCTTTGAGCAACCTGTCCTGAACTAACACGTGACCTTGCTCTGTGCAGGTTAGACTAGACCCCCTCTCAGCCTGAATCATTCAGTCATTCCAAGAATAGGCATAAGAATTAAGAAAACATTTTTTCTTGAATAAGGACAAGAATAAAATACACTGGAGAGGCTGCTCCTGTTGTGCCTCAGCCTTGACTACAAGTGATTCAAGCATAGTTAATGTCTCACGATCATTTATGCTCAAACTCAATTGTAAATATCACAAAAGAGCAGACAAAGACTCCACATATAAACATGGCACGCAGTTATTTAACCTCACACATAGACTCCACTGGCATGGCTTCTAGGGTTGAACTCTGCCTTTGTGAAAATCTCCACAGTACTAACTTCAAGTTTGCAAGTCTATTGTCAAGGCACTTGTCCCAAAATCTTAGGACTGTCTGAATCTTTGTTCCTTAGCTAACAAAATGCTTAGGCTCCTGCTTCAATTTAAGCCCTTAGCTAATACTTACTGATGCATGCAGTTGCTTTCCTGATCTCAGGCTATGGTTAAGGAGTGCCTTACAAAATGATAGTTGGTTTGTAAATTGTCTTGTTCAGGGGGGGTGAAACATATAGCTTCAATACCTCTGCAAGCAGCTGCCCCAGAGTACTGTGAAATGCCCATGCTGGGCTTCATTAGACTGGTACAGCATTAGGGCTAGTCACTGCCTGCAGAATCCACCTTCAAGCCAAAGTTTTGCAAACTCAAACGTTTTGATGTGTGGTTGTGGCTTGCAGTGCACTTGTGTCTTCCACAGAGATATTATGTTTTTTTCCGTTTTTCTCTGAAAGTGGGAAGGTCACTAGCTACAACCATAAATGACTCAAATAGGACAGACAACTCAGTGGATAAGGAGTTGGCTGGATGGCTGAACTCAGAAAGTGGTGGTCAATGGCTCAATGTCCAAGTGGAGACCAGTCACGAGTGGCGTCCCTCAGGGGCCTGTGTTGGGCCCGGCCCTGTTCAACATCTTTGTCGGCGACATGGACATTGGGATGTCAGCAAGTTCATCGATGACACCAAGCTATGTGGTGCCGTCGACATGCTAGAATGGAGGGATGCCAACCTTGGCAGGCTGGAGAGGTGGGCCCGTGCCAAACGTGCCCGTTCAATCAGGCCAAGTGCAAGGTCCTGCACCTGGGTCATGGCAATCCCAGGCACAAATAAAGGCTGGGCGGAGAATGAATTGAGTGCAGCCCTGAGGAGAAGGATTTGGGAGTGCTGATGGATGAGAAGCTCAACATGAGCTGGCAATGTGCCCTTGCAGCCCAGAAGGCCAACCACATCCTGGGCTGTATCAAGAGGAGAGTGGCCAGCAGGTCGAGGGAGGTGATTCTCCCCCTCTACACTGCCTTAGTGAGACCCCACCTGGAGTACTGCATCCAGCTCTGGAGCCCCCAACATAAGAAGGACATGGACCAGTTGGAGAAGGTCCAGAGGAGGGCCACAAAGATGATCAGAGGGCTGGAGCACCTCTCCTATGAGGACAGGCTGAGAGAGTTGGGGCTGTTCAGCCTG
>WHYT01017039.1:0-28065 GCA_009806455.1 Tetrax tetrax
TCTTTTTTTTTTTTTTTTTTTTTTTCTTTTTAATACACAACATTAAGCTAGTGGTCCTGGACAGTATTAGTTGGAAATATCTCTTGAATGTCTGTGCTTGCCAACTGGCTGTTTTGTATTTATTTTTTAATTATTCTGACTATTTGATATATGCGTTCTGTGCTTTTTCCCCCCCTACGAGGAAAATAGAAGCATCAGAGCCCCATACGTTTCTCATCTTTGCGATCAAATGCATTTGTGGAAAATATGGTTTGCTGAATCGCTGTGGGCAGGACTCAAACATACTTTTCTAATGCCGGATGTTTGGAGAAAGGTTTTAAGTATACACTCAAGCCTCCACATTTTTTGTGAATAAACCATACCCTGGCTACAGAGACACCTGACTGGCCCTAAGCAGGCCAGCTCAGCTTTGGCAAGGCCTTCTAACGCAGAATATAGCTTTACACGCTCTGTAACCCGCTGCAAGTTGGCATTTTACTGCAGCAAGAAGCGATTCTGTCTCCCCCCACCAACGGCTGCTCCCGCTTCCCACTGCCAGCCCAAACATTTGTGTATCTGTGAGGCGGAATGAGAGAAGAGGCTGAAACTAACCCCCTCAAAAAAACAACGTTGACCCAGATTGACTCCCTGATCTGGCCCAGAGTACTGCTGCACAAGAATTTGTACTGGTTTTGTCTCACAAATTTCAAAGACGCAGGAAACTACAGACAAGACTGCTCTGGGCATAGGCTGCCTTCCATGATGCTTTTCCTGAACTGACAGACCCTTCCAGGACCATAAGGAGGTCAGAATCAGGACACTCAATCTGATTCTGGACCACTTCTTTCATGTCCAGATTGGTTGGATGTTATCTACAATATCCAACCCAACATTGTCTCTGATACTGCAGAGTAGGCTGCAGCTTTCGTACAAGACCTGCACCTAGAACATTGCAAATTTGGGTTGTCCTCAGTTAGGGTCAAAGAAAACCATCTCAAAAGGAAGAATTTCTATTTATGTTCTCCTTGTTTTCTTATTTTTTTCAAATTTCTGGAGAGTGTGACCAATGCGCCAACCATTTCTCAGTCTTCCTTGCTCCTTCACCATCATTAAATATACGGCTGCAAGCTGCTTATGGTAAGTCCAAAACTGCTTGTTTATATCTGCATCTCTTCCTCAGTTTAATTTTCTATCTCTTAGCTATCCTCAAGGTCCACAGCACCAAACTACATAGTTTGATCTTAGGATATTCAAGGAATAAGTATTATCTAGGGAGAAGGAAGACTATAATGAGAATACTGGAGGCAAGCTGATCAGTTCATGACATGAGAGTCAATTCAAGATCTAAGATATTTCATTTCAATTTGCTTGTGTTCAAGGCTAGCAAAGGGTCTTTTTTTCTCACTGGAACAATGTAGAAACTGGTTTAAAATGCACCAGTAGAAGCCTACTCTCTCCTTGCTACAGAGTGAGAGGAGGACAAAATGCATTCTGTATCATGGTGTATCAAATCTAGCCCATAAACGTGTAAGGAATTTAATTATTTCACTTTTAACTCAGTAGCTTCAGAAAATACAATGCAGAAAGCTTACAAAGCATGGTAACATCATGCAAAGTCTGGAATATAAATATACCACAGCTAGTAAGCATAAAGAAGGAAAACACAGAAGCAGAAAGAGAAAGAATATAAACGAAGTGAATCCAAACATAGCTCAGATATTTTCTTGTAGTATTTTGTCTTTCTTTTTTTTTCTTTCCCCCCCACTCCCTCTCTTTGCAGATCTGTTCATTGCCTCACTGAGTGTTTCCAGTGGTATTCAGCCTACTTGAGCAAGTATTTTTTGGGATTCACTTCAAAGCAAATGGAGCACCACACAGGAAAGAAAACGACATTCAGATACAATGCCTCTAGCTAGAGCTCGAGTCCACAGAACAAGATCAGAGGTTTTTCCAGCTGAAAACTCCCCTTCTTGCCTTTCCTGAATACTTCCTATGTTTCTCATTTGCTGTTTTTCAGTAATTTCAGGTTATTTTGATACCTTCCATGCTACCTTACAGCTCAGGGCAGAATTATACAGCACCATCACTTCCCCTGCCATCCCTCTCATTCTCCCTGCACTTCAGATCATTACGGTCTCCTTTGCACTGTTGTGTAAAAATCCAGAAGAACAGAGTGTGTTGACTTTCTCCCAGTTTTGACTACAATATTTCCAAAATGAAAGGAACAAGAATAAGGAATGAAACCAGGAGAAAATAGGAGTTTTAATCCTTATGGCTTGCATTTTTTTTTTCTGTTGGAACGGAGAACTGAGTGGAAAAGAGAGGAAGAAGCCTAATGAAAAGACAGTGACAATAAATGCTTAAATATTCAGAGCAGATCATCCATAACCAAGCTTTCCAAGAGCATGCAGAAATATATGCACGCATTCTCACTGCCTCCAATAGCAAAAACCCAGCCACAACATGAACCCATGTGTTGTAGTTCTTGCTCAGGCAGAATGAGGAAAGTTTATTTATGTTTTGGTACATAAAATTTTATCTGTCCCTTGCATGCATTTTCTGCCTGGCAAAAGGTCCTAGCATTTTTAACCTCCTTGAAGGAGCCAGGTCCCAAGCCAGAATACAACCACAGGACAAATAATGATTCTTTCTAAGAAGTATCCTTAGAGAGAGGTTATCAAAACACTCTGGGCACCAGAAACAGTGGATAGTTTTGAAAATAAGTAAAACATACAGCGGGGCTACGAAAAGTTTTGGTTAAGAGATCCATTAAAAACAGGGGAAAAAAAAAATCAGACAGACATCTACATCCGTGCATGCATGTGTTTGTGCAAGAGATAAGAAGATGGCACTGACAGAACTTCTCCAGCTGTCAGGAAAGGTCTCTGGCAGAACAAAGACTTGAAGCTCGGTCACTTCATTTCCTAGCTAGTAGACAATGCATTAGAAAACTACAGGTAACACCTGATTTTTGCACAATCGTTGTGAGAATGGGCAAATTTGAAGCACTTGACAGTGAGAAATTCAAGATTTTTTTTTCTTAGATATTTGTAATTTTTGTGAGGTATTCAGCCAAAATTCTGGCTCAAACAGGTTCAGAGAACTGATGTTTAAAAAAACATCCCTACTTGTTTTTCCAACCATTTATAATTATAAAGTCTATACAAACCCACAGATATCAACATTCTTTAAGGGAGAACACCACAGAGTTCCTGTACAATTTTTCCCTCATTTTTATTAATCATGACTGCTTCTCCTTCTCCCTCTTCTGTACTTGTACATACGTATGCAATGGTTATATTGATTTGATGTGCATTCTTGATGACTTCATTTTCAAGAGCAGTCTTCCACCCTTCCTTGCAACTGCAGACAATTTTCTAATAGGTCATGAGGAATAAAAAAAGAAAGATTTTCAAACTTTGCCAAACCAAATGTTTAGATGGACAAAGGCCTTTTAAAACTGTCCTTATCTAAATACAGAACATGATGGTGAAGTTGTCGGCCAATTCACCGCCTTGGAAAGTCCTGGTGGACTTTCCACCATGATGTGAGCCAGGATGGGGTAGCCACGGTGTGAGCAAAGATGGGGTAGCCATGTCACCTTTTATGTCCCTATTGGGGACCAGTTCTGGGCCTCAGTGGCCATTTTAGGTCTCAGCAGACCATTAGCAATCTTGCATCTCCAGAAAGTATCCTCCATTCTTTCAGTCTTCTCTTGCTGTTCACAGAGTTGGGAATAATAAAGAGGAACCTGTGATTTTGTCCCTTTCTCCTTCATGGTTTCAGTAAGTAGCAAGTGGATTCATCCTGAGTATTAGAAAACATGAATGCATTTAATAGCATCTTGCCTACTTCCTGGTGTAATACAACAGCATCCACAAAAAGAACTTCTCAGGTGCACTTGAAGCAAGCATCCCAGAGCCAGGACACCTGATTAAGCCTATCTGGATTTGCAACAGCCTGGAAAACCAAGTTTGAAATTTCATGGGGACAAAATCTCACTGCATTTCAAGTAGTATCTCTTCTTCGTTAAGAGAGGTATACTGAGAGGACTATTCTGCATTAATGTCAGCATTTATTTCTGTATGTAGTCTCACTCCAAACAACAAATAGAACATTTCACCAAAATCCAATATCCTCTTCAAATTTAAAATTACCACATAAAACTTTTTTTTTTCTTGTCCAGAAATAAGGTTGCTGGTGATCCACGATATTTTTTTTCTCTGAGCAGTTTTTTTTTTTTTCTCTGTCTTTAATTAAGTCAGGAAAATATATACATTGATATGCGTAGTCATGTAGTAATGCACTCAAAAAGAACTTAATGGAAGCTGTTGGTAACTGAAAATAGTAAAAAATGTTTTATTACAATTGCTGAAAATGTAAATCGTTCAAATCAGACTGATCTGAAAAGAATAGTGATTTCTACTCTTCTTTCTCTTCTAGTCAGGAAAATAGAATTAAAAATGTTGCAAAATAAGAAAATATCACTTGACAGGTACAGTCATTGTCAACATTCTCGTGTCTTCCTCACTCTAGGCACCTCTCTAACAGGAATGCCTATAAAACTAAGCTTTTAAACTCTTTTTCTAGGTAATAATGAGTTATAAGTTCCTGAGCATGATTCAGACACCTGATTTACCATCATTTTCTGCTGCACCATCTGGAGGAACCTAACTGTTTAATTATAGCAAGAAAGTAGGGAGAATAATTGCCTAATTAAATGGTTGCAGCTTAGTACTGCTTGCCCATCTAGGTTTCAAAATTTTCAGCAGCAATTTCTTGAAATGTTTGCATTTTTAAAAAACTTTATTCAGTTGCTTTTTAATTATTACTGTGTTTTAAAGTTTTGTCTTGATTCAGGTAAGTTCCCTGTAAATGAGATGGAAGGGCTATAAAAAGAACACCTTCCCTGTGCTTTACCCTAGGCTAACTTGGAGATGCTGACTTTGCAATTAGCTTTCTATCTTCTCTGTTATTTCTGGTGCGTTCAATACTTAGTTGACCAAAGTGTGTGCTAAAATAGTTTGCAAAGTTATTTTGTGTGTAACAAAGTTTGGTTTTAAGAAAATCTCATTGCCTCTCTGAGTGAATCTCATTCTCAATTTCTTGCTTTGTAGCTGAGGGCATAGCTTCTCTGGTCCTTGGTTGTGTTGAGCTAATGGAAGTAGCTGTGGGTGCATAATATCTCACCCTGAGAGGCTACAGCCTTCTCTTGTGGCTTGCCTCAAGTGCCTGCCCAACGATGCTGCCTCATATGTTTCGTAGAATTAATTTTCCAAACTAAATATGTCCAGTCCGCTCACACATATTGGTGCCCTGCTTCGGCCAAAAGCATTCCCTGCAAAAAAAGTGCCTATTGATTTGGCAAGCTCCTTCTCCCAGCCCTGAAATGGTTATCATGGCGAGGCAATGTGCTGTGCTGAGGGTGTTTCTATTTAAAACTGTTCTGAGCTGAAAGGAGTGGAGAGAAATCAGAAGGAGAAGGAGGAGGGGGAAAAGAAAAAAAAAAAAAAGAAGGAGGGCTGGTGAGTAGATGTTGTAGCCTGTTTCCATGACACATGAAGTGTGTGGCATGTGATATAAATACCATGACCTGGTACCACACTGACAATTGCACTTCTGGAGCAGTGGAAATAGTAGCTCAAATCAACGTTCTAAGTGGAGATTAGGAGACTGTGACAATTTCCCTTGGCTAGCTCCTTACCCTGAGCTTTTCAGCAGATCTACCAGGTTTTAAATATACGTTATGGTTCCCATGACCTACAGATAACCCAAAAGGAGGCGTCAGCATGCACACATAGGGCAGCATTTGATTTTGTGAGCAAGTACAGCAAAGAGCTCTGCGGAACAGCTCAGGGAACAACTTTGCCATCTGAACTCCTTCTGCTCCCCAAAACAGAGGGAGGGCACTGAAAAGTGAATAAAGGCTTCTAGGCTCTTCTTGGAGACCAAGAGGGGTTATACCAATACCATGAAAAATGGGCATGTGCTTTCCGTTTTGTAAATGGAATCTACAGCCTATAAATAAATCAGAACTGAAGTTCCTAATTTTTCCATAGAAATCTAGATTTCATTCTCTCTAGACCCAAACTCTTTCAATAGCTTTAAGCAATAAAGACTTCTTCAGCTGAAATGGGTAGCCTGACTTCCCTTTATGTTGAACTAGAAGAAATGGGAGTGCTTTTGAGGAACTGGTTTCATGCGATGAATTACGCTGTAGACTCGATTGACTACAGCAGGTATACCTGCACTGACTACAGGAAGGAATATGGATGATTGGTCCAGGTGGAGACACTTACAATGAATCTTACTCTTTGTACATAAAGTATTTAGACACGTGGTGTTAGACATTCTTCACTGCAAAGAAATGACAGATATAATAGAAAGCTGAGCAAACAATGCAGCTCTGGAAGACCAGGTAACACACGAACGAGGTTCCTAGGCTGTCTCAAAAGCTAATGGCCAACCACCAGAGCTAACTCACAGGGACCTAAAGTTTGTTAGATCTGTTTTTTCTGTCTATATTGGCTTTTTTTTTTCCAATGAGCATCATGGAGATAAAGGCACTAAAATTCAGGGGGTTTCCTCGGGAATGGCATAGAGCGAGCTTATAGGTAAAAAGATTCATGAAAACTAATCTTTTCAAGGTGCAGCTGGACCTAACTCCCGTTGACTGCAGTGAAAAAGGAAGGGCTGTTTGTATCTCAAGACTAACACCTAAAAGGAAGGAATTTTACTTGCACCTCCCAAGTGTCTTGCCTGGAGCTGGGATTGGCCATGCTCAAGTAATGTGCTTAGTGCTTTGGCGTAAAATCTCCTCCACCTGCATTTGCTTTAAGCTCTGCTTCATTCTGCCTTATTACCTGCTTAATAAAAAGAATATTAATGTCTTCATTTCATTCTGCAGGGTTTGGGATTATTAGACTGGCAACCAACCAAGGTCTTTGCTGTAAATTACAATGCAAAGGTTATGGGCAAATGATATCTTTCTCCTTGGGTTAAAGTAAAAGGAGTTTTCATAGGTGTACAAGGAAAATAACTATGCTTTTTAAATAAAAGAGGTTAACTAAAGTGCTACCTTTTTGGTGAACCAGAACTGCCCAGAAGAACAAAGCTTGTTTGATTATTTTGTTTTGTTTTGTCCTCTGGTTAGGAGTTGTAAAACATTCTGCTATCACAACACACATGCTGGTGTGAGTCCAGTGCTTGTAGTGACTCTTGTGGGTTTTTTGGTACAGGCTCCCATATTTAGTGTTTTATTTCCTGAACTCCCAGCTACAGGAGTCATATGATGGTCTGAGACTCTCAGACTGTTGTTTTTTTCAAAGATTTTATTTCTTCCTTGCAGGAGTAAAGAAACACTTGAAAATGTGATTTCCTAGAGACTTTAAAATCAAAAGTCAAATAAAAGGGATGCTATTGTTACTAGTGATTTTATACTTTTTCTATTGATCTTTAGGTTTTTTAGTATCTTACTCATTTTTGAAAAGGCAAACCAATGTCAATGGTGCAGATCCTGCACCAACCACATCATCTTCTTGAGCTCAGCTGAGCAAATGCTTTTGGGTTAAGTCCCCATTTCTCCAAAAAATTTCACAAGCAACAGGTCATATCAAACTGTTCTGCATATTTTTACTGTCAATGTTCTGGCTGGTGAGGTTTCTGACCTAGGAATTTCACACTTTCATTTCCAGTACTAATGACTCTGACTTGAACAACTGGATTTTGAGTCTAATAATAACTGGGTTAGTGACACTCAGATTATCAAGAAAAATTGTTCCATTTCCATTGACTCTTGCACTCAGTTTAAGAACATGGCGCTCAGGCTTTGGTGCTGTGATCAATGAACTCTCTCTAAACATACTTGGAGCGTTTCACAGGTCTATGTGTTGACATATCAAGAAGTTGAGTTATATGCTCTGCTGTAAAAGCATAAGTTCAAGCTGCAGTACTGTTTGCTTTTAGCTTTGGAAATTACTGGATCTGTCAAAAAGGTTGTTCTGCATTAGCATCTTGTCGTTTTAGATCACTTGCTGAAAATTATCAAGCCTTGATTCTTCAGGAAGGCTCTGCTGTTCTGCCCACGGTTTGTTTAAATTACTGGGGACTTGTGTTACTGATTTCAATAAGGGCAAAACTGGGGCACTGAAAACTAAATCTATTAATCTCCCTGTGTTCACCTCCTCAAGAAACTTTTAGTAGCAGGCTAAAGAGGCTATAAAAGCTTTTGAAAGAACCTCAAGCATAAATCCATTGACGTGTCAAAGCTGCAATTCACTGAATGAGAAACAGAGCAGCCCCCTTCATTTGCAGAAGGTGGCTGTCTGAGAAGCCCTCTGAAGTGGTTGGCTTCCCTTCCAGAGTTGATTAGTGCCTTTTCTAACTTCTGTTTGCAATGAACATAATGTATGTTTCTCGGCTGCCGCTCTCTCATCAGCAATTTGGGGTTAAGGAAAATGAAAATTAAAAAAAAAAAAAAAAAAACAGGAGGAGAAAAAATCCTTTGATTCCATTTCCTTTTGTTAAGACTTCCTTAAATATTATCATTAGTTGTTGTTTATTTTACTAGGATTGGAAGGGGCAATCGTGGTCACACATCCGACTGCTGGTGTAACTTAGACCAGAGAATCCCCTCCTGCGATTACTGGATGCTGCTCAAACGCCTGCAATCCAGACTGAAGCAAACCTTTTGTAGTTTCTGACTCTGCTGATCCTCCTGGAAAGCTATGATCTTAGCTGATTGCATCTGCTGGCCTCAATTGGTCTGTCACTTAGGATCACTGGGAATACATCTGCAAATAAATCAGTTTGCAAGTTTTGCAGTGCTTTCTGCTCAGGATTGAGCACTACCTGTTAGTTTCCAAAATCACTTAGTTCCTCACCTGAGTAAATCCTGGATTCACAGCCCAGGAGCTGGGACAGAGAGAATACATATGACTGAGACTGTCACAGAAATATCCACAGAGCAGGGACTAGACAGACATGCTTGAACTACCCTAACTTGCTTAACATGAAATTACCTTGACTCTACCAAGTAACGGCATTTCCCACACCAGCTGTCTGGAATCAAGGATGATTGCTTCATTTTTCTTGCTAACACTTTCCTCTGAGACTTCAGTGCACCAAAATCTTACTCCAGAGAGGATAATGTGCCCAAAGTAGTAGGTTACCTACATGCAGTTAGGAAAAAGATTTTCCGACTGTGACCAGTCTTGTCCAATTGAAAATTATGTTCAAATTTTGTTTAGTATCTCCCATTCACTGAAAGTTTCATACAGGTAGCAAAAATAGCAAAAGCCACAGTTCTAAAAATCTGTACTTAATCTAGTTAGGTAACAGTCGTTCATTATATATCTTTTTAATCCACTGCCAGTTTATTAAAATATTATATAAAAAGAATACAGAAATAAATCCTTCAGTCTGTTTTTGCAAAATAATGCTCATACTTATCTGGGTTGTCTCTGGTCTCTCCACATCTGAAAGAAATAAATGCACAAGCAAATTAGCATATATATATGTGCGTAATTTTGCAATTATATATACTATAGCATGAAAATAATAATTATTTAACCTCCATTGTCCTTGACCCCAATTCCATCCGTGATTTTCTCCGTTTATGTTAACTTAAGATGGAGAGTTTCAAAAAGTTTGGTGAATTCAGCATGATACTAGAAAAGATGCTTCTCCTGGCATTGAAAGCAGGAGTTTTGAGTCTAAGGATACATGACATTGCAGGTCAAACTTCTTATCAAGTTGAGCATATTTGGGCTGAACCGTCACCTCTGGAGCAATCTCACAAAGCAGGGTAGTTAAAAGCAAAGAGAGGGATGCGAGTTTCTAACAGAGGAGTTTGTGCATGAAATGGATGTCTGAGTTCCCACTTCAGACTGCAAGAATTTAGGGTAGGATTCAGCTGCTGTGTTAGACATCTTGGGGGACATCTTGGCTGGTGAAGTATCTCACGTTGTAAACTTAAGTGTTGGAGAGCACCTTGAGGGGGTGTCTGCTCCAAACTCCTTCTCAGAGTAGGGTCAACATCAAACTCGGAGCCAGTTACTCTCCAAGGATGGAAATAATGATATCCCTATAAGCAACTTATTTCAGTGCTATTATCTTCATGCTGTAGTTAGTTTTTTCCCCTTATACTAAGCATTAACTTCATTGTTTCAATTTATAACCATAGCCTCCAATTCTTCCACTGTGTGCCTCAGTAAGGAGCACGGCATCGTCTTCTCAGCAACTTCCCCTGAGGAACAAGAGTGCAAGAAGTCTTGTAATTGTGGGAATGTGCTGCACACTTTCTTGATCCAGAGAGATCATCTTCCCATCTTCACTTCCATGACTGATGAGTCCCTTCCACTCCATGAAAAGGCATATGTGGAAAGATTCAGGCTCAGCCCGTGGTCTGATTGTCACCTCAGGGAGGAGTTTGGAGGACATTTGTGTTGGCATATTCAGGACACTGACTGGACAGAGTCACTCTGAGTTGACTCTCCTCCAGATTACACGTGACAGCACTCCTGAGGTCTGTTTTCTTCACGTATACATAAACAGCCTAACACAGCAGTATGGGTGATGTTCAGACTTCTTGAGGGGGCCTGCAGGTGTTAGTCTGTGTGGTGGATCAAGGAATGTGACCTTAAGAAAGCTCTTGGGTGTGCTATACAGGCAGCCCTATATATTGTAGATGCAGCCTCTGAGCCCAAGATACATCTGGGCTGACAGCCAACCACAGGTCAAGAGGCTTGGCGTGCTTAACGCCACTCAGACGTTTACATTTCAGCTAGGAGTGAAGACATAGTCAATTTGCCATTTTTGCTGAAATTTTTTCTTGTCTTTACCTCATAAATCTAGCCAGCAGACCTTGGCTGTCTGTAGCACTGGGCATTTGTAATAGTGAACCCTGAAAGAGTTCAAGACTTTTACCTAAGGGCAAGCATCTGTCTGAACCAATGGCCAACCATGGGGATGGAAAGAGAATAGGCTATGGAAATGACTGTTTGATGCATTTGTTTAATGCTACAGGTTTTCTCTGTGTCACACAGAGGCAAGATGCCAAGGAATAACATTGGTTCATTGAGACGCCGGTTTTTCCGTATGAAAGCTTGTGGACCTAAAGAACTGATGCCACACATGAAGGTAAGTCTGTCAACATACATGGCAGACAGTTGGGCTTCACAGAGGGTGGTGGGAGTGAACAGGAGAACAAGGGCCTCAGATTTGATCACGCGAGGAAGCAAAGAGTAAATTAATGTCTGGGCATGCGCTACAGCAGTCAGCATCAGTGGTCAAGGGCACAGGAGAAACAGCTGTGGGAGATCGGCAAGAAGTCAATGGCCTCACGATCATGAAGGAAGGGTGGTGTTAGAGCCAGATGGGGAAGAGCTTGTGGCTTATCACTTTGGGGTCTTGTGATGGCAGGGATCTAAATAACAAACTTTAGTTTCTCCAATTAATAAGAGTGCGAAAATAGCCCAGATAGAGAGTCAAATCAACATCTAGGGTGGCTGGGCAGCTCCAGGCATCTGCTGAGCAGTGTCAATTTACCACAACTGGGAACCTGGACAGCTGACCCTTACTGCGGCTGAGTTACACTGCCAGAACTGTCCTATTCTCTCTAATGAAGCTGTACACGTTTCCTGAGATGATCATCTACCCTCTTTATTGTTTTTACCCCCAAAAAGAAACTGGGTTTGCTCTGGCCATGCTGACATACATGGTAGAAGTGACTCTGATTGTTTTGGCTCACCTAAGTTGATTTATATGTGCTGTGCATCCTGCCCATCCTTTCACAGGGTGTGGAGACTTCTGCCCTTTGAGGAATTCATCTTCTATGGAAGGACGCATAAGACAGTAACCAATCCATCCAAGTTAGAAGAACTACCAAGAACACCTCAGCTCAAAGCTAGATATACCAAAGATAACAATGATTATTTTTGCCTTCCCGGAACTCTCAAAAGTTTATCTCTGTTGCATACACATGGTATGTCTTTAAATCACATGAAGCTTTCAACCTTGTAAATATTTAATGTTCTAGCAGAAAGTAGATGTCTAAAGATCTTGGTAGGCATGGGCACTTGGTAGGCATAGCACTGTTCCTTAACTGCAAATCAGACACCACATTAGCCCCCTAGCTCTGTTTTCTGGAGTCAACGAGTGCTTCTGATAAAGGTTGTGGGTTTTTTTGTCTCCCTGAGAATGTCTCCAATGTAAGAGGCATGTTTCCTGAGGGTGAAAGCTGTGGGGAAAAAATATCCCTTTTTATAGGAACCCATATGTCTCTCCTGCCCTCATGCAGAATCCTAGGACGGTAAAAAGCAGAAAGGCATAAGTATGGATTTGTTTGGGCTTGTGTTTTTTCTTTAATTTTGCTCATTTTCTCTGTTAGGAACAATACTCCTAAGGCTTAAGCTCACAGTCGTGTTGTATGTTCCCCTGCAGCCCCATGGCATCACTCACACCTCATGCAGAGCAGAGGGGTATTGACTCACCATAGGTATCAGCAAGGTCACCAGCAGCTACAGTGAGGGAAGCGCAGGGGCCTGAAGTGAGTCCTTGGCAGGTGAAGTAAGGTAGATCTGAGCTGTAGCCATCGATGTCCAGCCAGTGGACTGCTTCAAGCACTCCAGCTCCAGGGAGACATGACAATTGTAGACACTTGTTGCTGTTGGCACAGCTTTCTTTAAAGAGAAGCAAAAGTAGTAATGTCCCATATATATCTGGCTAAGTTTTGGATTTTTGAATATATAAATATACTCATGTATACACATTTTATCTCATGATGTTTACATTTCTAATTACAGCATACAAATATATCTTTGATTTTTTTTCGCAACACCTGCAAAATAACAGGCTTCTAAAAAAGGGTGGATCTGTTTTTTGTGTTGTGTGTGTGTGTTTTGTTTTCCAAACCAAGCCGAAAGCCTTGTTGCCTAGGCCTTGCCCTTGCCCTATTGGAGAGTTTCTGAGAAAAGGCAGGAAGATAGGAGCCCTTGTGAAGGGAAGCAGCACCACTGATATACCTCAAACTACACAGCCCTGCAGTGGAAAACATTGCTGTGCAAACTGTCATCACCAGAGACTGATAATGAAGATGCAGACTGCAGCTTATAGAGTGTGGAAGGCGGTGAGCTAAGAGGAGGGGCTTCGAGGCACCTAATGGTGTACCAGGGACTGACTGAAAGGTTAACTCTTGCTGGACTTGCTGCCTGTCTTACCAGATCCCATCTCCTTACACCTCTCACCTTGTCTCCCCTTCTGCCTCCCAGCCCACCTTCTGAAGTACAGCCCTTATCCCATGATGCTTACTACACCCACCCAAAGCAGAGCTTCAGTGCTATGATCCCTATCTTCTCCACCCTTCCACCATAAATCCCTTTCTAACCAGACCTCTCTTCTCCTTGAATTTCTTCTAGATGGATGGTCCAAACCAAGATCTTGACTCTTTATCCTTCTCCTTGCTTGAACTGTTAGAAATTCAGACACCTGCTATTGTAGGACTCCTCTCCTGCCTAGATACCTACATTTTCCCAGTCACCAGGCCACAGCAAAGGGATGCAATAAGAAGCGTCTTAAGAGAAATCCATGTAAATTAGTTCACTCTGGGATAGTCCATTCAACTGGCACACTAGAACCTGTGGACACTCAGATGGGCATGACGTTATTTGGCAGAAGGAATTTGCATCCATGAATCGGCATGTGAAGTACTTGATGGAGAACACTGACACCCACTCAGTTTCAACCATATATTTGAAATAGATGAGGGTCATACCAAAACAAACAAACAAAAAGGACAGAAAATGGCTATTAAACAAAGTCTACCTTGGACTTCATCCACTTGGCAGATGAAAAGCTGAAATATTGTTTTGCGGCTTATCAGCAACACTTGTTGTGAAAGGGTCCAAGTCCTGAACTAAGTTACAACAATCAGGAGCAACGCAGATCACCACTGGCAGCAAGGGTTTGAACTAGTTCTGGACTAAATGAAACTAAGAACCCAGCTTGAAGGTGCTGGCCACATCAACACTTCCTCTTGCTTCATTAAGAAGACTGTATCACAGTACAGTTTGTAAGAACCTTATATTGCCTAGTAAAGACACTTGAGATGAGTTACGGGGAGAAAAGAACAAAACTAGGAGCAGTTTGGGGGTTCTTCAGGGGAGAAGGGAGAGAACGTGATCTTGCCAGAGAGTTCCTGGAATATACTTCTGTTCTGGTTCCCCTTTCTGCAAGGGTTAGTAACAAAATGGATAGAGAAGTGCTATATGATGATTAAACATATGGAATAGTTTTCACAAAGAATGAAGAACACACCGGGAAATCAGCAAGGGAGGAAAGTCGTGTGATAGATACAATCAAAGGATATAAAATCACAAGTTAAAAGAAGAAAATGTAATGATATTTTCTTCCAATAGAAATGTTATAAAGTAATAAAATGAATGGGTGTTTTAAAAAAAAAAGCAAAAAACCACACATGAAAACAGTGCTCCACACAACAGTGTTCCTGAAGTGACAGCAGGAGGAATTCTGAAGACAAATACGTACACACCTAACATGCTGCTTCTCCTCTCCACCATGTGAAGTACAGAGTTGTTTATTGGATGTTATGAAGATCACCCCACTCACACGAACAAGTGCACTAAATCAGATTGATCGCATTTCCCTTCTTCCTCCCTCTGAGTTGGTACTGGTTTTTAGGGAAATCCCATTGCTCTTGACTCTTTGTTCTAGAACATCAACAAAGTATGGACAATTTCACTCTTTTTCATAGCAGCACCCACTGTAATTGTTACAAGAGAAAACAAAAAACCTGGGAATTGTTAGGCCATATGAAATATTGAAGGATTAGTCTCTTAGTCACCTGAGGTTCTCTGCACAAGCAAATTCATTTGCTTCATTATGATTGACATGCGTTACTGGCAACATAAACCATCAGTTGGCTGTCAACTGGAGCCCAAAATCAGTTGGAAATTCTGATAGCTGCTGTTATAAACTGGAAGGCCTGAGAGAGGAAATTCTGGTTTTGTTAACACAGCAACAGCAGCACAGCCAATCCAAAAAGGGATTAGGGACATGTCGAATCACTGGGGAGGGCTATAGTTTTTTTTTCGGAGATGGCAAAGAAGGAAAAATGAGAGACTTAAGAGAATACTGGGACACCCCACAAAAATAAACAGGAAAAAAAATCCTAAATCCTCCTTCCAGCAGCAACAACCTCAAAGCTTTATATGTTCAGACTATATAGGTGGCAAGTTGGTAATTGAATCCCATGCCAAGACCAGAGAACTTCCAGCCAAAACAGATGTGGGTTTATAGAGGCAGAGCAAGCCTTTAAAATGGGTCTAGGGAATTCCAGATTCAATAGTATGTCGATATAAACCCAAAGACACGAAAATGGGATCCGAGCTTTTAAAATGAAAGAACTAATGAAGTGGCATTTTTATGCGTCACAGCCTATATTTTGCTTTACCAAAAGACAGTGGTCCTCTCAAGGTGTTAACTCTGGTTTTTCAGCCTTGGATCACGGGGATGTGGCCTGAGAAATTCCCGTGCAAAACAATTCGGCATTCTGACATCAGCAGCATTGTTACTGTTCCCTCAAGGTATTGTTTTATGCTATAGTTGGACCACACAGATTGCACTTGCTCAAGAAAGCTGGGAATAATATGCCAGGGACCAGATCTGCAAACTTTGTTATGTGCATGAAGTCAATGGAGCTAGGCCAGGCACACAGAAAGAGGAAGGGACATACGCACATGCAGACACCCACACTGCACATCCACACACACACACTACACACACAACTTCACACTCTCACAAATTGGAAAAGTTTGTCCGGTACAGCGGAGCTATCAGTTTACCCACCGATGCTTAAATGTTTCCATTACTGTCTGCATGCATTACCAAGAAAATGAAGGTCTTACTTTAATGTTTTCATCACTGTCTGTGTGCATCACCAGTAAAATTATGGTGTTACTTTACAGCATTTTGCACATCATAAAAATATAATCCCTGCCACAAAGAGCCTACAGTCTGAGTGTAAAAACAAGGGGAATATGGAGAAGACTCAGCATTAATTGAGATGGGGAGAGAGAAGTAGAAACCTTGTCTGTCTTCATTGCCTAACGTTGATTCTTAAATGCTATTTCAATACCTCAGTGAAGTATAGATTCACAGAACAGCCCAAGTTGGAAGGGACTTCAAAAGATCATCTGGCCCAACATTTTGTGGGAAAGAGAGCCTAGATGAGATTATCTAGGAACCCATCCAATCACATCTTGAAAACCTCCAGTGCTGGGGACTCTACACCATCCCTGGGAAGGTTTTTCCAGTAAATTATTGTTCTTACTGTAAAAAACATTGGGAAAAATAAGTACATTCTGAAAGCCCGCCACACTCATCCAGCTCTTCCTCAAGGCCCAAGGAAGTGGTGGAGTCACCATTCCTGGAGGTGTTCAAAGAGCGTGGCACTTCAGGACATGGTTTAGTAGGCATGGTGGTGCTAACTTGATGGTTGGACTTGATGATCTTGGAGGTCTCTTCCAACCTTAAGATTCTATGATTCTGTGATTCACAGCTTATCTGGGAATAGCTGGGTCCCATAGGACACCAGGTAATACTGACAGCATAGTCCAGACACGAGTCCATTCCTCATTGTGGAAGGAGGACAAATCTTGATGTTACCTCAGGAACATTCTTAATAGATAGTGTAGACGGAGCTAGGGAGTAAATGGTAGGACTAAGAGATCCTTCTCGTCATATAAATTCCAAGTTATAAACTACAATCTAAGTCAAAATGTTAAGTTTCCATGAAATAAGCAGAGTTACTCTAGTTCTAATAGCATTTAGCAATTTTATTCTCTAAACTATGTGTTCCAGAGGAAGTGACTGTCACTTTTACACTTTTAGAGATGGTAGATGGATATGCAGAAAGGTAGTCAACTTAAGATTCTCCAAAAGGTTTGAAAGCTGGAAGAAAAGTTACAACTCCCCTGAAATGCCAAGATGTGCCTTGCTTATTAGACTGAGCTGTTATTCATGACAAATACCACTGGCTGCATACTGGTAACGAATGGGTAACTGTGATACGCGTAATGGCCTTTTATTGGCTGAAGAGTAGACATCACAACAGAAGTGAGTGGGGAGACCACAGCCCACTGCAAGCCATGAACAATCCTCAATGGATTTTCACAATGAGTCTGTAAACATCTCCTGCAAAGTCCTCTGGCTACAAGTGAAATTACTGGAACATACCTGAGGCATCACACCGCAGTGGTAACTAAATGTAGAAAATACAGTATTTAATTTTATCATTTTTCCATTCCAACAATGGAACATTGTAAAATAGTATTTAGAACAACTTTTAAAACGCATTTTCCCTCACAGATTATAAAATATAATGTCATTACCACAAGGGTTGAGATGTCTTGTGTAAAGATCTAACAAAAAAAAGCCCCAGGTCCCGTTCACCATTTACAGACAGTTCATCAAACCCTGAATTAGCTGATTAAATTTTTAGGGGGAGGAAGAATTCCTGCAAAGTCATTGATTTATCTTTAACATGCCATCTGAATGGTACTCTTGGGTTTAAACACATCCCGAGACAGGCTGGGACGATAACTAACTTGTCATCCCAGACTACAGAAATCACACTGGAAACCTCCAGAGCTAAAACCGGTAGCTGCTACAGCAAGTGTTAAAAAGTCCCTGTACTGCTAATGAATGCAGGAAGAGCTGTCCTGGGTCAGAGGAAAGGTCAGTCTAACCCAACATATATCTATCAAGAGGGCAATGATCTTCTTCCCTTTTCTCAGTTTCTGGGGAAAGAGAACCTGTAATCTCAGTAGGCCAGTGGAGAGGGAGACCAGCACACAGGAGCGCTGTGGTTAGTCCGCTGCAAAAGATTGAGGTAGAATATTCTGGGAAATTTCTGAGGGGCTCCCACAAGGAATACATTTTGAGAATGGTGCAGATGCCATGTAAGACAACTTAATGTAAATCCTCTTTCCAGGTAGCTACCACTTCCTAGAAGATGAGAAGTAGTTTCAGGTTCACAGAGAATACCCCATTTCATCCTCAAACTGGTCAAATTTATCAATCATTTGGTGCTGTCCTCTGCAACCTGTCAAAGCAGAGTATCAGCAGCATCTTACCCACTTTGTTGATTTTTCTGCATAAGAGGAGACTTTATCAGTTTCCTTAGTCATTTAGAATGCATATATTCTCTATCTAACAGCTGTAAAGACTTTCTGATTGAGAAATGTATATATAAAGCAAGTATCGGCTCTCTTCTTTAGATGTTAAATCCTGTTGACTTGGCAGGAGAGCACTTGAGATGATCCACAGAGCTAATAAAGTTTATGATTATCCAGTGAATACTCTACTTTGCCAAGTTACTAGGAAATACGTTTGCAAATCTGTGATAGACTGTAGACACGATTTTCACAGACCATGATCTGTGGCTCTCATGTTAAGATCCGTAAAATGGGTCTACACATGCTTTGGTCTGCCTCAGCTAATACAGCTAATTCGGTAAGGAAGGTGCTACGTCATTTCTTCGAGCAGCACTCAGCACCACAAGACCTTGGCATTGATAGCCCAGTGACAGGCCCACTCCTGTCTACTCTGAGCCTATGTGAAGGGAAAGCGTGGCTTCAGTGGAGAAAGAAACAGACTAAAGCCTTTCAGCTCAAATTTGCTCTTCTTTGATCTTGCAGTCATTCTGGAGTTTCTTCAGACTCTAGCATAAACCAAAGTTGCTGTGGGGCTCTTCTGAAGAGTGGTGGTTGGATGTAAAACCCACTGAGCGGTTATTCCACTTTGGCCGGGAGTGTAACAACATTGAGTGATGTGCAGATACTCTGTGGTACAGCTGAGCAGGATGCAGGCTGGAAGTCCTGCATCACCCTGCACAAGGCACATTCAGCCATTCCTGTTCATTTCAAAGCAAGCACCAAGAGAAAATAAATTCTCTACCACGCACAGGACAACATATACTGTTTGCACACTAACAGCATTGCTTTCCCCGTCCCCTTCTATCCCGTTTCCCACCCTCCACTCTCATTTATAAATAGCCATGGGCACGGCTGTGCTCTTTTTGGACTCCCAGCCCATGTGCTGAAGTCAACACAGCGATTATGGAGGTCAACTCTTTGCATAAACATTGCCTCCTCTTCGCAGGAGCTGTTTCAGAGGCCTTTGCCCTGTCCCACCGTGAACTGCAGCAGGAAATTCTCCTCAGCTATCTGACGGCTAATTAAAGGAGCAACTCAGAGACCCCGTAACCTCCTGAGAGTCCTGCAGAACTGCTCTGGCCTCTGTCAATGCACATGACAAGGTTACTGCTGCAGAAGGCAATTGGGGCTTCTTCAGTTGAATATCACTGTTTTATAGACCCTGGCCAAGATTCGTTAGCGTTAATAAACGTGCTTTCGCTGTGACAAGCTAAAACTCTCTCACTTAAAGGTCTCTGCGCTTCCTGGCAGCTCTTTCCTTAGGACTAATGACCACTCTCTCCCGTCACTTACATGCCCTGGGCAAAGCTATTCTGGGGTTTGTGCAGTTTTAATTAAAAAGAAGTGGTCTTGTTTCTTTGGTTTACGTTAGGTGCCCTTTGTGTTGCTCTTCTCATTAAAGTAAGGGAAGCCTGCACTGAAGAAATGTGGAGGCTTTTTTTTCTTTTTTTTTTTAATTGACAATGTAGCTGGAAGTCAGTGTCACTGAGAAGAAGACTTTAGCAATGTTGAGGTTTTGAATATTGTAGAATCATAAAATCATAAAATCACAAAAAGGTTTGTGTTGGAAGGAGCCTTTCAAGGCCACCCAGTCCAACCCCCTGCAAGGAGCAGGGACATCTCCAACCAGATCAGGTTGCTCAGAGCCCCATCCAACCTGGCCTGGAATGTTTCCAGGGATGGGGCATCCACCACCTCTCTGGGCAACCTGTGTCAGTGCTTCGCCACTCTCATTGTAAATTATTTTTTTCCTTATGTGTAGTCTAAATCTACCCTCTTTTAGTTTAAAAGCATTATCTCTCATACTATCACTACAGGCCCTGCTAAAAAGTTTGTCCCCAACTTTCTTATAGGCCTGGCTTAAGTACTGGAAGACCACAATAAGATCTCCCTGGAGTGTCCTCTTCTCCAGACTGAACAGCCCCAGCTCTCTCAGTCTTTCTTCACAGGAGAGGTGCTCCAGCCCCCGATCATTTTTGCAGCCCTCCTCTGGACTCGCTCCAACAGGTCCATGTCTTCTCTGTGCTGAGGGCTCCAGAGCTGGACTCAGTACTGCAGGTGGGGTCTCACCAGAGCAGAGCAGAGCAGAGGGGCAGAATCCCCTCCCTTGACCTGCTGGCCACACTTCTTAAGATGCAGCCCAGGATATGATTGACCTTCTGTCCTGTGATTGCACATTGATCGCTCATGTCCAACTTTTCATCCACCAATACCCTCAAGTCTTTCTCAGCAGGCCTGCATGCAATCGCTTCATCTCTCAGCCTGTATTGATACTGGGGGCTGCCCTGACCCATGTGTAGGATGTTGCACCTGGTCTTATAGAACCTTATATCAGAAAACTGTAAAGTAAAAGTTATAATAATATGCCCTCTGTGTGCTTTTAGGGAGTTGAAACCCAACAGACATTTCCAAAGTTGAAGCAAAACATCATCCTATCTCCATTTACAATTCTTAATCTTCATTAAAAATATGCCAGATTGGCATTTAGTGTTTCATTTGAAATGAAAATTCTCTTCCGCATCTATAAAATTTTTCATGAAATAGCAAAAATTAATTTGCTTCCTACATATTGGTGATTGGGCAGCAGACATCCTAGGTTGCCTTAAAACCAGCAGGAGAAATATACACCTTCCACAAGGATTTACCAGTACTCTCTAAGGCACCTGGAAAGTCTGAGGCTCTGAGAATCATGAAGTGTTACGTATTCCTAAGAGCTGAAAGAAAGACACCTGAAACAGTTGATTGCAGTGACAAATACCAAAGATTCACTAGGGATCCCCTCCACTAAAGGATGGGATTGGGTTGGCTGAGAAGCTAGATTCCAGAAAAAAACATCTCAGTTAGGGTTTCAACTGCCTCTGCCCATCAATTCCCTCCCAACATTGGGCATTTGGATTACTAAGAAGCCCTTATGAAAGCGTCACCTCGTTATCTACCATGATACAGGTCCCATAAGTGAGCTCCGCTTGAATTTCTTGAAAGCCGTAGTAACTGAGGAGCCACTATGTTGACACTTTCATTTATCAACCAATTCCAGTCAAGAGTGACTAGCAAGATTCATATTTCTCCCTGCTGCAACAGAAAATATGTTTCACTTAATGGACAGTTCTTGGAAAGCTGACACTTATATACCCAATAAAACTCTAGAAATTGTTTCTTCTTGATGGCAAAGCCTTCCATGACACATGATTTTATTCTTGGCCTACTGGTCAGAAAGTGAAGGCAGGGTATTTGTGAGTGAATATCTACAGATCCAAATTCCAAATATTTTCACTGCATATTCAAAAAACATTAGATGCTTAGTTAAAGTTTAAAAATAAAACACCCCATGAACAAACCTGTAGATTTGATTTAGCCCATAGGAAAAGATATTGCAGGTTTCCACTCCTTCCCTTTTCGTACTGAAGTGATCCCTTGGTCCTTAGCCAATCTACACCTTTTATGATGTCCGAGAATTGATTTCCTCAAAGTTATGCATTTCCCTCATTAAACAGTACTAAAAAGGTAAGTCAAACCCACAAGACCACACACGTTGTCATCCAGACATTAACTATACTGTGCACATCTGGCACGATCACATAAATTAATGTTTGCTTCCATCTAGTGGGTGGAAGTAGAAATTGCATTTAGGGGGAATATTATGCAAATTTGTCTTGCAGTGACTTGTGGGTAACATATGGAACTTTTTTCCCTTCTATAAGCTGTACAATTTCATAGCTGATCTAGGCTCTTCACAACATATTAATTAAATATAGTGCAATATTTTCATTTAGTCCTCAAGTTACAAACTCATCTCTGGGCCACTTTTGATTGACCATGGCTGTCTCTCTTGGAAGAAATCCGAACATGAAAGAAGGGTTGATTAACTTAACTGTTTCACAGAGGGCTGCTGTGGCACATCCATGAGTAAATTCTACTAGAATTGTAGAATCACAGACTGGTTTGGGTTGGAAGGAACTTTTAAGGGCAATCCAGTCCAACCACCCTGCAAGAAGCAGGGACATCTCCAACCACATCAGGTTGCTCAGAGTCCCGTCCAACCTGACCTTGAATGTTTCTAGGGATTGGGCATCCACCACCTCTCTGGGCAACCTGGGACTGTGTTCCACCACCCTCAGTGTAAAAAGATTTTTCCTTATATCAAGTCTGTATCTGTCTCCCTCTATTTCAAAACCACTACCCCTCATCCTACCACAGCAGGCCCTGCTATATTGTTTCTCCCCATCTATCTTATAAGAGTCCTTTAAGTACTGAAAGACTGCTATAAGGTCTACTAGCAGAAGGACTGCTTTCTGTGATGAAAGATCTATGATCTTGCTGGAAGGGCAATGTAGTGTAATGTTTGAACCAGTAGAAGGAGAAGAATTAGATATGGCCTCTGTTTTGCTCTCAAATTTCCTATTAGACTTCCCTGTGACACTAAGTAGTTTTAAATAGATTAGAAAATGGCACTAGAAGGAATTGTCTGCGTCTTCAAGAATAATCCCCTTAATCACAGAATAGAGAATAATCCTTGGTGTTCAAAACTTCATACTACTCACTTACAACTGGCCACTTAACCCTATAATATTCTTTAGGTGCAGTAGTGAACTTTCCTCAAAGCATAAGATGCCTTATGAAGAGAGATGGGGTGAGCAATGAAACAAGAGCATCCCAAGTCTTAAAGAAAT
Source organism: Tetrax tetrax (assembly GCA_009806455.1). NCBI lineage: Eukaryota > Metazoa > Chordata > Aves > Otidiformes > Otididae > Tetrax > Tetrax tetrax. The sequence continues at coordinate 22,883 of WHYT01017039.1, forward strand.
ATTTTAAGTAGCATTCCTAGAGGATCTTGGGAAAGGTACCACGGAACTACAAGACACTTTGAACATTCAGGAATTATCAAATGCAATATGTCAGGATGTGTCAACCGCCACTACAACTCTACATTTAGAGAAGTGAATTTTCTCCCTACAAGCCAAAATTAGTTATTTTAAACTGAAAGTTTATTTCTTTCTCAGGTTACAGCTGGGTATTGCGGAGTAGAGTCTTGGCTTGTCCAGCACCAGTAGTGAGTTTGTCATGGCAACTTCCATAGGAACCAGGAGGCAAAGAATATGCAGAATTCTTGAAGCTAAATAAAGCAAGGCATCTGCTCCTGTCACAGCAGGGGGGCAGAATATAGGAGACATTCCCATTATTTGGGAAGAAACATCCTATGCCAAAGCAAAGAACACAGAACACATTCAGTATTCTCAGAAACCATTAAGATCTCATGCAGTTTTCTTTTTGGAAAACAGTTGATTTTTTTTTTTTTTCTGTTAAAAGAACAAAACCTTTTGAAAGGGAAATTTGCTACCACCATCTAGACTTCTGATTCTTTCAGTTCCAGGTGGAGAAGGGTGATAAGAACTCAATAATCCAACTATTTGACACACAAAATGGAAACAGCCTTTCTGCATGAATGTGTGTTTGCAGTACAGTACCTCTGCAATATCGAAGCTAATCCAAGCCCCAAACTGTGATTTAACAAATATATAACATCATTACATAACATAATTCTCAAGAAAATCCAAACAAAGCAAAACAAAACAAAAACTTAGTGACTTACTCCTGCTTGATATGTTTTCAAACATCTTCAGAGCTGCAGAGATTCTGTTTAATTTTTCATTTGTTTGTTTCGTGTCAGGATATGTCATTAAATAACAGTTATATATTTTCTAAACCAAATTTTGTGGAGAAGTTCTTAATTGGTTTTCTAATGTGATGAAAAGAAAGACAAATTTATTGAAATCTTTGAAGTGAGAGCTGGATTTATCCTGTGTAACCTTAACCACCAGAAATATATGCCTGTGGTCCAAAGTGGTCATCTAAGTTTTCTTAATAGTCAATGAAGTGAGACAGAGGCATCTCATTCCAGCTCTTTTGGACACCTCTGCCAGGACAGGATGACTCATAACCTGGAAGTATCTCTAAGAGTCCACTGATTTTTGAGGGACACTTGATGATTTTTGACACCTACCTCTGGTTAAAGTTAGGTGAGATGAGGTCCACCTCTTTTCTCCTCAGCCTTTAGGGAGAATATGAGTTTTGGGCATTATGCCATAGTCTTTTACGGGAAGTCATGTGCTTTTTTTACCTGAAGTTCACACCGGAAAAGGGGCCAGCCCTCAAATAAGTAGCACAGGATTGACATAAAGCCAAGTCCTCTCACCAGGGGTTATTAACTTAAGCACAACATCATGGAAACCTCAGCAACATTGCTTTCAGATCAGAACACAGATTTTTCCCATCTGCTTACAAAAGATATGGAGAGCTGTGCTCCACTATCGTTTGTCACAACTATCTGTAGGTTCCTTCTACAGTTGGAGAGATTTGCTCCTCCTGATGGTGATTTAGTGGGACTAATGTATTAAGAATTAGGGCAGATATTTATGAGAACTGTCCTCTAGAACAAGTTGTCTTGCTGTTAACTTCAAAAAGTTCACAGTAACATTATTTTCACTAGTTTAAAATTAACTTCTGTTTCCCATTATTAGCAAAGAAGGAAAAGATATAGTAGATAGCAAAGGAAAATGGATAAGGTCAGATTTCAAAAGTAATTATTTAATTTTTTTTAGATCATTGTGATTGGTTTTGGTTGGTTTTCTTGCTGAGCAACTGGAAACAGAAGACTTGAATGTTGGACCAAGAACAGTAATAAATCAAACTCACTCACATAATTCATGCCATTTTGATAGGTAGTCATTGGTAAATCTCATCAGCATGAAGTTAGATTTTGTCCCTTTGTCTTTATTAATTGGTAATGCCTTTTTTTTTCCTCTAGAAGCCAGAGAAAATGTTCTGCAATGCATGGTTATAATATGTCACAGCCTTTTGAAGCCAACAGCTCACAAGCGTGAAGGTGTTTGGGTTTCCTTTTCATCCTTTCCATGAAGCATCAACCTCCACAAAGCTAGAAGCAGACATAGTTCTGGCATTGCATCCGCTGATGCCCACAGCCATGCTATTTACCTTGGTCTGGAAATTATTTTCCCCTTTGTCAGAGTGATTTCATCTTTTTTTGGTATATAAGTCATATTTTATTTGCTAGCATAACTGTGCATAACTCACCTACCTGTTACCTGTAGTAGTCTGAACTTTCCTGTCCCTGCCTTGAAATGTGCCTTTGTTTGCTGAGGACTGAAATCCTTCCAGTCCAACAAAACTCTTCAGACTTGTTATAGGGTGACCAGGTGAAATCTGATGATTTGAGAGAGATAGAGTGATCTAATGCAACCTTTGGGACGTGAAATTAAGACCATTTACAGGTGAAAATTGTTACAGCTTCCTCACATCCCAGGAATTTATTCTCTCACTTAGAATTTTTTTCATACTTGAATAATTTTTTTTCTTGAGCCCTTTCATGCAGAACCTTAATAAGTAGTTTGCGTGTATTTAAATCAGGTAAGCTTTTTCAGAGTTCCTTGGTCAAAAGCCACTGTTCCCATCCCACAACTTCCTGTAACTATAAGAAAATAAATAGAGGTGTCTAGTTTTATTTTCGTCACTGTGGGGTATCTTGCCTGGTTTCCAGATGCTGCTCCAGAAAGGAGTGGGTCGTATGTAGGTTAGGCGAATAGCTCTCCAGGCTCAATTGCCTGCATTGGCTACAGATGTAATTTATTGCTTAAACACAGATGCTTTAGCCCATTTGAGGGAACCTAGCATAGTCAGTGCATTTGCACAGACCTGTCTCTAACGCATGATTCACAGGAGACTCATGCCCTAATGAAGATGCAGCTGGTAGCCAGGAGGTTTATCTTAGAGCATCTCAGACTGGACAAGGTGCAACCGAGCCAAGTCCGTCATCAGTATAATCAGTGGAGTTTAGAAAGCATCCCTTCTCACCTGAAGAATAATGATTTGGCCAGAACAATGACTTTTTTGACTCAAATTACTGTCTAATGGTCTCATGCTGTGTGAGGAAACCCCCGAGTATCACAGACAGCACTGACTGCACTGGCAGCGCAGACACAGGAGGAGGTTCAGGATACAAATGCTTTTTTGAAGCAGGCAGCTGGACAGCAGGTAGAATACCTCACAGCCCCTGAAATGACTTTGGATATCTATGTATAAGCAACTGAATCTTGCCAAAAATCTCTGTTCACTATAGTGGGAATTTAGACCCACATATATCTACAGCTCACATACAGACAGACATCTCAATGTGTCTTAACCCACAATTTGAATCACATGACAAATGTTGGGAAATTTACCCCTTCTTTCAGGGATTTTCTGTGTTGGCAAGCTTCCCTTGAAAATGTGTAGTTTGTTTCCCATTTGAACTTGCCTGGCTTCAGCTTCTACAAATGGTTTTCATTTTGTCTTTTGTCTTTTTTCCATCCAGACTGCAGAACACATCGTTAGCCAGTACTGTGTGCCTGTAAAGGTGCAGAGGCGTTATAAGCAAATCAGCTGTCAATCTCCTTTCATAGACTGAGTAGATTAGGCTCTAAGTGAATAAATTATTTTCTGGAGCCTTCACTTCTTTCTTCATAATTCTTGTAAAATACACGAACTGTTGGCAGGAACGTAGTGTTTTGTTGACATAAAGGGCCTCTCCACTGCACAACCAACAGAACAAACAGAGTGCTGAGCAGAAGAAAACAATAACAAAAAAAAGGTAAGAACACATAGGAGAGAATTAATTCAAGTATTGGAGCAGAAATAATCCAGAAGTATAAGGAAATTAATCATGGGTAAGCTAAACAGGCAGGTCATAAACAGGAATCCCAAGGCAATCTCCAACAATAGAGCCAAAATTCTCCCCTGTCCAATGTTTGGAAGATAAGCGATTTACATCAATGACCCAAGAAAGACACTAAGATGTAACAGTATAAGAAGTCTGATCTGTTCATCCTTCAGCACAAAAACTTCTGCTCGGGTGGTTAGGAGCAAATAAAAGTTTGTTTCATTGTGCTCCGCTAATGCTCCTAAGCAGAATTTGGATCAAGTGGTCCATATACTGGTTCTGAGAGTTTTCCTAGTTGTTTGTGTTCCAGAACTTATTAAAACCCCTTAGATTAAGTTTTTAGCACCAGATGTCCATAGGTCAGTCCGAGTTCTGCTATCTGAGCTGTGGCTGTAATAACGCCAGAGGCTTTATGCTGAGGATACAGAAACATCCCGTTGCAGAAGAATGAGGATGAGAGTCTTTTTTTTTTTTTTCTTCTAGAAAGAAATAGTGAAAATATGCAGTGAAAGCAACTTTAACCTTCCACCATTCCCTTTTGTCCTGGTTCTGCTAGGATAGAGTTAATATTCACCTGAGCTGGGTGGAGAACTGAAGCTAGTAGCCCCTATGCCTGGGGTAATTAATTAATTAGCTGACAGCTGGGGTTAATTTACCCAAATTAGCCAAAGGGCTGTTCCATCCCATCTGACATCATGCTCAGTATATCAGTGAGGAGGGTGGAGAAGGGAGTCTCCTGTTACTTGGAAGAAACTAGGTGTGGGGATTTGTTGTAAGGCATTGTACTGTATTTGTATTCCATCACTGTTTTATTTTTCTTTTGTCATTGCTGTTAAATTCACTTTTTGTTCAATCTCAACCCACGTGGTGTGTGTTTGTTTGTTTACCAATTCTCCCCCTGTTCTCTTGGAGGGTGGGGGGAGTGAGAGAGAGACTGTATAGTCTGGTCCTGATCGGGGCTGAACTACAACACCTTTCCTCTGCTTCTACGTTGGAGGAGCTGGAGAAGAAGAGACAGTACCCTGAAGGAGACAAAAAGGAAATAATCTTCCAAGAAATTTAGAGTGCAGTGGCCAAGACAGGCCCAGAAACTAAGAAAAATTGTTTAAGGAAGCTGACTGGAGCAGGAAGAAAAGCACAAGATGGGAATTATTATCCGTAAGTTGAGAAAGACAATCAATAAGTAAAAATGTCTACTTAAAGCAGGAAAGGAAGGTTTTCAGACATTCAGATGGTTGGGGTTTTTCTTTTTTTTTTTTTTTTTTTTTTTTTTTT
>WHYT01017039.1:28085-42005 GCA_009806455.1 Tetrax tetrax
GAAGAGTGAGTCAGGATGACAGCAAGAATAGATGTGCCCTCCATGATTATACTCCACCACCAGCTCTGAGGAGCTCTATCTTGACATTTTGTTTTATTGTTGCCTTTTAGTTGTTCTTAGAGTCTGGGTGAGGAGCAGTTTGATGGTATTTCCAAAAAAATAGAGGGATACTCTACTTTGTAGAAGCTCTCCTCCATTAAGATATTTCTCTTCTTGCTGTCCTAGTAAAGTCCTCCGTGTTTACTGACAGAAATGTCTGTTAATAAAAATACCTGAAGCACATGTTATGCAATGAATAGAGACAGGTGGAATGCAATGTTCATCTGAAGAGCTGATCTAGATGATTCTGACCATTCTTTCTTTTGTTCATTTTACTATCTGCATTTTTCTTTCACTAATGTGGGCTGCAACATTTCAGTAGAAGCCTGGGAGTATGCTGGGCATTGGGGGGAGGCAATGAAAGATGTCGCTAGTTTATCCATTTTTAAACTAAGACAGTAATAAGAACATTAAACTCCCTGATTTCTTTTGTATAGAAATCTGCCAGGCCCACAAAAATAATCAACAGTGTTAAAAGAACAGATGGCAACCATAACATATCCAGCAGTCCAGATGCAACGAATTCTGTAACATTCTTATTCATTTTATAAGGCCACAAAAGCCCTCTATAAAATCAACCTTTATTTTTCCATGCTGAAGCCAAATAGTGCGTAAATAGCTTAAGATGTATCAAGAGACACAGGGAATATGAGGTTTCTTTCTCTTTATAGAAAAAGTACTGGTTTGTCCCATTATGGATGTCTGAATGAGTCCCAAACAGAACATGGGGTAATGTCCTACCGTGACTCTGAGCTGATTCTCGCTGACAGAAGGCTGCTGAATGTGGGAGTCGTGATAGATGTTGTGGGGCATATCCAGACACCATGTCCACTCATAACTCCAGAAGAATGGTGTCCAGTTAGTCCTGATTAGGTCACACTGTCCAGAAGGACAACAGAGAGAGGAATTTGGTTGAAGGTCCCTGGGTCTTCTGCAGGTATAAAGACCAGGTGAAATATCATTGTGATAGCTCCTGTCATGCGTTTGTTATGTTTATGTAAGCATATGAATAGGAAGCTTATTTACCTCTGGCGTGGAAAAATATCAGGTATTCAACATGTATACTCATGATAAATCAAGATAGAAAACTAATATTAAAATGAATGGGACCTGATGAGATCCATCTGCAGGTCCTCAGGGAACCGGCAAATGAATTTGCCAAGCCACTGGCCATCGTATTTGAGAAATTGTGGCAGTCTGGTGAGGTACCCGATAACTGGAAGAGAGGGAATATAACCCCCATTTTTAAAAAGGGGAACAAAGAGGATGTAGGCAACTACAGGCCGGTCAGCCCCACCTCTGTGCCTGGCAAGGTCATGGAGCAGATTCTCCTGGAAACCATGCTAAGGCACATGGAAAACAAGAAGGTGGTTGGTGACAGCCAGCATGGCTTCACCAAGGGCAGATCGTGCCTGACCAATTTGGTGGCCTTCTATGATGGGATGACAGCATCAGTGGACAAGGGAAGAGCAATGGATATCATCTACCTGGACTTGTGCAAAGCTTTTGACACTGTCCCGCGTGACATACTTCTCTCTAAACTAGAGAGACCTGGGTTCGATGGACGGACCACTCGGTGGATAAGGAGTTGGCTGGATGGCCGCACTCAGAGAGTGGTGGTCAACGGCTCGATGTCCAAGTGGAGACCAGGCACGAGTGGCGTCCCTCAGGGGTCCATGTTGGGCCCGGCCCTGTTCAACATCTTTGTCGGCGACATGGACAGTGGGATAGAGCGCACCCTCAGCAAGTTCGCTGATGACACCAAGCTGTGTGGTCCCGTCGACACGCTCAAAGGGAGGGATGCCATCCAGAGGGACCTTGATAGGCTGGAGAGGTGGGCCCGTGCCAACCTTATGAAGTTCAACCAGGCCAAGTGCAAGGTCCTGCACCTGGGTCGTGGCAATCCCTGCACAAATACAGGCTGGGTGGAGAATAGATTGAGAGCAGCCCTGAGGAGAAAGACTTGGGGGTGCTGGTGGACGAGAGGCTCAACATGAGCTGGCAATGTGCCCTTGCGGCCCAGAAAGCCAACCGCATCCTGGGCTGCATCACAAGCAGCATGGCCAGCAGGTCGAGGGAGGTGATTCTGCCCCTCTACTCTGCTCTCGTGAGAACCCACCTGGAGTACTGTGTCCAGTTCTGGAGCCCCCAACATAACAAAGACATGGATCAGTTGGTGAAGGTCCAGAGTTGTGCCACGAAGATGATCAGAGGGCTGGAGCACCTCTCCTGTGAGGCCAGGCTGAGAGAGTTGGGGCTGTTCAGCCTGGAGAAGAGGAGGCTGCAGGGAGACCTGAGAGCAGCTTTCCAGTACCTCAAGGGGGCCTACAAGAAAGATGAGGAGAGGCTATTTAGCAGGACCTGTTGTGATAGGATGAGGGGTGATGGTTTTAAAATAGAGGGAGGTAGATTTAGATTAGATATTAGAAAAACATTTTTCACAGTGCAAGTTGTAGAACACTGCCCCAGGTTGCCCAGAGAGGTGGTGGAAGCCCCATCCCTGGAAACATTCAAAGCCAGGTTGGATGAGGCTCTGAGCAACCTGATCTAGTCAGGGATGTCTCTGCTCTTTGCAGGGGGGTTGGATTAGATGACCTTTGATCATTCCTTCCAACTCTAACCATTCTATGATTCTATGAATTATATGTCAAAAATCTATGAAAACAAATCCAGCTCGTATCATGAAAAATAAAAGTGGATATTCTGAGTCTTGTAGTCAGTCATCCTGTTCCCAATGGTGACAAAGTGAATGGTTTAGGAAAGAGTATAAAGAGCAGAACATGCGTGGATCCGTACTGCCCCCACACATCCTTTCCTTACACACATGGATGCAGACTCACGTGCAGTCAGAGCTTCTGTGAATTTGTTGCTGAGGGACCTACGTGAATCACCATTTGTACCCGCATCTTTGCATCCTAAGGTTCTGGGTGAGTTTTCCTTCCATATATGTATCTGATAGAATTTTGAATCCATAGATATTTTTGGATGTTGAAGTGTGTTGCAGTGGTATATCCTTTTGTTCGTTTCAGGTTTTCTTCTTGATTAGGAGTCCTGCAGTGCTTCTGCTACAAGAATAATGACTAATTCATCATTCACTTCTTCTAAAACACTGTAATTCTGTGATCTCTGCAATACGCCTCACACACCTCTTTTCCAGGCAGAAGATAACTAGTCTATTTATTCTCTTCTCATATAGAAACTATTTAATAGCTTTGATTATTCTTGTGATCCTCTAACGTTTTTACATCCGTTATACACTTCTGTGCGTGGTGGAAGAGATATATTCAAGTAATCGACACAGAGACACTATCCATCCTTACAGGAGCACAACCAGGTTGTTCTGTTTTGTTACATGGTCTTTTCCTATCTTTTGCTAACAACCTCATTGCCTTTCTTGACAGTCATTAGCCTATAAGAATATTTTCATTGTAAATTTCTCTGCGAAGATCAGTGTCCTGAATGGTAAAAGCTACTAGAATCCGTCAACCTGTATGGATACTTAAAAGAGGTGTTTTAGGTTTTTGTTTTAATTGTTCCTTTTAGTGGGTTGGTTTTTTTTTTCCCCTATTTGCAATCTCTTCTAGTGTTTCCTATCTTGAAGAGTTTTTTTCTGTCATTGGAAAAGTCCATGGCCTTATTTCTTACCTCTTTGTCCAGATCATGTAGTAATATACTGAACAGTACACATCACAGATTTGGTCTTTTTGACATTTCACTAGTATTCACTATTATTTATTCACTAGTATTCACTATTATTTATTCACAAGTTATTCCTTTTACTTTGAATATTTCATTTTAAGGATAGCATTTTCCTTTTCATTACTTGCTACGAACAGACAAACTGAAATTATTTGACATTTCAGAACAAAAATTTCCAGCGTATTATCATGAAGCGCATGTGAGCTCTGTAGCTGGTTTCCCGAAATGCATGGCAATGTGCTGTGCACCTGAGAGGGGAATGGTCCTGAACATGTGATGAGAGTTTCAGTTACTAGAAGGCAGTGAAAAATATCCCTAGAAATCCCAATAAGTGTTTTGTCAGAGAAATGAGAGGCAAGCGATAGGGGAGTTGTGATGGGATTGGGAGCTGTAGAGAGGGAAAAAAAAAAAAAAAAAAAAAAAAAAAAAAAAACCAAAAGTAAGGGGAAGGAAGATTGAAGCAATAAAAATTCATCATCTTTCATTTTGTGCTTGTTATCCAAGGCATTATGGTAAAGGATATACTAGGAAACTTGGAGCTGGAAGGAGAGAAAAAGCAGTACTTTAACCTGCCCTTTTCCTTCATGCATCACAAATGCAGTGCATGGAAAGACTGACAGATATGATGTATTTATAGTTTGTACTGATTTATTTTTGAAATTCTTGTAGTATTTATGAGCCCTGTTTATCAGAGCTCAGGATAACTTTACTGCCAAGACAAACTTTCCAGTCCCTTTCTGAGTCCTGAAAGGTTCTTCATCTCGGCATTCCTCTTTGACGATGAGTTTCCAAAGGCAGTGGTGGAAGATGAGCAAAGACTTATTCTTGTATTGCTTTTGGTGGAGACTACACTTAGATTAAAAATCTGCAGAGTAGCCTGCCAGAGGCTTCAGTGTTATCATTTACAGGCTTTCTGACTTCTTGTGGGATTACTGAGAGGATTATTGGTGACCAAGTCTTGGAGCTTTGCTGGTTTAATGCATGATGTGTGTTCAGGAGGGCTAGAGACGTAGAAACATGGGCACTTAGACATCCAGGGCTTCCAGGCACATTGGGTCTGTCACCGGGGATTATTTTGACACCCAACCTCTGTTTTGGTATCTCAGATTCTACTGATGGTTAATTTCTTTTCCTGTTTTCCTTTTTCTTGATGTTTTTGTTTTTTTTTTAATTTTGCTGCTAAATGTTTTTAAATTCGTCAGTAGAATTGAAACAAAACAATTCCATGACTCAAGAAATTATGGGAAGAGGTCAGGTCTTATATTAGGGCCTTCAATTTTGATCCAAGCCAATAATTATTGAAAAATGTTACCAAATGGTCAATTCTTATGAATGAATGCACCAGATATGTTGACCTGAACTCAAATTCCTTTCCACCAGTGAGTTTTGCCTTTGATCCATGAGGAAATGTGTAATGGGAAAGGAAAGAAATGGAAAGAAAACAAAGTGAGGATGGATAAGAACAAACTTTAATAAACAACAGCAAGAATAACGGGTGAGACTCTGTTAGTAGGACACTTGGAATTGTCCATGCCTAATCTGTTCTTTCTATTTCGTTGCGGGAAGATTGAACAACAGTGCAACCAGAACCTACAGGAGACATGTTTTCTATATGCTCTTGCTCCTAAAGATAGTGGGTCAGATCTTCCATGGTTGAACATGAGCCAAAGTGCAATAAAGTTGGCAGGATCTGATTCAGCGTCAGGGAGTGTCTCTTTTTGTGTTTACCTTTTTTTCCTTAAGACATAGTAGGCTTTTTCACGGCTTGTTTTCAACTAGGGAGTCACCCACACTCAAAAGAAGTGTCTTGCCAGGAGGCCTCAGGTGTGCTCCAGTGAAAGCAGGACCATAAAAGTGGTAGTGAGGGATGTGAAGACAGCTCCAAGCCTTAAATTTATATCTCCCAGGCTGCCACAGTGCATCTGTTTTCTATTTGGGCTTGCACGCATGTGTTTTTTTAAGTTGACATTTTAGAAATATTGGAACATTTTGTCATTTCCCTCCATGCAGATGTACAGGCAGGAGAGGTCTGCTCAGCTGGGAACTTGTGCTCAGCTACAAGGGGAGAATTTTATCCATATTAAAGGGTCACATTAAGGTAACTTGAACCTGTACTTGGAGTCCTCACTTTCAGAGAGAGGGAAGGCTCAAATCTCAGCTGTTATTTAAGAGAGAAGATAGATAAAAGTAGAAAAAAAATCAGTCCTTCTCACCTTTACAGCATCAGTGAATGGTTTGAAAGTTAAATCCATTGACTGCCAGAGTTTGCAGAGAGTCTTACTGGAGAGCAGCTGGGGCTCTGAGTACTCCCTCTCCCTTGTGAAACTTCAACTCGTAGACAGAATAGCGCAAGTTGGCTTCATCTGGTTGGTCTTCTTGAAATACAGAGAATATTTCCACCAGTGCCTGCAGGTGGTGAAGACATGGTGGGAGGAACGTCAGCAGCTGAAATATGGGCTGCTGGCATTTGAGCTGAAGGATGAGCATTATTAACTGATAGCCATAACAGGATGGAATCTTCTGGCACCCAAGGGGTTGCCCACTGGGTTGTCCTTTCCTTTCCTGCTTTGACTTGCTAGCATGCCAGGAGATCACTTTTCACAGGGGAAATAATTGTACTGAGAAGAAAAGGTCTCAATGAAAAAATTACAGCTTTCATGGCAATTTTAAGGAACGGTGAAAAATAAACTAAAGTCAACTTTTAGTAAAGATCAATGAATTTTTCCCTCTACTCTCTGTCCTTAACTCCAAGAGGATTTTTTTTAAACATTATTTTCTCTGACGCGGGTTATTGATTCCTTGTCTCCTACTTTCTGCTCTGGACCTTTGTACAGTTAATGCTTAACAACACAAATGGGCTTTTACCTATCCTCAGAGATTGACGTTTTTATCACATCCAGGACCTTCAGGCTGCGATGAATGCAGTAAAGGAAATTCTAATAATAGGATAAGCTTGCATTTTCACTAGGTCAGCATTCAGTTCATGAGATGATCTTGTGACAAATGTCTCTGAAGCATCCTTACATTCAAAAACGCACCTCTCTTGAGAGGTATGTAGCTCTTCGTATTCCCATATAAATAAATTGAACTCTACGCAATTTCCAGGCAAGAAGGTTTTTCACGAGACAGGTCATAAAAAATACAGGGTTTGTTCATGCTTGTTTCTCACACTAATGAGTTAGGTTAACATCGCCATTTCTGCAGCTGCAGGTCCCTCTGTCTTACCTTCTGTACCCCAGTGATGGCCACCTTGCAGAATTCCTGTGCCTTTAGATTTGGGTTGCAAGGCATCCCACTGATATTTCTCTTCAGGTTTGGGTTTGGTTTTTTTTTTTGTGGCCAGTCCTGACAAGGTCACATATTTCAGTGCTAGCCTCTCCTTGTCAATGGGTTCACAATCTGCACTGATTACTGTAACATGTCCTTCATGTTAATTATTTCAAAATGGATTAACTTGGGATCTAAGCAAAATTTCAACTGACCTGGATGCTCTCCTGTGCAAGGGGAATGCTCTTAAAAGAAGGAATCAGGAATAACAGTTTGTCTACAAAATTTTCCAGACATTGCTCTCAAGTCTAAGGGGACGGTAACCTCCATCACTCAAAACCCAGAGTTTTTTAGCTCGAGGAAAGCATCTTTCCTAATCAGGCAACACCGAAGCAGAATGAATTGCTTGCTGACACACATCAATAGCTTCTGCCAAATTATACATGATTTAAGGCAACTAATGCACTGTGTGGTGATAGCTGAAGGCAAGCATATCCCAAAAGATATATTGCTTACCACCTGCCTGGACAAGAAGTACAAATATTATTTCATACAATTTGGGGCAGCTCTGCACTTCTGAAATACTGACATACGAGTTTTGGTTGAGTTGTTAAGATATTTTCCATAAGATGCTGTTCTCATTTTGTCATGCTGTTAAAAACAAAACTTATGTCCTTATTTCAGAGGTGATCTGTACAGAAAATAAATGAATGAATAATAAGCTAATAGCATTATCAAGAAGAATAGTGCTAATAGCTTAATAAAAACTCTTGATTTTTAATGCTATTTAAAAGCATAAGATCCTTTAAAAAAAAGAAATATTTCTCCTTGCTTTGAATGACATCAAAATTGGAAAAAAAGTTACAATAAATACTTGAAATTTAAGTTTACTATTTAGCAAAGCCTAGTAAAACTTGTAAACTGATGATAGAAAATGTTTTCAGAATGGTGATTTACGTCAGTAAGTATCTGTCAAAGAGAATAGATAGTGGATTTTGTTATGTATGAAAATAAACGAGTTTGAGAAAAAAAAATATTTTTTTTTCTAACGAGAAGAGCAACAGTTTGCCACCTAAATTGTTTCAGATCTGTCCTCCCTAAATCCCACAGTACCCCCAGCAGAAAGAAATGGTTGAACTGATATCCACACCCACTCATCAAAATGTCTGTAGTCACCATATATTAACAATCAGCTGCTGGGTTCAGATTTTTCTTACATCACACTGTGTACACAATAGAACTGCCTTTAGTAGAGCCAGGTGACAAGTGACAAGTCTTTGACTTTGTTATGACTTTCATAAAACTGAAGAGGAAAAGATTTTGATGCTGCAAATACATTTGATTCTAGCAAGATAAAAAGTTAAAACAACAAAATCCAGACTAAAACCCAGGAGCTTTTTTATTCTTATTTTTCTTTCTTTAAATTCATGCTTTTATCTGTACGATGTTTTGAACAATAAAATGGAAGAAAATTTAAAAAATGAACAATATATTTGACTTAATAGAAACTTTCACCCATATGTCATGTCATGCAAACATTTCAACCAGTTCCAAAAATATCCATTTAGTTTGGAGAGGGTTAGACGTGTAGTGAGGAGATGGCAGCCAGTCTTTCTGATAGAGAGGACATCTACTGAAATTAAATAAACCATGACAGATCCTTTTTGAAAATATTCTACAAAAACTCCAGATTGCTGGTTCAGAGCTTCTTGAGTAAACAGTAATTTGGCAGTGGAGCTAGAATTAGTGAAATATTTTGGCTTGCTTAGGATGAATATTTTTCACCTGTCCCAAGTAAATTAGACACAACAAGGAAGAGGAAAAGTGGAAAATCATTTTAGAGCAATATTCTAATGTGTGGAGATTAAATTACTTGCTTGAGGTTAGATAGGAAATGTATGGCCAGGGCCTTTGGGAGGTCTAGATCAAAGCTGGACTGATGTCTTATCCTGCCTTTCTTCTTGTGTTTATACATGGACTGAAGATGTTACTCAAAGGAAAGTAATCTTCACCATCAAGGAAAAAAAAAAAGGTGGGTTTGTTTTTGTTTGGTTTTGGTTTTTGTTTTGTTTCTCTTTCTTAGCATAGAGCTAATAACGTGCTGTGAGCTCAACAGAGGTGGGAATCTGGACACATGAGTTTTGCTCCTTATCAGAAGATTTTACCCCACTGCCAGTGTCTGTGGAACAGGTCACCTTTTTGGTCTTTCTATTTCTGCTGAGCAGTCAGGAAAAGAGCTGAAGCATGTGGGTGTCCTACCTGGTAACTCTGGTGTCTATTCTGAGCAGCCTCTTAAAATCTCTTCCTACTCCTCATTTTCTCACTGCTTCTCACTCCCAACTTCCTTTCTTATGCAGAAGAGAAGAAATTGCAGGGTTGTCTGGTGCAATGCCAGAAAGTAGCCTTGCAGATGGACTTCCCTCTAAAAAATTATATATATTTCTAGATATGTCTTTTCTCACATTAAACAAATCAAATTAGTCCCAAAGTTTCAGGTTGTTCACCTCTATCCAATAATTCTCAGATGTCATTGTGAAAAACCTGGATTTTGATAACTACAAGAAAAAGCCATGAGCACTAGAAACCACAAAAGATATAAATATTTCCTTCTTGAAGGAAAGGACAAGAATTTTGTCCAGGTGATGATTTCAAACAAACCAGGAAAAATGTTCTTCACGGTGTCTTCCCATAAGCACCCACGGAGATGTCTTTGGGATCACCTCACTTGGGTGGATGAGCTGCAGCTACTTGTGTCTCTGGATTGGGGAGATGCTGATGCTGTAAATCCATCAACACGTGTTTTGATCCCTCCTTAATTCCTTCAACATGCAAGCTCTCCTTGAAATAAGGCCAGCTGCTGGCAGGAGAATTTCCTGCTGATGGTCCCTCCTATCTTCCCCAGATTTTACAGTTTTTGCCAAGAGGAGCAGAAAGGAAGAAGAAAAAAAAGTGAAGAGGGGAAAAATCCTGGTAATGATTTATCATATAAAACAGCCTGTAAAGTCTAGAAACTGTTTAGATGTCTATTTGTAACTGAGAACAGAAAACAATCTGGTTTCCTATAAAACACTAAGTTCCACACGTGCTAAGCAGGGTAAAAATTACTCATTAAGCATCAGAGAGAAAAAAAAAAGAGAAAGACGTGGACAGACCGATGAGAGGCTTACACAGGAATGGGTCCAATTTAATTTCTAACAGCCGGAACAGGAGACCAGTAGCAGGTATTGAGTATTCAGTTCTGGTTTGGTTGCAAATGTAGGTTATGTTGGCATGGCATTTTAAAAACAGCTGTGAGCAGGCTCCATCCCACCTCCAGATCCTGTGTAGACAGACTGTGTAGACACTTCAACAGAGATGAAGGTTTTATTAAGTATCCTCTGGCTTTTTAGCATAGGACCTGTGGATAGACCTGAGTTTGTGGCCAATTGGTTTGGAACGTGGGTAAAGGAATTGCATGTTTTGACTAGACAGGCATCCCCTGGGGGATTTTGGATGGCTCCAAGCACAGGGTTGATGAGCCATAGAAGTATGTCAAAAACTGAAGGGAAAAAACTCAAACCAAACCATGAAAAAAAACCATTACCCCCTCAAAAATCAACAACATCAAATTGGTACTCTTACGTTCCATTACAGACCTTGCCAGTGATTCAGAGTATGACCTTGACCAACTCATCTCATCTTGTTATGCTGGTATAATTAAATGAGAATGAGTCCTTTCACAAAATGTCTTGTCCCAAGAAGAAGAATTAGTCTTCAGGAGCCCTATGGCTGTTCCCTTGGTCAAGAGCAATGGCTGGTTTTGAAACTGCAGTAGCTCTTGAATCACACTGGGACTGCAGATGATTTACAGAATGGACCAGCTCATATTTGGTAAAGCTGAATTATGGCAGGAATGGATGGACAGAACAGCTTCCGCCGTAGTCAAGGGATTGGGATGTTTCTTTTACCAAACACAACTTATGGGGCTTTGGCTTATTCAGCCTAGCAAGGCAAAAGCAGCAAGGGGAATTGTGGCTGAACTTCAAGGAACTGGATAAGTTACCAAAGTAATACAATAATTCTGACATGGGAAAAAGGAATTGTAAAGGAGAAAGAGGCCTTTGACAAGAGAAACAGGCCAGAATATCCAAGTGCTGGACAGTGGAGCCACGTAACTGGACAGTGGAGCATTCTAAGTTTGTAGGAGGGGAGCTTGGTGGTCCCGCAATTACCTTCAAACCCTCACCTTCTGTCATACATAATCCATTGGGAAAGGCTCATCTGCAGTTAGTCCCAATAGCTTTGACATCACAGTCATTGCACTAACAGAAGTATTACACTGACATGTAGGGTATGGTATGCGGGCAGAGGTAGAGAGAGAAGCAGGAGACTGGTTTAACTCATTCCGGTGCCAGAGAAACCAGGAGAACACAACACCGGAATGTCAAAATGGTGAATCACTTAAATATGAAAAGGACCTCAGCAGAAAGTAAGGCATTAAATGAGAATCACCTCTACCTCAATGGATTCAACTTAAAAAGTGGGAAACAGCGTTCGGGCTCTGAATTGTCCCAGGGGATGCTTTGAACCAAAGCACCAAATCTCACCATTGACTTCGGATAAAGATAGAGTAGAAACTGAACTTAGCCCAGTTCTCTAGCTGAAAGGGATAAATTCTGCAGCCCCAGGGCTTGAACTGAAGCATGCGTACTGGGCTATGAGAACCTAAATGTGAACGATACCAGGTTTGCAGGTCATGCAAGCTGAGATGTGGTACATATCAAACACTCCTTGCTCCTGTCCCTCCTCCCCTCCCTTGTATCTGCCCGTGGTCTCCGGCTTGTTTAGTCTAGACTATACAATCGCATTAGGTTTCCTAATTCCTAATCTCTTGCTAAAATCAAACTGGATAAGATTACTTGCCAGATAAGGCAGAAAATTCCACCAGAGGCCAATGACATGATCATCTCAAATAATAACTTTAATTCCTATCTCTGCTAATTAGAGTAACGCGTTATGTGGAATCAAATGAAGGCAAATTCCAGTAGTTTCTCCCCTATCTCCTGATTTTCCACCTGTCTGGTGTCAAGGATTTTCAGTGAATACGACAGTAAGGGCAAAACTAGCATATTAAAGGGATCCATCCTTTTCTAAAAGGCCCTTTTTCCCTTCCTGCCTCCATATCTCTGCGTGGAATAGGAGGAGCTTGAAACTATTCCAGATGGTCAGCTTCTGAAGGATGACATTGTCTCCTTGATTTCACATGCTAGCAACCTACACTGAAAAAATGGGATTTTTCAAAGAATGAAATTTTCACTCCGTGCTGAAATGAAGATGGCTTTAAGGTAGAGTGTGGCAGGTGGTGTAAACTATGAGGTACAATGCAGGGATAATATCAACAAGTCATTTGCTGTTCTTCCTCCTCCAGTGAGCCAAAAAAAATATGATATGCAATCCAGACAGACAAATATATTCACTACCCTGTATCTTGTGTTGAGAGAGCAGATTCCACCTATGATTAAAGAGTGATCTGAGTTCAAGCACTCCTCAGACAAACGCCAAGGATGAAATAGGGCCATGTGCAACCCCAGGGGAAAGGAGTTCGTTTATATTGTGGCTGAAGGTGATAAACAAACTCCTCTTCACTCCCCTAGCTGTGAATCAGCTTTAACTGTGTGGAAGTAAACACCTGCTTGAAGGGCAGAGGTTGCAAACCAGCTGTCCTGGCTGATGCTCAAGATGGGAGCAAAGCATTTGCTTGAGACCGTTTGCTCCCAGAGGGTTGTGAGAGATCAGAGGAGCACAGAGAGGAGAGAAGTGCTTAGAGACATTTTAAAGACTTAAATTCAAGAACTATCAAGGCTCAACATCTTCAATGCTAAGTAAAATAATACACTTTATTTGCCTGTTAGTGATGAGTAAGGATTTTATGTTGCAAAAAGAAAACATTGCTTGAGGGAGATTTGTTTCTGCCTAACACTTATGGTTAATGGCAGGTCTAGTCAGGGGCTTAGGGAGAAGCAGCCTCTTCTGTTTGGAGCCTAAAAGAGATTTCCAATGGGATCAGGTTTTAATGCAATACTACATGCCTGCTTTCTGGAAACTAGGGCCCTGGTGACCATGTCTATGCCAATAAAAGAGTTAGAAAACAAACTCAAACACCCACCTGGTGCTGTTGTGGTCCATAGCCCTCTCCAAACACATCTCAGCTCTGAACATCAGGCCCTGGGGGTGGTAAGCAAAATGAGCAAGACTTCATCCTACAGTCCTCCAGTGCTAGCCTAGAAAGCTTTGCATCCTCAAACACCCTCCTTTGTTCTCTTGTCACACCCGACAGGAAGGGATGCATGTTAATTCGTTTTTTTCTCCTGTGACAACTCTACTGTTGGACTTAGCAAAGCCTTCATACTATATCATAGAATCATAGAATGGTTTGGGTGGGAAGGGCCCGTTAAAGCCCATCCAGTACAACCCCCCTGCCAGGAGCAGGGACATCTCCAACCAGATCAGGTTGCTCAGAGCCCTGGCCAACCTGGCCTGGAATGTTTCCAGGGATGGGGCATCCATGACCTCTCTGAGCAACTTGGGCCAGTGCTCCACCACCCTCAGTGTAAAAGATTTTTTCCTAATATCTAATCTAAATCTATCTCTCTTTATTTTGAAACCGTTGCCCCTAGTCCTGTTGCAACAGGCCCTACTGAACAGTCTCTCCCCATCTTTCCTGTAGGCCCCCTGGAAGGCAGCTATAAGGGTTCCCCGGAGCCTCCTCTTCTCCAGGCTGAACAGCCCCAGCTCTCTCAGCCTGGCCTCACAGGAGAGGTGCTCCAGCCCTCTGATCATTGTATCAGACACTTTGAACAAAAAAAAAAAAAAAAA
>WHYT01017039.1:58810-73722 GCA_009806455.1 Tetrax tetrax
TTTGGGTTTTTTTTTTTTTTTTGTGCCGTGAAACTGAGGTATAGCAAAGCCATCTGGCTGATAAGGAAACAATGGCATCATGGGTCTGTCCACCATGGCAGTCAGGGTCAACCCATCATCTTCTTCAGGACCAGATTATCAAGTAACTAATTTCTCTACTCAATCCCTTTGATGCCTTGAGCAACTGTATCCATACAAATGGAAGTTATTGGGCCCCTGGGAGCACAGAGGCTTGGAAGTGATGCTTGTTGGCATAATGGGATGTGGGAAACAATTTGCATTTGACACAGGAGAAGGCATCTGGTTTTAGTTAATTGGGTAACAAGGCAGGAAAACTATCAGATGTGCTAATTTGTTGGTCTGGCATATGTTGAGATGGGGTACCGAGGATGTTCTAGCACTGTGTGATTAGGAAAACTTCCTAGGTAATTTCTGAGCCAAGGCTGTTTGACAAGGAGAATTTTGATGGTTTTTAATGTCGCAGTGACCAAAATGGTGATGTTAATGTGTAAGTGATGTAAATCTATATGATTTGGTTTTCAGCTAATGAAAATGGGTATTATAAGATAGATATTTCTTTACTGCTCTCAATGAATATGTAAATCTAGCAGTTTAAGTATTAAAAGGATATAATTTGTTGACTTTTACTCTGATGACATTTGAGCATGTTACTTACCTTGTTTTGCAGGCCAAGGAGGTGGTGGAAAGCCTGAAACAGACGACAAACCCCCAGCAAGGTTTAGCCGTGTGTAAGTGCTTCTTTTCTCTGATTAATAAAGAACACTAACTTTGCTCCTTGATTTCTATTTTGACAACAGTGTAATTTTTGTAATAAGCTGAATTGAGGGTAATCATAAGTATATCTGTAAAAAAAAAAAAAAGTATCTATTTATCCATGCATCGTTATCAGTGTAGGATAATAACCTTCAGCAACACTCCAGCCCAGGCTTTAATTTGCCCTATTATGGTTGAAAGGGAAAAAAAGGGCTGTTTTAGGTAGCGATTCATCTGACCAGATTTAGGTATTTGTTAGGAAGAGGTGAACTTCATTTTTATTTCACCAACAGTACTGACCATGATGACTTACACCTTTTAAATATGCAAAGAGTCTAGTCTGATTGATTTTTTTTGCAGGTATTCACGTGCACTTAAAAACTGTAACCATGTTATCCCTTGATTTTCTCCTGAGAAACTAAACGTACTAAGCTCTACATTAAAATATCTCCGATTTATCAACATTTTTCTTTAAAACGGATATCTTGGAAAGCAACAATGAAGCAATAATTGTGACTTAGCCTGAGTAGGCAATATAACATTGTACTGTATCTCTCCTGGGATTTCACTGGTGGCTTTGTGCATAGCAGCTCTAAATAGATTTAACTGAGTGAAAAAGAAACTCTGTTCCCAGGTTATTTTTTATTTAACGATATACATTAGAGTGGTGTCATTTTTCAAGATAACAAATAAACATAGTGACCACTAAATTTTGGGGTTAAAATGGAAACCAAAGAATCATTGTGGAAGTCATTCAGCAGATATTATGCTTGACAGTTGATAGCTGAGATTTCATGATAAACTGCAGATCTAGGTTCCAGTTTCAGTTTTACTAGCATTTGCCAGCACGACAAGGCATATAGGGTGGGGAACATTGCATATCTAAAATGTCCACCTCTGCTGGGTCCCTGAGTTCATTAACAGGCCTGAATCGCACCAGCCAGCCTCACCTGGGACCTCCACCCTCTGCTCACTGGTCCAGGAGCTCTGTGTAAGTTCAGTGAGAGCACAGCCCAGACTGGGCTGTGGTTGACCTCAGATCCTGGTTTGTTCTACCCTAATGGAGAAACCCCTTACTTTGCTGCTCCCTGATGTCTTCATCCATACTGGTCATCTCAAGCTCTGTGTAGTCAACAAACAAGACAGAATTCTTCTTGCTCTTAAATGGATATCTAAAGCAGTTCAGACAAATAGAGCTTTGTCATGTATGACTATTTTTCCTCAACAGACCATTCAGATACAGCTGCAACTTTTGGCAGGTGGAAGTGGATGAAATGCTTCCCACATTCTGCAAATGGCTAGAGGATCAAATCAGCTCGTGAATACTACTTCATCAGGTGAGTCACAGTAACAGCCCAATACTGCATTTTCAGTTCAATGGTGATGTCGAGATTCATGTGTTTAGCATAAGCCACCACCAGAGAGAAAGACCAAGAGTGCACATAAGAACTATTTCTATGATTACAGCAGTCTTTCAACTGTGGAATCGCGTCATTTAACAATTTGTGTCTTAGCTTCACTCAATAACTGTGAAAACACATCCTTAGCCTGTTTGAACACCCGTTTTTTCAACGCATGGACTCTCTTACCATGTGTTCTATAGCACCCCGATTCTCGGCTGAGATTGTTTTACAAATAAGGAGGTGGTCCTTTCTGATCAGAAGCAGAACTGAGCAGCAAGTGGAATCCGAGGAGGAGTCTAGCATGACTACAGACAATAGTGAGGAGCAGTAGATGTCCAGGATATCCCCCCAGAGAGGAAGGAGAAGAGGTCAGAAATGATTAAATGGTTCCTCAAAAATGTGCTTCACATGGCTAATAAATGTCAAAGTGCTATGAAGCATCATGAGACATGGAAAAGGAAACAGACAAGATAGTAAATACTTGGAAAAACCACAAAAAAAAACCCCAAAACCTCACTGGCTTGAAGACACCAAGCAAGCTGTTTACCAAGTGTTTGAAAGAGAGGTCTGTTGACATGCATTGGATACTGTGGCACACTGCCTTTTATGTGCCACTTCCCTGACAAATGCCTCCAGCCTTTGGATGGTTCCCAGCAAACACTCTTGTACAAGGGGAAAGGAGAATGTGTGGTGCTAAAAGCAAAGGACTAAACAATAGGAGGAAATGCCTTTGACATAGCTCCTGGGGAACTTGGCTATCTTCTTACCTAATAAAATTAATTTCCCTGGCCTACACAAGTTCAATGAGACTGCTTTTCTCCTGGCACTTTTCCATACTTTGGGACCAGTGCCTAAATGGTGCTGACACAAATGATTTCCCGAAGAAAGCTCAAGCCTGCCTCCTGTCTTTTCTCAAAAAAAAATTGCCGATTAAGTCAACGAGAATCCAACCCCGAAGCCCTTTCCAAAAGTAGGTGATGCAGGAAACTGCTGTCACTAATATACACCAGCACCTGTAGCCACTCTTAAACCAAGGAACCCTATGGCTACAAGCCATGTCAGACAACACAGGTTCCCTTGCCTGAATGGTCTTCAGATACATCTGGGTCATCTGAAGGCAATATTTTGGTAAGACCCAGGAAAAATATTTGAATTCACAATATAGTCAAACACAACCTACTCAGTGGGAGTGCTTCTGTGATTTGTTAAGCACACAAATCCATTGACGACAGAGCTTTTCCTTTAATCAGACAAGCTGAATCTGGAAGGAACTTCTACTAAAATGGTATTTTCATTCATTGGCCATTAGTTTTGTGTGTCAGTTCAACCTCTAGCACATTGAATAAACATTGTCTGATCTTATGCCACAAACCTCTCTTGAAACCGTCTAATGAAGATTGTTCCTAGCTTATGTCGAAGCAGTTTGTAAACAATAGGATGTGGGTTCTTTTCCTCCTGCCACCTTGAAATTATGAGCCACAGACTGACATCCAAGATATTCTTGGAAAGGTCAAAACTTGTTACAGGAGTTTAACAAAATATGACTTAAATCCAGCTTAGAAAAAACGTTTAAATGTTGACTAGCTCTGTCCATTTGAGTTGGCAAAGACATGAGCACACGAAAGGCATGCATCATAAAAACTGAGGAATGGAGAAAGGTTTATTCTTTACCAATGTCTAGTGTTTCTAGTGTTGCTCCTCTCTCTGTATTTGTCATTTTCTCCAGAAAGCAATGGTATCAGATTTACTACATTTGGATAAAATAAATTGATTCTCAAACTCTCTACCTATTGATTATCTCCCTATTGAATATGATGTCTATTTTAAATGTGTCTACATTGCACATTGAATATAAACATCATTTTGTATACCCCAATCATGGCTGTAATTACAAGTAGCAGCTCAGTTCTCTCTGCCCAGCAAGAGAAATGTTTGTAATTACTAATCCCGATCATTAATGCTGTGCTGCTCCATTACGGAACTGAGCTTATTCTGAGAAATAGACTTGCTTTTCAGAGCAAGGTGATGAGAAAGTCAAATAAAGTATCTGAACTGAGAATCTGAGGCATATGGACTGCGTAACACAAGCTGTTTGCAGGATGTGAAGCAATTCATTCTAAACAGAAGCGACTGCTGAACCACAGCCAATTTTTGAAGTGAAATCTGCCTTGTTTGGGTTTAAACGTAGAAGAAGAGCATTTGGGGATAAATGTGGAAAGACTGATGAGTTTTAGGAACCATATACAAACAATATCTCCATCCCACCTCTGCATGTTCTCATACCCAACCAGCAAAGACATTAATAATAATATATAGGGTGACTAAATACCTACTCCTTCTGCCTCATCCTGCGGTGTGCGGGAGCACTCAGTCAAAGTGCCAAGGCACCAAGGGATAACCACAATGCACCTGTAACCAGCTGCTGACCAGCAACCATCTGCCTTGGAGAAACACATCTAGGAATCCCTGAGGTACATCTTACACACACGCACCTATCCAACTTGCTCAGTTGAGGAGTCTAAACAGCATTTTTATGACTGTACAGTCTGTCAGGAAAACCTCGCAGTAGATGAACCTGCAGGGCTGATGAAAGGCTTCCAGCAGAGGAATCGATGGAGCTTTAGGGAGATAACGTGAGGGCTCTCTGATGGCTAAGAATCACTGAGCTCACTCTGTAGCATTTCCTTAAGTGGCAGAAGCTACCCCGAGCCCTACCTTCATAATTTTCTGTTGTTCTGGGCTTATTTAACGTATGCTTTTACCCTCCTCACCCATTGTTCCCACTCCCAAAGGAGAGGTACGATCCTCTTGCTTTAGGAAATATTCAACATTTAGAAGCAAAACTCATGTGTGAAGCTGATTAAAAAAAAAAAAAAAAGCAACACAAAAACCAAAGAAACAAAAAAAATACATAAGTTAACAGTTCCACGTTGTACTTACTTCAATTCTTTTAAAATTACCTAATGTTAAACTCACTCCTTTTATGAACTCTTGTTCTGGTTCCAGC
Organism: Tetrax tetrax; assembly: GCA_009806455.1. NCBI lineage: Eukaryota > Metazoa > Chordata > Aves > Otidiformes > Otididae > Tetrax > Tetrax tetrax. The sequence continues at coordinate 63,995 of WHYT01017039.1, forward strand.
TAGGATAGAGTTAATTTTCACCTGAGCTGGGAGAGGAACTGTAACTGGTGGCACCTGTGGCTGGGGGACACAGCTGGGATAGTTTACCCAAATTGCCCCAAGGGCTATTCTACACCAGGTGACATCCTGGTCAGTATATAAAGTGGGGACGGTGCTGAGGGGGGGTTCCTGCAACTGGGGAGGGAGATGGAGATCAGGATCTCCTGTGAGATATTGTACTGAAAATTACATGCTCAAGTATTTGCTGTTATTGCTTTTTTGTTTGTTTGTTTTGTTTTCCATCTCTGTTTTCTTTTCCTCTGTTGTTCTCTTAAACTGCTTTTATCTCAACCCATGAGTTTTCCCTTCTTGTCTTTCACGATTCTCCTCCGTGTCTCACTGCAGAGGGTGGTGACAGGGGAGTGAATGAGTGACTGTGTGGTATCTTAGCTGCTGAGTGGGGCAAAACCAAGACAGCTCTGTATCCATCAGGGACTTATTTATTAAAACAGCAGCCTGTCCTTCCTTTCCATAAGCCCATCTGCTGCTAGTAGCCAGGGACATAAGGATGGCTCTACCGGTTCAAGTTGCAGACCCATCCAGCCTAGTATTTTGTTTCCATAAATGGCCAATAACATTTCTAAATGCAGATGGCTTGGAAAGACTCTAAGCATAGACAAAGCACGTAGTGATAATTCTCAAAATATTCTCCCAACTTGTAAGAATTTACAGCTCAAATTACTTCCTGAAAGACATGGGCTGTCTTCTGCTTATTGATTCTCCACGGATACTACTTCTATGAGTTCATCCAGTTCACCCCTGAGCCCATGCTAACTTTGAGCATCCAAAACATCCCGCAGTGGGGAGTTCACATCTTAATCATACATTCTGTGGTCTCTGTAGGACGTAACTGTTGGTGTCCTTCTCTCTTTAGATAGTTAAGAAATAACTTTAATTCTTCAGGGATTTTGATGAACCTTGCTTAGAACAGTTATTAAAAGGCTTAAAAAAAAACTGCTTACAGGATGTGAAATCCTAATTACAGAAAAAAAATCAGCAACAACGTGGGTGGTATTCACACCAGAAGAGACAACCTCCAACAACAATATCCATTGCAGATATCCCTGTCTGAGATGATCCCTGAGTGTTCAATGACAATAGAGACAGCTGAGTCTAGGACCTGCTGTACTCATCTCCTCCTAAGGAAAAGGAGAAGAGTCTACCTTAAAATGCCGCCTTCTGTCCTTTAGTCATGAAGACAATCCAGGGTGATTTGCTCAGGTTAAGATGTTTAGAAGTGAAGTAAGTCCCACCACAGGTGTTTCCAGGCAATAATGACTGAGATTACCCTCCTGTCACATGGTGTCAAAAGACCTTCTAAATAAACCAAAAAAGACAAATCACAGAGTATCGTAGGAAAGCAGTCCTGTTCAATTAAAATTTTGGAGTTCAAGCAAATAAAATATTTCCTTTTCAAATCTTCACCTACTGTTTGACCTTCTCTACTGGACGAAAGCAGAGGATCAGGCTGAATATGCACCTGCAGGGTATAAATTCAGCTGATGCTTGTGGTCGTTTGACTCCTGCCATAGACATCTGTGTGAGATTCGTCTGTCAGATCCCAGCAGTCTCCAGGCTTCAGCAATTGGACTGTTAGACAAGCAGGAAGAAATACATGGCTTTGAGCAAAAAGGGCAGATAAACAGGGGTTGAGGAGATTTACACATGCTAATTCTTGAATAAACATCCTCGTCTGGACTCCAGTCTATCAGTTACAAGCTGGAAACCCTGCCCTGCCCTGCCTGTAGTTCAAGGTGAAGTTTCCCACTCATGCTGACTCCTCCTAACAGGAGTTGTCTCCACCGTCTTTATGCTTTTCCAGTGCAACAATTAGCATTAACCCCATTTCATTAGGAAAGAAAATGGGCCATGGAACAGATAACTGTGCAGTCCATCAGCAGTAGCGCTTTCTGAGCTCAGATTAGTGCTCCAAGGTTGGGCTGCATGAGTTGTCTTGAAATACTGGTCCAGTTTATCATATTTAGCAGAGATGATCCCCTTGTGCTTCTCCACACTCTCACTGAGGTGGCCGTGTTCATGTATGGCAATGAACCAGTTGTCCAGGCTGGGTTCATGGAATCTCAGAGCAAATATCAAGCTGCAGCTGACTGGCACGTTCCCTATACTTTACTCTTAGTCTCTCTTCCCTCTCTTGTCCCAACACACTACAGTCATCTTCCATCACAGAATCATAGAATTGTAGAATAGTTTGGGTGGGAAGGAACTGTTAAAGGCCACCCAGTCCAACCCCCCTGCAAGGAGCAGGGACATCTCCAACCAGATCAGGTTGCTCAGAGCCCCGTCCAACCTGGCCTGGAATGTTTCCAGGGAAGGGGCATCCACCGCCTCTCTGGGCTACATGGGCCAGTGCTCCACCACCCTCAGTGTAAAAAAAAATTATTCCTTATGTCTTGTTTATCATGTTACCAGCCCTAACATGCTCTTAAATACTTGAGACACCAATGCTAACGCAACCCTTTGCTGTTTTTTAATTTTAGTCTTGTCACCCGTCAAAAAAAAAAAAAAGAAACAAAAATATCTCTTAAGTGTGATGTCCTACATCCACATTTAGACAGTGGAATAACAACCAAGGTTTAGCGCTACTGGAGAAATAGCACAGCAGCTTCTGTTGATTTCAGCTCAGATGCAAATCAGATTGTTAGATTTCTCTGAATATGGACTTGGGATTCTAGCCTACAGCAGGTCTTTCTTTGTAGAAAGTTGTCTGTCCTTTTCAGGCTTGGACTGAAAGATTCTAACTCATGTGGTTTAGATTAATATTTTAAATTATTATTTTTAGATTACTATTTGGTATGTCTTGACAAAGAGATATGTAGTCCTTTCCTGAGCATCCCAGGATGATCCCATCAATGAATATAAGTTATAGGATGCAGGACACACTTATCACATACTAAAGCTTGAGGACACTGAAACTCACAATTACTGTGCTTTTGTCTTTTGCAGAGCTCGGATCACTAACTGTACCCAAAGTCTCAGGAAAAAGGGCTGGAAACGAGGATTGCCACCTCTTCCCAGCAGGCAAAGGATCAACTGGACTTCAGTGCTGCATTAAGGCTGTCTGTACTAGAGAATAAAAGGGCCGTTTTGTCACCCCACGGACAAGTGTGAAAATTTTTTTTACAATGCGAGTTGTAGAACACTGTCCCAGGTTGCCCAGAGAGATGGCGGATGCCCCATCCCTGGAAACGTTCAAGGCCAGGTTGTCACCCCACAGACAAGTGTGAAAATTTTTTTTACAATGCGAGTTGTAGAACACTGTCCCAGGTTGCCCAGAGAGCTGGTGGATGCCCCATCCCTGGAAACGTTCAAGGCCAGGTTGGACGAGGCTCTGAGCAACCTGATCTGGTTGGAGATGTCCCTGATCCATGCAGGGGGGTTGGACTGGATGGGCTTTGAAGGTCCCTTCCAACTCTAAGCATTCTATGATTCTATGATTTTATGAAGTGGCACACCGATTCTCACACCTGCAGAGTTGACCTCTCTTTCTCGCTCCACAAAAACTGTGGTTGTGTCCATAGCAGAGTCCTTTGCCTGGGCTGGCTCCTGTATGGGGAAGTGTTAGCTGTCTCCAGACAAAATTATGACATATATTATTAATATAGAGCAAGTGAGAGGGCATGAGGGAAACAGGGAACCAAGAACTATTTGAAAGGATGTTATGTCATTCCATTATGTAACTTATGCCCCACTTCTTTCTGCCAAAATATATTAATTTATTTACACACACACATGCACATAGATGCAAGCATGCATCCACACATATAGCTATGTGTCTATTAAGTGTAACTGCAAACATAAAACATTCTGTGGAAACTGGGTACGCACAGATATAACAGTTTATTTGTATATGTATACACACGAATGTATGTATATATATATCACAGAATCATAGAATGGTTTGGGTTGGAAGGGACCTTTAAAGGTCATCCAGTCCAATCCCCCTGCAAAAAGCAGGGACGTCTCCAACCAGATCAGGTTGCTCAGAGTCCCGGCCAACCTGTCCTTGAATGTTTCCAGGGAAGGGGCATCCACCAACTCTCTGGGCAACCTGGGACAGTGCTCCACCACCCTCAGCGTAAAAATTTTTTTCCTAATATCAAATCTAAATCTACCTCCCTCTATTTTAAAACCGCTATCCCTAGTCCTGTTGCAACAGGCCCTACCGGACGGCTTCTCCCCACCTTTCCCGCAGCCCCTTTAGGCACTGGGAGGCCGCTCTAAGGTGTCCCCACAGCCTCCTCTTCTCCAGGCTGAACAGCCCCCAACTCTCTCAACCTGCTTTCACAGGAGAGGTGCTCCAGCCCTCTCATCATCTTCGTGGCCTCCTCTGGACCCTCTCCAACTGGTCCATGTCCTTCTAAGCTGGGGGCTCCAGAACTGGGCACAGTACTCCAGACGGGGTCTCACAGCCACAAATATCCTTTGAAGCAATAGTCTAGTCTGGCTATGACTAAATACACTTTTTATCCTGCAAGAAAAGGGAAAAAAAAAGAAGTTCAGATGCATCCTCTGTGTGAGTCAGCATTGGTGATTTTTGGACAGCAGCCCCTCGCCTTCATTGCCTTAAGCAGCACAAGGAGGCTCAGTGGGCTCCTGGGCTGGTTCCTCCCCACCTACTCCTGCACAGATGCGGCAGCACAAGGTCCGTCAGGCAGCAAAGCTTACGCTGGTCCCTTGCAGCTGTGCTCCCCCTCCTTTCCTATGTCTTGCTGATCAAGGTCATGAGGAGATGATAACAGCTGTATGGCAGGAAACACAGCCACGCTTTGCCTTTTCCTCCCTTCTCGGGAGCCGTGGGGTGCGGCCGTCAGTGAAATGATAAATCGGCACACCCACTTCGATTTGGATCCTGCGGAGAGGCTGGGGCAGAGCCAGGAACACAGAAAAACTGCTTTAACTTCTCTGAGAAGAGAAGGACACGAAGGTGGGAGAGGAAGGGCACGTTCAAAACTACACAAAACCACAATTTTTTGCACTTCTCACTGGTGCAAACCTTAAACACCCACAGCTCAGGCGCCTGCTTGGGCACAAGGTCCCTCACCCCACAGGTGTAAGATTTACGAGGCTGACTGATCATGAACTAAGTTTTGCAGCAGGCCCAAGGTGATGTTGGAGTAGGCATTGTTCCTCCCTCTGCATGCAGCTTGCCTTGCCAGAGCTTAGGAGCGGAGGAGGAGACGTGAAAGAGGTGCAGGAGACCCAAGTCATAGTGCAAGGGGCAGGCTGGTGTGGTGCCAGACAGAGCCCAGAGATGCTGCCCCCAGTTCTGTGATGCACTGAAGAGTTGACCTTAAAAAATGCCATGATGTTCCTCCTCGGAAAGGAACTGATGTCTCCCAGAAGGATCCTGGCACCTCACAGAGAAGGTGTCAGTGCTTTCATTGAAAAGCTGCACCTCTGGCAGCCTCTTTCAGGTCTTTGAGAAGTGCAGGGCACCCTAGGCACTGGTCATTCATTCCAGATGATCGAGAAATGGGTTCAGAGGAATCACCTTGAGCCAGAAGGGTTTGAGTAAACAAGATGTCAGAAGACAGCAGCTTTTTCCACCTGTCCCCACCCTTTGCTGACAGCCCACAGCCCTGTCACCTCAGGGAATGGTGTCCAGATGCATCCTCCTTACTCAGGAATAACAAACACCTCCAAGGTGGTCTCTTTTCCAGCCCTACGAGAAGAATTTCCTCATGTAAGTGTGTGTTTCCCTGCTTGACTCATCTCCTTTTTTGCTGCTGAGGGAAGAGAGGCACTTGGTGAGCAGCAAGTGCCAAAAGTTCCATCTTTGGCATTTGGGGGTGGGGGTATGGGGAGGGCTACAGGGTTCCCTGGATCACCAGACCTCTCCACTTGCCAGGAGAAGCACCACTGGATCTCCCAGCAGGAAGGGCAGAATTTCACAACCTGCTGGCATGTGTCCTAACCTCTGCGGTCTCTAGAAGCCAAGGTTGATGCTCCAGATTGAGCAACAGGATGGCATCTGTCATGCCACAGGGTGGGATGGCACCCTGGACCCCCACCTCCTCAGCCCATGAGGCGATGGGGACAGGCGACTGGGAGGCCCCACAGCCGGAGGTGCGGTATCCTCCCCAGCACCGGGAAGCCAGCCCCCTGGCAACTGCAGTTAACGTCCCAGAGCAGGAGAGAGTAGGACCATGATACGATTACCCAAATCAAGGACATCAGTGAGGAGCATATGGTCGTAGATAACAGGAGGAGTTTTAGGCTCATTGTGGGGGGCATCACAGACCTCCTGCAGCATCAGGGGTAGATGGGAGGGAGGTACTACAGTCACATTTCACATCGTCCCTGACCCTTCATGGACACACCGGGGGAGGAACAGTCTCCAGGGAAGAGTGTCATGAAATAGCTTCCTCTCCTTCTCCATCTGGTATAAAAATACCACCCCTCAGCAATGCCAGTGGACTCAGCTTGGATACCCGTATGAGGAGCCAGGGGAAAGGCAGAATTAGACAGAACAGATGCTGAGTCACCATGTGACTCCCAGCAAACATTCTCCAAGCCTCCTGAATAACAAGAGGCTGTTAGTGCCAGCTAATTAGCAGCAAGCTAATGGCTTGGTTGCTGGAGCCCCTGGCTGCAAGTAAATTAAATAAGAACAAAGGAAATGAAATCTACTGAACAGAAAAGTTATTGGGGGCGGTAGCACAGGACAGTTCCAGGAATAAACTTAATAGGCTTAGTAGTATTTAGGTGTAAGTAACAAGAGCAGAGTTTCACATGCTGCTTGCTAATTTATTCTATCCTCTTGACCGAAGGCAAAGAGAAGGGACAGAAAATGAAGAAATCCATGGAGTGGAAGAAAAGCAAACATCAAAATGTCTTCAAAGAGAAGAGAAGTTATTTCAAGCAGCCTTTAGATATTTACCCCTAAACATGTCTTCAGGGAAAAGTGAAGTGAGATTGAAAAGGAAGTAGGTTATCAACATGGGCACAACTTGAGGTGTCAAAAGGTATGGAGTCAACCTTTGAGTCTAGTGTCCTTCCCCGCAACCCCTAGATAAGTGACCTAATCTGGCCTACGCCTTTCCCACCATCTGCTCCTCTCTAGCCTCTTTGCAGAGACCTCATCCACGTATTTTAGTGGAGACACTGACCATTGCGATCACTACCTTAGGGAAAGATTTTCTGTAATCCCATTTAGCTTGATGTTGACATTTTCAGGTGGATTTCTTTCCCTTTTCTTAGCACATGTGTGTTTTTAAACTACAGTAAAAAGAGATATTATTGTTCCTGACTTAACCTTTTTTTAAACAACTTAAATTTCTGACTGCCCTTGGCCTCCAGGAGACCTTGATGTCTAAATACTCCTTAGAGTCTGGGCCTCACAGCTGCACAGGGGGTTCCAAGTCCGAGGATGTGGGATTGGATCCATGAATCCTCCCTCCCTTTTAGACCATAGGCAATGCAGGACTTCAGCTTGAGAGTCTTTACTTTTTTTCATTATTTATGCCCTTGCTCAGGCCCAGAAAGAAAGGATACTGCAGAGATTGCACAGGGAACAGCAGTGCATTACCTATGCTTTGACTCAGTAGGTCTTTCTTCCATATTCTCTCATTTCAGCAACCACATACCAAAGAAAAATCTTCTTGTACAATGTATTTAACTGAATTTCAGCTGAACTTTCTCCAGTTGCAAAATCAGGGTGAATTGTCCTCTTGCAACTCGCAGAAGAAAAAGTGCCATTTCTGAAGCAACGTCTCTTCAGAGTGAAATTTGCCTTGAAAAACTGCAAAATTTCAGCCCGGGTTTCATGATCAAACGAATGATAAACGGAACGGAAAGGTGGAATTTAGGATTTAGATATTAGGTTGCTTAGAGTAGCAATGATGTTAATAACAGCAGTAATAATATATGGGCAAATATATATCCATTAAGAACTGAAAGATACTTATTTACTTTGGTCAGGGAGAGAACCGGTGATTAGGTCCAGTGGCCAAATGAGGTCACAGCCCACAGCTCAGCTACAGTACCTGTCCATGTACATCGTCTTCAGATGTAAGATGTGCTCTGGCTTAGTTTACCCTTAATGGGAAAGAGATGAACTTTTACTTTGCAGTTGGGGATGGGCAAAGAGCAGGCTCACGCAACTGTGTAATAGATGACAGTTTTCAGTCATATTATCTTGATCGTGTGTTTGAGCTCCACCTTCCTTACTGTGAAATTCAATGCTGTAGGTATGAGTGGTTACACTCCATCATCCTGGTCTGAGAAGGTGGAGAATTGAAACCATTTTTGTCATCAAGAAGTCACTAAATCTGAAGAGTTTCAGTCTCATTTCTCAGCTCAGTTCATATCTCAACCATGGTGCCTGTGATTACATGCTCAAACCAAAGAGTACGCTAACTTCACGCTTTCAAATTCTATGAAAATGCAACTAATTCCTTCTTGCACATCATTAATAAGGTCCCAGCTGCAGGATCTTCATTGGTGGTACAAACCAAAGAGCTGGAAGTGACCCACTGAGACTTTCCTGCAGTGTCCATCCTCAGCACTGGTTGCAGGAGAAGCGGCTGGAACCTACGGTGTTTCTATAACAGACAGCTTTGAAAAAGTAGACAGACAGTAGGTTGCTGAGGCCACCTATAGTTGTATTTAAGTCTCATGGGTTTCACCCTTGTTTCTTACTTTAATTTCTGTGCATTCCCTGCCACTTCCCCAGGCCCAAGTTGGGTTCAGTTTGATCTGACCACCAGGCCATTTGTTGATTTCAACCTGAATGGCAGGAAACTTCTTCCACAGTGTGAATCTCACGGAGGCTGCGAACTCCAATCTCAGTGGATCTGCTCTGTGTAGTAGTGAGTTCCTTAGGAGTAATCTATGATGATGAAAAATATTTTTTTCTCAACTTATGATGTTCTGTGTTCTGACTACATCCTGGTTACCCTGGTTCATAGCCCTCTTTTGCTCAGATCGGACAAAGGATGGACTGGAGGTGAAGATTCACCTAAACTTGGTTTTCCTAAGCACTGACATGGCAAACTTCACAATGGACTGTGTAATTGCCTGTTACTAAATGATTTTACAGAGGAAATTCAGCAGCAAGAGGGGGACATGCAGCTTGAAGGTGTTAGGCAGGTCATAACTCTGAACTTAGCAGTTACAACTGGAGAGGTGACAGTCTGTAGATGTTCATCACAGCTCTCCAGCTCTTGGTTCCTAACTCATAACACAGCTGTATCAGGAGTTATCAGCACACCTTGGTTTTCTTCAGCCCAACATCAATAGGATTAGTGTAAGCAACTAATTAAATTAGCTTAAGCAAATCTGCTTGACTTTACACTACCATAACCTCTTAAGTTATCACTGTAAGAGATATATCGGTTAAGTGCATTGGCTGGAAACTGTAATCTTAAATCATTGCAACTGGCTCCACATCTCAGAACACAACAGATTTCTCTGCTTTCGGAGATGGTAGGAACTTCAGGTCTTTAAAGTAGACTCTTCTCCCTAAAGTCTTGCTGATGCTTTGGGCAAAGGGATTTTGTTTCATTTTTGTTGGCGTGAGAGTTTAATGGAGGTAAAACCAGAATCAAAATCACTTATCAATCAATTATCAATCCAACAGTCAGTGAAGATCCCCAGGATCTCCGCAAAGACAGATCATTCTGTTCTGATATCTACATGTGGATTTGAGTGGTTGTCCTTAGTCATCC
>WHYT01017039.1:75987-104735 GCA_009806455.1 Tetrax tetrax
GATGTCTAAATACTCCTTAGAGTCTGGGCCTCACAGCTGCACAGGGGGTTCCAAGTCCGAGGATGTGGGATTGGATCCATGAATCCTCCCTCCCTTTTAGACCATAGGCAATGCAGGACTTCAGCTCGAGAGTCTTTACTTTTTTTCTTTATTTATGCCCTTGCTCAGGCCCAGAAAGAAAGGATACTGCAGAGATTGCACAGGGAACAGCAGTGCACTACCTGTGCTTTGGCTCAGTAGGTGTTTCTTCCAGATTCTCTCATTTCAGCAACCACATACCAAAGAAAAATCTTCTTGTACAATGTATTTAACTGAATTTCAGCTGAACTTTCTCCAGTTGCAAAATCAGGGTGAATTGTCCTCTTGCACCTCGCAGAAGAAAAACAAAGTGCCATTTCTGAAGCAACGTCTCTTCAGAGTGAAATTCGCCTTGAAAAACTGCAAAATTTCAGCCCGGATTTCATGATCAAACAAATGATAAACAGAACGGAAAGGTGGAATTTAGGATTTAGATATTAGGTTGCTTAGAGTAGCAATGATGTTAATAATAGCAGTAATAATATATGGGCAAATATATATCCATTAAGAACTGAAAGATACTTATTTACTTTGGTCAGGGAGAGAACCGGTGATTAGGTCCAGTGGCCAAATGAGGTCACAGCCCACAGCTCAGCTACAGTACCTGTCCATGTACATCGTCTTCAGATGTAAGATGTGCTCTGGCTTAGTTTACCCTTAGTGGGAAAGAGATGAACTTTGACTTTGCAGTTGGGGATGGGCAAAGAGCACGTTCACGCAACAGTTTTAAGCCATATTATCTTGATTGTGTGTTTGAGCTCCACCTTCCTTACTGTGAAATTCAATGCTGTAGGTATGAGTGGTTACACTCCATCATCCTGGTCTGAGAAGGTGGAGAATTGAAACCATTTTTGTCATCAAGAAGTCACTAAATCTGAAGAGTTTCAGTCTCATTTCTCAGCTCAGTTCATATCTCAACCATGGTGCCTGTGATTACATGCTCAAACCAAAGAGTACGCTAACTTCATGCTTTCAAATTCTATGAGAATGCAACTAATTCCTTCTTGCACATCATTAATAAGGTCCCAGCTGCAGGATCTTCATGGGTGGTACAAACCAAAGAGCTGAAAGTGACCCACTGAGACTTTCCTGCAGTGTCCATCCTCAGCACTGGTTGCAGGAGAAGTGGCTGGAACCTACGGTGTTTCTATAACAGACAGCTTTGAAAAAGTAGACAGACAGTAGGTTGCTGAGGCCACCTATAGTTGTATTTAAGTCTCATGGGTTTCATCCTTATTTCTTACTTTAATTTTTGTGCATTCCCTGCCATTTCCCCAGGCCCAAGTTGGGTTCAGTTTGATCTGACCACCAGGCCATTTGTTGATTTCAACCTGAATGGCAGGAAACTTCTTCCACAGTGTGAATCTCACGGAGGCTGTGAACTCCGATCTCAGTGGATCTGCTCTGTGTAGGAGTGAGTTCCTTAGGAGTAATCTATGACAATGAAAAATATTTTTTTTCTCAACTTATGATGTTCTGTGTGCTGACTACACCCTGGTTACCCTGGTTCATAGCCCTCTTTTGCTCAGATCGGACAAAGGACTGACTGGAGGTGAAGATTCACCTAAACTTGGTTCTCCTAAGCACTGACATGGCAAACTTCACAATGTACTGTATAATCCTGTTACTAATGATTTTACAGAGGAAATTCAGCAGCAAGAGGGGGACATGCAGCTTGAAGGTGTTAGGCAGGTCATAACTCTGAACTTAGCAGCTACAATTGGAGAGGTGACAGTCTGTAGATGTTCATCACAGCTCTCCAGCTCTTGGTTCCTAACTCATAACACAGCTGTATCAGGCGTTATCAGCACACCTTGATTTTCTTCAGCCCAACATCAATAGGATTAGTGTAAGCAACTAATTAAATTAGCTTAAGCAAATCTGCTTGACTTTACACTACCATAACCTCTTAAGTTATCACTGTAAGAGATATATCGGTTAAGTGCATTGGCTGGAAACTGTAATCTTAAATCATTGCAACTGGCTCCACATCTCAGAACACAACAGATTTCTCTGCTTTCAGAGATGGTAGGAACTTCAGGTCTTTAAAGTAGACTCTTCTCCCTAAAGTCTTGCTGATGCTTTGGGCAAAGGGATTTTGTTTCATTTTTGTTGGCGTGAGAGTTTAATGGAGGTAAAACCAAAATCAAAATCACTTATCAATCAATTATCAATCCAACAGTCAGTGAAGATCCCCAGGATCTCCGCAAAGACAGATCATTCTGTTCTGATATCTACATGTGGATTTGAGTGGTTGTCCTTAGTCATCCAAGCTGGAAAGCATTGCCCTGTCTACTTCATTTCTCAGAGAAAAGTATTTATTTTAAAAAAGCCTTAATTCTGTCGTGATATATGCAGTTTTAATTGTGGGGCGAACCCCTGGAGTCAGTTTTCTGTCCATGGTTAAAGCTATTAGTCAGCTTGCGGGCCAAGGGCTGAGAGCTAGGAAATTGCAAATTGGAAAAAAAAAAAGAAAATAATAACACAGCAGTCATGGAAAGCTCTTCCAGGTGATCCTGAAGAGTGCAAGACTGGAGGGATTCACCTCTGGTACCCATGATCAAAGTTGATTGGGCAGGACCAACACTGCAATGAAAAAGAGGCCAATTCAGGGTGGGCTCTGAAGTTTGAAGACAGCTTCCCCATAGGGTCTTGTGTAGATAAAGCAATACTCCACGCTATTACGCAAGGTTCAGCATGCCTTGCTCACGTGTGATAATTTCTGTACTGATTTAAGACATCGAGTTTCTTTCTGCCCTGACCTGCCTGCCAAAAGGGGACAGCACTATGGGTGTCCAAGAAGACAAAATATAGCAACAGGTTGCTCCCTTGGATTGTAATACATATTCTACATCACATTTTTCCTTCTCCACGGCTCCCAGATGACAAAGGCTTCCCCTTTGCAAGCTGCAAAGCAGCCCCTGTTCAGGAATGTCATTACTAGAGGGGCTTTAAAATAAAGCAGGGCACACAAAAATGTGATGACTTGTCAAAAATGCAGGCTGCAAGGTGTTTAAGGCATGAATTTCCTCTTAATGAAGCCTCGCTAAGGGAATATTGCATTCAGCCTGGAGTGCGAGCGATGATGTATCACAAATTTATGGCTGTCCCCGAGTGTTTCCCAGAGTGAGGAAGGGGGCATGAAAATAGCCACACAAGGAAGGGCTTGTAAAATCACCACAATTCAAGCCGTTTCTTGGCCCCAAGCCATATCTGTCAGGGGTTTTCAGAGCACTGGGGTGCAGCGCAGCTCAGTAGGGCCACGGATTAGATGCAAAACCTGTGCGGGTTTCCCCTTTGAGTGGGCAATCCACAGCTGGTTTGGGTGGGTAAGACATTGCAGGGAGTTAAACATCATCATGGGCCGCACCAAAAAGGAGCACGAAGGAATGCACTGAAACAACTTGTCTGCAGAAAGTCACCTCCCCCAATCCCAATAGTCACATTCAACTCTTCTACCTCAAAATAAATGACCTGTTACTTCCATCTGAAACAGAGTGGAGGTGATGGCTTCAGCGATGGGGGATGTGAAGTCTTCCCCTTTTTGCAGATGGGCAAAGCAACTCTCTGTTTGAGTGGGAAGAGTAAGCCAGTCGCCATCTCTCTCCTGGGGCTGGTGCATGCATGTATCAGGCATCCTGCAAGGTCCATCACCCGAGTGCCCTGGCTTGAGAGAAGGAGATATCCCTTTCTACATTATTCCTTTTAGCGTCCCTTTGCCAGGGATATCATCCACCATCCCTGGCCGTGTAATTATGTCTTGGAAAGCCAAATTCAAATGCGAGGTTAACACTGGTTTGTAGAAAATGTCCTTGATCTACAGGTAGATACAAGATGGGTATTTCTATTGTTTGATCAAGCAGGAATTTGTATATGGTCATTTCAGCCTAGAGGGACACAGCCTGGCAGTGGTCAAGCCTAGATCAGACGTACTAATTATTCCCACCGTCCCTGCCATCGGAGACCAACCTCAGGTATGGTTGTGGCCTCTTTTCTGCTCCATGCTCCAAACACCACTCACAGATGCTCTGTTATTTTGACAATTGGACTTATGGCATGTGGGAGGGTTCACAGAACAGGAGAAAGGCTTCATTTTTGGGAAAAGAGAAGTGCTTGCTTTGGCAGAGCCCTGAACACAAAGGAGTTGCTGTAGAAGATGCCCACTACTTTTCCACCGTCATGCAATAAGATGTTCTCCATGGGTCACTTCTAAAATAACCCTTGAGAACAAGATAGGATGCAGGACGGTACAGCAAAAGAGGTCAAATTTTGCAGAATTCAGGAAGCTGGCTTCCTTCCTACAGCCTCACCAGTGGCTTCTAAAATTATGTGAGGTCAGAGCTGGGACTAGAACCGATAAGGATGTGAGTGAACTTGTCTGCACAGGTGGAGCACAGAGATTGATTTTCCTTGGGCTGCGTTTTCTAACTGCCTGGCTTTCACCACTGACGTCTCTCAGGAAGCGAAGTGTACACATTGGACCATGTTCAGCACCGTTTGGCGTCAGCAGAGTTGCAATAGGGACAACTTCAGACCCATAAGGCTAAAAGTGGCTCTGCAGCCTGTTTCTTTGACTACTAAATAACACTTCTTTCCATGTAATTTTTATTTAAAGTGGCAAAGCCGTCTTGTGGTGCCTGGAAGTGTGAGACTATCACGGGAGATACAGGTCATTGCAGAAAGGAGCGCTGCATCTCTGTTTTACCAAGAGGCATGCCGAGGTACAAAGAGGTGAAGCAGGTCACACAGCAGGTCATTTGGATTAGAATTCATGTCTTTTGAGTCCTAGACCAAAACTTAATTTGGAGTAAAATTTGACTTGACAGTATCCTTTAAAGCCTGGAATTTTACAGACTATAAAAGTAAAATAATCGGTTCTGACTAAAGCACCTTACTGACTTTAACAAATGTAAAAAAAGGAAAAAGAAGGAAAAAAAATAGAACAGCATAAATGTGTTCACTTAATGGATTGATCTCAATCCAAAGAGAGAAAAAGAGGGGGAAAAAAACCCCAAACCTACAAAACATTTTAGATCAGAAGTTAGACTTCTATCTTTCATAATTCCCAATCATTTAAGATCTTTCGCAGGTAATTTGAAACAGCTGACATTTTCCCTACATGAAAGAATAAACATTTAATTTGCACTGCCGATTTGGGAGGAAGAATTCTAATCCTATTTGCTCAGCCTCAGCAGAAGCACAGTCAAATGCAAGATCTTCTGTAATTACTGCCTCAGTGCTACACACGGCGCAAGTAATTCAATTAGGAATCCCAATGGGGAGGATCGGGCAAAAACAATGCAAACCCAATATTTAGCAAATGGGTTTTAAGTTCCATCCACTCTTCTGGGTCAGTGGTTCCAAGGTGGCAAAGGCCAACAGCATCAGAAGGTCAGTTCCCGAAGGTGTCTGGGATTGATGGCTTCCATAAAGACAAGCTGGTGGTCCCTCCTAGATGGATGCTTGTCATGTCCAAACGACTACTGCTCTTTAGGAGCTACTAGTCATCATTTTGGCAGACTCTGTGGAAAAGTCAAGGGTTAAATGTGTTTCTGAGAAAAGAAAAATCTTTCTTATCTGAAGGTGGCCCACGTGGAAGAGCCAACAGCCAAGATCTAGGCCAAATCTATGAAATTCATTATGATGTGGCTTTGTTATTAGATTATATGTCCCTCTTGCACCTCTCTAATCCACCTTTTTCATTAATATTTATCATGGTATTTGTTTCTAACACAGTTCTGAGATCAATTTTGAATGGGAGGTGGGGGAGGAAAGATCAGAGATTTAGAAAAAAATGACACGATGGAAGACTTAAGGAAATAATTCTTCCTTCTGGATATAAAAAGTTGGAGGGAAAATCAAATAACTATCTTAAACTCATTTCTGCAAAGAGGAAGGGGATGGGCCATGTACACTGAGTGGGAAAAGCAGAAGATGATCTCTTCCAGGGAAATAATAAAGTAGGACAGGATTTATTTGTGCTACTGAAGATAGCCATAGAAGCAGAGAATGTTAACCTGATACGGACATTTGAAATGGATCCAGTGAACCTTACTTTAGAAATGTCTGTTTATCTTGATTGCCTGCAAAGGAAGCCTAGGGTGGACAAGTTCATGTGTAGATGTTTAAACAGCACAAGTTTCTCAAAAGGTGCTATGAACCTTGGTTTTGGGAAAACTTTCTAGTGGCATCAGTAACACAGTGGAAGGGTATGTCACTTTGGAGAAGGCATGGAGCCTTTGCTATTAGAGATTTAAATACAAGTTACATAAATATTTGCCACAGTAAAATTTCTGTATTTTATGCTGCTCTTAGGTGAAGTACGGATTATAAACTTTGAGATCTCTTTCATGTCGTTTTCTGAACCATCTTCCTGCTGGTGAGGACATGGACTCTGCCAAAGGGGAAGGTTCAGAGGTACTTCTCCAAGGTTGGCAGGAATTACAGACATATGAACAGAGCTGCTGTTTAATATCTAACAGAGTGGAGACCAGGGCTTACTGCCACAGTCCTTTAGTGGGTCAGTCAATCACCTGCTGTCTCTTGCTCTCCCTGGACTGCTGGTTTAAGAAAAAATTATCTTGCCTTATGGCTGAGTTGGCAGACACACAGAAAACATACAAACCCAAATACTCCCCCTCTATCTGAAATGGAATATTTCTTCCACAATGCACGATTTCCGTTCTGTTCAGAACAAGCATGGAAAATCAAACAGGATCTGTGTTTCAGAGAAGTGTACCCGATCCCCATTGATTTTTCATTACCTGGAATTTTTCATCAGCCAGACATCCTCATGATGTCACTGTCTCCATAGCAGCAAGCTGACATCACTGTGGGAGGATGATGGCTGAAGTCAGGTTTGGGATTTGCGAGGTCGTGTAGGTGATTGCTTTGAAAAGTGAAAACAAAGGATTGTAAGTCAAATTATATCTGTGTGCACTGTGTGTACATTTTCCACTACAAAATAAAGCGTATAGAACTGGAGTGAGGGGCAGTGGGGCAAAGGAAGTGCAATAAAGAGTGAGATACTATTTAAAGTGACTTTAAAAAGAGTTGTTATTTTTTTCCTTTTTTTTTCTGAAAAAAAAAAAAAGCGCAACCTTAAAAATTATTCTTAGGCTGAAAATGAAGGAAATTATTCTATTCTATTCCTAAGCCAACTGGTGGGGTTTTGTTTATAATTAGGTGTCAAAGTATTATTTAAAATTTAAAAAAAATAAATGCTTGATATCTAACACACCCCAAAAATTATTTCAGATCTTCCTCTTCATTCATGTAAGTATACATACGGGGGGTACTTTCTGTAAGTTAAGTCGTGTAAGAAGAGGTGTGTGGCTCCTTTCTGGAGCCACAGCAGATGGGCATGCCCATTGCCGTAGCTCCAGACACATCAGGGACCTCCCAGTCATCTAGTGATGCACAAACCCCAGTTGTCTCCAGAGACAACCTGGACCCAGTCACCACAAAAAGGAGTTCCAGTCTCTTCTCCCCTACCCTGTTTTGCACACTCTTTGCATGATGCT
The DNA here is from genome assembly GCA_009806455.1 of Tetrax tetrax. Classification (NCBI taxonomy): domain Eukaryota; kingdom Metazoa; phylum Chordata; class Aves; order Otidiformes; family Otididae; genus Tetrax; species Tetrax tetrax. The sequence goes on from WHYT01017039.1 coordinate 83,589, forward strand.
GGTGCTATTTCTGGCCTCATGGTGCTGACAGGGAAAAAGGTGAACAGGAAGAACAGGAGATGAAGGAGAACTGATATCACCCTTGGACCTCTTTCCCTACAATCTCCTTTGTAAATCTGCATCCTCACCAGGGGCTGTTTTATCCTGACATGTCAACAAGGGGCTATTCAACACTACTCCTAAACTACATATTCCTTCTTCTTGCTTTGTCTGATTGAAAGCATTTAATAATTTATTTCCTTTCTAGTGTAGGAGATATTTAAATAACTTTTGTTCCACTAACTGAATGTATTTTAATGAGAACAGCTTATTTTGGTCAACATTTCAGACTTAAATAGTAAATTGCTGTAGACAGAGCAGGCTTTTCATATCCTCCTGTACTAGGGTACTGGGTTATGTGTCCAGGCTAATCGTCAACACTTATTTAATGATAAGGCCAGACAATGATCTTGCTCCACTAACTTGTTTTAAGTCTTGTCTGAGATAACTCATCTTCTGGAAGCAAATGCTGGAGCACCTACAGCTATTCGGGCAGTGAACAGATAACACAAGTCACCTCAATTTTTTTGCTGTATTTGTCACAAACAATTTTCAAAGTCTGGAAATGCTAATAGAGCACTAACGTGTAAATGTAGGATTCAACTAGCCTAATTTTGTAAGTGCCATTTAGCTTGCAAATTTAGTCAGCTGGATATACATCCCTCTATGTTGCTACATTCCCCATACAGTTGTTGAAGAGTCATCAAAAGTCAATATAAACCCAATGTAGATGTGTACGGTGACCTGTAGGGTGACTTGAATTATTATTTGGGATACGTTGGCTGTGCTGATTACAGGTTTAATTCAGTTGTCTAAGTGTGCCTAAAGTGGAAAAAAAAAAACAAAGAAACAAAAAACCGTCAAAACATTGACATGGAGCTGGCAGAAATGCCGAAGGACTCGTGACCATGTGGATCAGCAGCTGGAATTCAGGATATCTCAAATGAAATTGGCCATACAGACATGGACAGCTCTAGGTCACAAGGAGACACTGACCTATGTAGTCTTCATACAGTAAAAGAGAAGATTCAGGTGCCTAAATAGGTATCTGGTACCATTTAGTAAGCCATGGAGTGTCAACATGACCTCCAGCTACCGCTCCAGAGGATTGAATTCCCTGTAAGTCTTGTGTCGTATTTGCCAGACCCATATCAAAGTCTCATGCATGTCACCTCCAGTGACCTTTGGCCATGGGTAGGCAGCTGATTCATGCCCATTTTAGACTTTTAAAAGAATGCAGATGACTCCTGTTGCCAGCTGCTTGCTCAAGTCACCCAAGAAGAAACCAAAAGAAGCAAGGAACTGAATTTTGGCTGCTTAGCTTTAAAGTTTTGGCCCAAACTAGAGATCTATCTTGTTTCTAGCTCTGCTGGGTCACATCTAAACATGTATGCTGGGTCTGCCCACTCCCCTCAAAGCCCAGGGCTTTTGCATCCCATGCAGGGCACTTTGAACTAATTCCAAATGCTTCAGAAAGAGACAGTGTTTCCTGTTTCTACAACTGAGCTGACTCTTTAATCCTTTTATCCAGCTACTATTGTGCCAACTTGTCCTTGTGTTCCTATTTGACCTCATCTTGGTTCTTGCATCCACAGGCTCTGTTCCCACCCCCTGCACAAGGCACATACTTCAAACTAGCACTTTGTGAAATGGAGTTCTTTATAGGGAAAGAAACTCTCAAGCAAGTGTGTAAAAACACATTCACACACACACACACACACACAAATCCCAGGTCAGCCTCTGCCTGTTGCTTCACCTCTTCCATTCCCCAGCCAACTGTGACACCGAACAAGTCACTTAACCTCTCACTGCCTGAGTTTACCCAGCCATAAAATGGGGATAAAAATACTTCACCTACCTCAGACAGCACACGTGGTTTAATTCCTTCATCTTTCCAAAGTGCTTTAGCTCCTGAGCTGGGCAAGAATTGGCTTAAGTTTTCTCAAGTGACCAAAATTTGTGGTGCCCAATTTGATGTACATTAAAATGGTCTTTCTTGTGCTTGCTTGACTGCCTCAACGCCAAGGCTTGCCAGGGGAACCTAAACAAATAATTTGTTCATGTTTTTTTTCTTTGAATAGGAAAAAGGATTTTTGCTATAGAGGGCATGAATCTCTAAAAATACTAGTCGCTAAACCCCTAATTTTTTAGGATCCAGGGTATTAAACTCTAAAACAATTTCCAAAAGTTGTGGTGGATTTTGCATCATCCAGTGCTTTGAAATCAAGGTCAAATGCCCTTCCGAAAGTGATGACCCAGCCCAGAGAGAAGTTTTTAGAGGCATTGCACAGATGTTGAGGGAAATTTTCCAGTCTGAACTCTCTTATTACCTTATTAGCAAGTGTAATGGCTGCTGCCCTGGAATAGCTCCCCTCCCACTTCCCACCTCCTTTCCAGGCTGAAAGGTTAGTGATTACATGAGGAAATGTAACGTCATTTTTATTACGGTAACCCCTGACAAGGTATGCAGCAAGTGTCCAAACCAGATTAAGATGGCATCTGAGAGATACCAAGTGGAAGGGAACCTTTCCCTCCTGGACACAAAAGAAAATTATTCTCCATCATTTACTGAAAAATAAGACAGGAGTTGGCTGAAATCCTTGTTTTTCGTCTGTCCTTCCCATTTTTTCCTCAACAGTTGCATGGAGGTCCATGTTTTTTGGAGGCTATTCAGGTATCTCTATTTTTTTTTCACCTTTCACTCTTCTTTAACATATATCCTTGCTTCGTAACTTTTCTCGCCTCTTCTCTTCATCTCCCCCACCTACTTCTGCCATTCACTTTCATATTACTGTTGCCTAACAGCAAATTAGTCACCTACTGCCAAAGGCAACATACATCACCCTGTGACGGCTCCTTCTGCTTCCACCCGTGACCTTTAGAAACAAAACAGCCAAACGCAAACAAGAAGAGATAAGGGCTCATTTTGAACACAGCATTTTTGTTTGCTTCAGGTGTGATTTATAAAGCTGTCACTGAGTTCTGTTGGCAGCTGCGGATGCAGTAGGAAAAGTTGTTTCTGCATCCCACTCAAACAGTGATGGGAAGGGATTTAACTCTTTGGCTGCAACCAGGAGGTGTGCAAGCGGCAATCCTTTGGGTCTCTTTCTCGAAGGGGCACAAGTGAAGGCTCCAAGTCCAGAAACTGACAGCTGGGGAGGTCCCAGAGTAAATCTGATCCTCGGGTGGCGGGGGTATAATTCATGTTGACTCCCAATGCTCTGCCCTTCTTCCTTTACATTACAGCTGCATTAGAAAGTAGATAATAACATGGGACTTAAGCACTCAGCTCCATCTGACTGGGATGAAGGAGAAAATAGACTTTTTTTTTTTTCCGTCTTTGCTAGTAGCTTCTTAAATTAACTTGAACAACTCATATCATCTCCGTTCCATGTTTTCTCCACCACTGTTGTGAAGATAAGACTCAGTTCTCCCATATAAAGCTCTTGGGGATTTACTGAAGGAGAGGGCAAGAAGGCAGCTGGTCACTGCTGTTGTCACCCTTCCCCAGAGCACAGTCTTGAACCTCCTGGGGGGATCTTCAGCAGTGGATGCCTCTGAAGCAAGATTGAAATGAGATTGTTGGGGGCTGTAAGGCCAGCGTGCAACAGCATACAGGCAGCATGGGCACGGGACAGTCCTGGTGCACAGACCATCCAGCAAGGAGCCCCCCCTGCAAATGAGACCCCCTGTTCTCTTTGGATTGGACAGTGAGGGATGTGGGAAATACCCACACACACTGCAGGGACAGAAGCTTCCTCTGAGCATCTCATGTGTCTGGATCCCCAGAAGGCTTGTTCTTAGTACAACATCAGTATGGGGGGAGATTCTGCTGCAGTCTGGCCTCCCCTGCAAGGCCAAGGGTAAAGGATGAAGGGAGAAGGAGTGAGGCTGTAGTAACTCATGCACTGCATGGGTGAGGCAGAAAAAGACATGAAGCATAATCTCATTGTCGTGTTATGCGTGCTGTGAACCAAGGCATCCTCCAAGATATAGAAGCACTGGCCAATCCAGAAAATATCCAGTCAACAGTCAAAATCACCCATGTCAGCAGTTTAATACGTGAGGTGATACTCAATCTTTTACTATGGGCCAATGACGTGCTCTCCACCTTTCCAAATTCCCTGTTTCAGGTCTTGCACTTAAAGCACTTGCTTACTGACGAAGGCAGGCAAGTTCAAAGCATGACTCTGCCATAAATGTCCCCAAAGACTTGAGGCGAGGCGAGGCGAGGCGAGGCGAGGCGAGGCGAGGCGAGGCGAGGCGAGGCGAGGCGAGGCGAGGCGAGGCGAGGAGAGGAGAGGAGAGGAGAGGAGAGGAGAGGAGAGACATCAGTGATCTGTAAAAAAACAGGCCACAAGAGTCTGGCAAAGTGAGTTTATAACACCAATTCAAAGAATGGTTCCTCTGCCCCTCTGCAAGATTTGCTCGTTTATGCTTGTGGTAACCATACTGTAGCTTGATTTCTGGATGGCCCTGTCTGCGAGTACAAGCCAAACTCACACTCCCTGTAGTACCCATGCTTTCCTGGCATGTAGAGTAAGGGTGTTGCTAAAAGTGGCAGAGGACAGCAGGGTATCAGCAAAACAGCTGTGCTCCACTGCCTCCTTTGCCCACAGAAAGCCCTCAGAAACAGCCTGGTTGCTGCTGCCCTGGATGGAGCAACTGGAGAGTGAGTATGGCACTCCAGGGACCACTCTCTGCAGCGGTAAGAAGACACAGATGCTTGGGCTCTCATACCAGCTCTGTCCAACCTCCATATTCAAACTCTACCACGTCAGGAGCCGCAAAGTCCACTTTCCTCACTACAGCATGTCAAACCTCAGTGTTGCCCGAGCTGCTGAGAAACTTTAAACCACATCTACTGGACCAGATTGATATATCCAACTCCTAGGCAGAGTATATCACTCAAGGGATCCATCAGGTGCCAAGCAGCTCATCCATCCCAGAGCCCCAAACCTCACACCATCAACACAGCACACAACTTCTCCCCTTCCCTTAATAATCTGCATGGAATATTTCCATCAATTCGTCTTAGTTTCCTCTCCCCCAGCATTTTCTCAAGTGCACACAGTTCTCCTACTCTCACCAGCCTTTGTGAGTGATTCTAATGGGTCTGAGCCCTGTGACGTTATCCCAGAGTCCAAGTTTATTATTTCTCACTCCTCCATCCCCTTCTTGCCATTCATTTGAGGGCTGAGGAGTGGCTGTCGGTAGAATGTTGCCTTCAGGTTGTTTTTACAGACATTATTACACTGTCAAGGCAAGGTGTAAGGCAAAGTTGTTGAAGAAAGGGATTTGACAAGTGCATTTATTTTAACAGGCAACACAATTCAGTGCATTTAAAAACAAGGCAGGTTTCTAAATACTTCTGGGAATCAGCCCTGCAAATACCGGTGTCCATAGGGTCCCTAAAGTCTAATTAAGGCAGGAGTTGATTGACTGAAGAAAAATAGAACATCAGCAATGAAGGCAATTATAGAAAACAGCAGCTCCTTTGCATTACTGTTCTGTTTTGTGTTCAAGCTTGGAAACTTCCTCAAGAAGGAGAGATCCTATGGCCACTTTGAAGCCGATAGTAAACCCCGCCTTTGGCTTTAGCACAGCCAAGGCCTCAGCCCCCATATAAAGTCAATGCCAGGAAGGTTATGATGACACTGTTTTTTCCAAAGGTTTCCCTTAGATAACTCTCCTCTAGATCACAATGACAGTCCACAAATTGGAACAGCCCTAAGATGGTCTGAACTGGGACAATCCAAACCCCATAATTTCATGAGAGTCATCCTGTGTAAGCCTCACCCACATCAGATCCCCAGTTCAAGCTCCCCGAGTCGAGCTTGCATTGTGTGTCCTCACACCATGCTTCATCTTCCTTCATTTCTAAAGATGCCACCCACAGCTCTTGGCAAACATGTTCACAAAAATGGACATAGACCGCAGTTGCCCTCACAGAGAAGTTCTCTTCTTCGTGGATTGCATGACTCACCTCTGCAACCTCAGAGTGTGTTCATTCCTTTAGCACATAATCTCTTGTGTTGGCCTCTCACTCGTCATTTGACCCACGTTGTGCTCTCCTAACTCAGAGAATATAGAGACTGGATCTACACACCATGTACAGATTATGTCTTTCAGCTTACACAAAGCTCCCAGAGAAAACTTTGCCTTTAGAGATCTGGCATGTACACACTCAACCCCAGCTGCAGCCTGTAGCTGCTTTGCTTCAAAACTTCTCTGAAAAAATAAATATGAAGTTCTCTCCAAATTCATTAAGAGAAAAGTACCCTGAATGTGTTTATTGACAGTGGCTTTTTTCCCTTCCAGATAGGGTTTGAAGGAACTTCTGCCTCTGGAATCTGACCAGCATCTGAGACACAACATTAGAAACACAGCTGGGCAACTCCAAATATCATCTCTTGGAGCTCTTTCTTTCATTTTCTTTTTTTTTCCCCTCCTCTTTCCCATCTGAAAAGCACTACACAGACCATATTGTTTTCCACATTTTGGTGCAGGCACCTTAAGTGAAAAGCACGCAGTTATGCGTTTGGAGAGGGAGAGAGAAACGTAGCAGTTGCCAATGGTCTCGTGTATTGAACTGTATTGTAAATACTTCTCAAAACACTGGAAAGGAAATCGTTATCACTACCCTTAATTTATAGATGGTGAAACGGAGGCCCAGGGGTGCAAAATGAGTCACTGAAGACCATTCAGCAGGTTCATGGCAGAGACAGATGCCTCCTGAGAGCTATCCAGTAGTCACAAGACCTCACATTAGTTGTTTTCCAGAGTTCATAGAAATTATCTATTTCGAGTCTGAGAAAAAAATATCTTTATAAATCCTGCTGTGACCTCAGAAGACCTTTCTTCCCACCATTTCTTTCCTAATTGCTACCACAGTGTCCTGTAGATCTTTGTAAGCCAGGGACTTGCAGGACTGCCTTTACCATCCTCACCAAAAAGAGCTTCTGGGAAAGGCTTCAGGGATCCACCAGTCTGCATGACACGATGAATGCCATGTGATGGTGATGGTAGAAGCAGATGCCCATATGTTGACAGGAATTTCTGTTTTCCGCTTCAATTAAGGGCAGAGGGGAAAAAAAAAAAAAACAAAACCCAACCCACAAGGAACTGTTAAACCAAACTGCTAACAACCTTCAGCCCGTCAGGGTTACTGACAGCTTCCTCAATTTTTTTTTTGCAAGAAGGGTTTCTGCTAGAAAAATAACACTTTAGGGCCAGGCCTGGCACAATCTCAGTCCTTTCTGAGAGGTGCTAAATGTCCTCAGATCCCCATGGAGACACTTGCTAATGTTGCAAGCTTATTATGGCATAAATGAGGACACAGCCTGGGCAACTTGCCTAAGTGGGGAAAAAAAATAATGGTTTTGACACTGTTTGTGGCTCTGACCAGAAGAGCTGACCCTCGAGATTCAGCTCCAAAGCCCTCATGTCTGGTTACAGTCCTGGTGAATGCAGCACTGAAGAATGCTTGAGTTTTATCTTCTATGGCTGGAGGTCCTGCTGTATTTTAGGTGCCTAAATCAACCACTGAGACACCACGAATATCCTCAGAGCTCCTTCTCACCTTCTCACATAGTGGGCTGTTGCATTTCATCCAACTGCTTGAACCCGGTGCTGTCCACAAACAGAGATGCTCAGAGGGCTGGTTGCAACTGAAGTAATACCACACTCAGAATAGTCAAGGATATCTTTCTCAGGCATGTAGTCCGTTTCTTTCAACACGAAACTCTGCATAAACCCAAACCTGGCCGACTCCTAGAAGGAGGTATGACTGGTATAAACAGTCTCAAGAGAAAAACAGTGGTGGGGTCATGACTTCATCTCTCCAGGGGGGGATGCCAATGAGTGGCCACCATATCCTGATAGTACAAAATTCCTACAATGAAGCAGAAATTTGGAGATCCCTTCAATAATCCCGTACTCCCTGAAATGGGATTTTAAAGCTTTTGCTCCAACAGGGATTTGCTGTGGCAATGCCATTGAAGACTTAACCCTAGGGAGCACAGGCTGGAGCAAGAAGTGCTGGAGAAACACAGGATGTAAATGAACTTCTCCCTGGTGCATATGCTCCAGAGTAACAGCTCTTCTGCTTGGGAAGAGAGGTAATTTGGTAAGCAACGTAGATGCTGACTGATGAGTCTTTCCCTGTGATACTGGAGAAGATCCCTGGAAAACACACAGTGTAGATAGAACCTTAGAGAATCCTGAATTCACAATGTCACATACCAAGATTCTTGTTTTTTTTCCAGGAATTAGGCTTTTTCTTATTTAGCTAGTAGTGCTATCTGCAGTCCCCTCCAGAGAATGTTTCGATAGCAACTCCATAGGCAAGACCGGTACTTCATTGAGCAGCACTTGCATGTTAAGATGACCTCACCTGGAGAATTTTAACTTACACTGCATGATATGAGTGAGTTTTTGTCCATATTTTTAAAGGTCTAAAAAAGTTATATCTTTATGTTCAAAAGTGGACACCACTGATCAGCTATGGGCTTGCTCAGACACTCTGACATTTCAGAGCCAATAGGAGATTTAAACTGAATGTGTTGGAAACCACTAGGTTCTTCAAGATGGTGAACAGCCCGAGAAGTCAGCTGCTGCCTTGGGCTAAATTGTGTGTACATGATTGCCCTCTTCTGGGACATCTCAGAACAGCTCACCCCTATTTAGTGCCTGAGAGCATCAGCAGATTCGTCTGCATGGATGGAGTCAGCCCTGCTCTGCTGTCACAGGCAAATCCCTTTTGCCATGGGCTAAGTTCTCATTACAGATCTCACCCTCTTTTGTTACTCAAAACCTTTTGCTGAACAACTTTTTACATCATTATTGTCTTAATTTCTCATGTTTATTTTTATTCAGGACATTCTGAATCCAGTTTGGCTGATAGAAGTTACCCAGACAACAAAGGAAAAGCTGACAGGACCATCAGGACACTTCTCCTTCACACATTCCCTGAGACAAGAGTCCTGTAGACTCTCCTTCCCGCTCTCTTCCCAAGGCATATATATTTTTTTTTCCTTTCCATGGGACCTGGCCACCCACCTTGTGCCTGTTGGACTGGAAGTTCTCTAAAACCAGGTCAGTCCTTTTCCAGCTGTTTGTCCCCATAACTGTAAATCGCGGTGGCCTCCTGCAGCTGATCACCCTCCCTGGGTCCCATTTCAGCAGCAGTGCTATACGAGCTCTGAGGGCAGCACCAAGGGAGCCTTAAGCCTAAGCTCTTTCAATGCTTTGCTTATATTTAGCCTTGAAACATTACCTTACCTCTTTTTAGGTTGTTTCCATGACAACCAGCCCGGCAATAAAAAGCAAGTGTTGGCTGCAGGGTAGAGGAATGAGGGTAGGGGAATGAGTATCGTGACAAATGAGGAAATACAAGCTCTTGAGCTACTCCAACCGCATCCACTATGTTATCTCAAGTAGGATGGTTCTTTGTATCTCAATGTCGAGCTGCCATCCTCTGCAGGAGAGAGTTAGGAAAGCCTGGTCTCTTGCATCTGGTTTTAAGAATCCTGCAGGATTTTGACTGTCAGTGGGAAAAGTTCTTTTCTTTCTGCAGCAGAGCCCATGGGAACAGGGTCCTGAATTATGGACAAATTAAAACACATTGCAGCCTTTGGGCCTTTCTTTTTCACAGCTTTTCCCCTGGGCATCCCAGAAAGAAGGATCGGGCACAAGAGAGGTTGTGTGCAACTAAGCAGCAGGGGGGCAAGATGCTAGGAAATTTAGGATCTGTGTATCAGCTTCTGGGTTTTAGAGTCTTACAGACAGCCTGTCAGCTGGATGGCAACTTCTGAAGGGCTACAAAGCAGATCTTTCCAAAGGACAACTTCATGTGATCATGAAACCATAGGCATGACCAGGATGAGGAGGATGATGTCAGGTCTTTTTTTTCTTTTTTTTTTTCTGATGTGGAAAGTTTGTTTCTCTAACACAATGCCCTTCCTACATTGTGGTTTCTCCTCTGAACTTGCCTTCTGAAGGACAAGATTTACAATTCCATGGGACTGAGCCTCAAACTTCTTATTCTGAAGTCCAAACCAGCAAGTGTGTCTCCTAGAACAGGAGTAACCCTTTGTGTATTGGCTTCCTCTAAGAAAGATTACAAATCTATTTTTATTTATTGAAAACAAAGGAAGTGAGGGCTGTAAGAAAAGTCCTTCATTTGTAAAAATAGGAAGTCAACATAACTACATTATATGAAAGGTGCTATCTCAGTTGCTTTATTGACTTGGACCCTAAGGAAGCTGAATATGACAAAGTAATACCTTTTATTGGATAATTAAAGGAAAAAATAATATGTTAAAGAATGCCTAATGGCTGGATGAGGATGTGGGCACAGACATACTGTTGTACCTATGATTACTTACAAGAAGTAGACAGTGGTGATATCAACATTAACATTATATGTGACCCCGTTTAGCATAAATCTGGCACTGTCACCACAACATCCATGGATGTCTTCTCCAGGGTAAGACAGAAACTACCAAATCTCAAGTTTCTGAGACCTACCTGATGGCCAGCCCTCCCTCCAATCTCACTTAAGTTTTTTTTTCCCAGTTTGACACAAAATCTCCACTACCACAGCCCCAAATATTTGCTCTTAAAATCATTGAGTTTTCCTCTGAGGGGAGCAAAACATGACAAGTTAAATGAATTAGGTAATGCTTTACACCATATAATTTATGATGCTGTAGGGAGTGGAAGCACACACATCTCTTCAGCTCATACTCGGTCGCTCCTCGTGGACTAGAGCTAATAAACTAGAGGAGACTGGAGATGAGATGAAGGAGGCGAGGAGCCCCCCTGCCTTCGTTTCTTGATCTTGGAGTAGCTAGCATAAGAAAAATGATTACCAAACACCTGGAGCAGCACCTAATTAACCAGAGTGAGATTTTAGTTTGGCAGAATTAAATGCTGACAAGCACCCAGGGTGCTGTGGGCCTGGTTTGCTCACTGCTGGGAGCAGGGATAACGTGCTACATTGCACGGCCCAGAGGGAACATAAATTTTGGGGAGGTTTGAAACAACAAGTATCTTGATGCACAGGTTTGCTGATTGACATTCCCCATGTGGATAGCTGGAATTAAAATTGATTGGCCAGGGTAGTGTACTAAAAGTTTTGCTGGTCTAACTGGACATAGTTCCACTCAAATTCATTGTGATTTATACTGCCATGGGGGGTGGCTCAAAGAAGTTGCAAAAAAAAAGCATTGGAATGAAAATCTAGAATAGGGAAAAGGTGATTTAAATAGAAACCTTAATCATGTTAAAGTCTTGGTGAGCAAGTGCTTCTTCTGAGAGAAGTCCAAACTCTTCTCTGTAAGGCAGGATGGCATCACTGGTTGATGCCAGGGGAAGATCTGGTTTACTCACTTTTTGTGGGCCTTTGAGAAAATGGGAAGATAAGACAGCACCTCTTCATTGAGTAAGGAAATAAAAACTTGTAAGTTAAAAAATCAATGTATAATTAAAAAATGCACACCAGCTGTCTAGTCTTAACTGTCAATACACAGATAATGCTGACAACAAACCTATGATGGAAGTACAGTAGCACAACTCTGTTGATGTAATTGGTCATTTTATCATTATTTCTGAGCCCATTTACACTGGCTGAATTTGATGTTCAGGACTTCATGTCTGATCTGTTTGTGGATCTGGAAAGTTGATTATTTTCTGTGCAAAAACCTTCTGCCTATTCCCTCAGACTCTCTAGATTAAAAGCCGTACCTCCTTTGTTCTGACCTCATCATTTTTTCTTAGCTTCTGATCTTTCCAGTAATTCTTCCCCAGACTTTCTCCGATTGCTCCTGAGTTTACTCAAATGTGGTTCTTACATTCTTACAAAGTGCTCTTAGGTTTCATTGCAATATTGGCTAAATGTTGGTAGACTGTAATACACGCCCAATTCATATGAAGCAGGTTTCAGTTGCCTGAAGAAAGGACATTTTAAATGCCTTAAGATACCTTTAACTACTTTTCTTCTATTTACTGCTCCAAAAAGCATTGGTTCTCCCTTACATCTTCGATGCTATTGCTGCGTCTGAGATAACTGTATGCATGGAGCCAGATGTGATGAGTCTTATCTTCAGCATTGAAAACTCTACCAAAGACAATGAGTATGGCATTAAAATAAGTGAGCTCATCTTCACGTTGCTGGAACTCACACAAAGGGTCTGCAGCTGGCAAGTCTCCTACGTCTCATTTCTGATGATATCTGAATTCTTGCACTTTCCCTCTCCAGAGCACCCTGCAATGTAAGTGGGATCACGAAAATCTCTGCATCATTGTGAAATTGTCCATAGTTGTGAACCTGTTGTTCAAGGTCTGTTGGAGGACTTCATTTTTTCATAAAACCAATTTACCTTCCAATTACAGTAACATGTAAGTTGAAGTAATGAGGGGAAGAGCTAGCTGATTTTCTTCAGTTACTGCAGAACAGAGGGTTTTCACTAGGGCAAAACACGATTCCACTGAAATTTCCTTCTCAAACACTTTTGTCACAGTCTGAATGGATCTTTTAAAGTGTTTGTGCCTGTTGCCAGATCACCCAGTGCAACAGTATTTGCGGCCTCTTTTATCCAAGTTAAACACTGGTGAGCATATTGCAAAGCCAATATTTATTTAGTATCTAATCAGGCTTGTTAAATTATCCAGGCCCTGCCAAGATCAGCAATATAATTTGAGCTCCGCACTCACCCACCACCGCCATTCACCAGGTGCTGGGTAGGAGCTGAACACATTGATAGACTGCCATGGCCATTAGGGTTCGGAGGTGATCATTTATCACAGCAAATGAGTAGGAGTTGTGTTTTCTATTTTTCCATGAACCATTAGGCCTGAGGTGTTTGCACTTCATGGATCTCACTCTAAGTAAATACATTTGGAAAGTTTATTTCAATTGAGCTGAAATCATTTCAGCCCAGACTTCAAGTCAACACATGACCAACCTGTATAATCCCAAAGGGGACATCACAAATTGTTTTGGAAGTGTTGTAATTCGTGTTCCAAAAGCCACACACTATCAGCCTTGTTCATGTTTTATTAAAGCTAAATACATTATTTAGGAAATGGAAGGGCACTCCTGTGATGTTCAGTCCATACTGAGTTTAAACCAAGACTCTTAAAAAAAAAAGAAAGCTAAAACAAGAGAAGAAGCAGTACAAAATGATACAAGAGAATTGACCAAAAGGAGAGAACAGGTTGGTAGATAAAATATTCACCTAAGTCACAAAAGATTCAACTTCAAGTAATTAATCTGAATTAGGCAGAGGAAGAGCCTGGGTAGGGATGACTTACACAGAAAATGACTGAGAGTCCTAACAGGCAGGAAATGTCAGTTCTTGAGGGAAATCTTGCACTTCCACCGTGCTCAGAAGTTCAGCTGGAAAAACTTTCCATGAAGAAAGCTTCACCAGAACCTTTACATTCTTAAGAAAATGCTCCATTTCAACACATCCACATTTTCCAGACCGAAAAACTGAAGTCAAAATGTTCCTAAACAGTATTACCATATTCTCAAACAGCCAAGGGATAGATTTGTCTGTCCAATGTAGACAGGTCAAAGTTTATTGGTAAGCTTCTATGAGAAGGTTTTAGCAGGTTACAAAACACATATCCAGCATATTGCAGGTAGGGTTGATCCTATTCTGGAAGGAGGAAAAAAAAGATGATGTAGGTTATTTATCAAAGTCCCAACCTGACATTTTTAATTACAATTCTATTCTAATGTTAACTGTTGTTCAGTGTTTTCAAACACAACAGCACTCCGATGTGGTACCAGTTACCCATGAAAAATCTCAGTTCAGAAAAGATCCAAAATTGAGTGAACACATCTAGGTGAGTTTGGGTTTTTTTTGGTTTTAGGGAACTTAAGTTACATTTGAATTCTCAGTCCTGAGACTGTGCTAGGAAGGGTGGTGGTGTTTAGATGAAATCCCTCTGAAGCTATTGGAGCTATGAAAGAACAGTGAAGATCTCTTAACAAGATGAGCTCTGGGTTTGGATCCATATGGCTTCCCACTCCTGTGGGAAAATCCAGATTCACTGAAATAGACATTATACATAAATAGACCAAGGCAACTCATGCCCACAAGATCTTTCTGTCTTTAAATACCAAGAAGAGGAAGAAAATCAAAGTGCCTTACCTTACACGACACAGCACTGTTGGACTAGAACTCAAGTCCAGCTCACAGCAGGCACCATCGTGCCTACACAGCAGTTGTATCAATCCAACCGTCATCATGATCTATAGTGCCTTGAATTCCCACAGTCCCCAGACTCCTCTGTCTCCCCTTGGTTTCCCTGCAGGATTCCCGTGGTCTGAGAGGCGGCAGACAGCCCAGGCATCTCCCAAAAGCTGGCTTGAGCTGCTCCCTCCCTGCTGATTCATAAATTGGAACGGCAGTCATTCCTAGGTGCCTCCTCCATCCACAGCCCTCTCACACAGGCTTATGATCAACTGCAGGAGCCTTTATTTTCTTGTGGTCAACCACTCTCCCCTGAAAAGTCTCTGGAGGAAGCATTATATTTCCTCACACAAGCTTTGAACTTCTGGATTAGCACTTTCCTCTGCAGCCCGAGCACTTCCTGCACAGAAGGAATTTGTTCTGCAGCCTTTGGGGAAACCTCAGGTTAACACGAATGAGTGAAATCTGACAGCAATGAGGCCGTTTCCAGTTTCCCTCATCCTAACAGCCCACAGGTTTTGCCTCCTTCCAGGCATAAGTCCTGACTCAGGATGAGCTAAGTGGTTTGCGAGGCTCCTGCCCTACAGAAAAGGCAGCTGGAATTTCTTTCACTGAGGGTTTCATCACCTTAAAGAATCTTGCAGTTATCTGATGGAAAAGATCAACCTTTATAAAGCTAGCTTAAAATTTTCAGTTTCTGGATTCTGACCCTCCATATGTTCTGTTGCATCAAAGAACTTAACAGTGGTGTGGGCATTCTCCATTCACAGTGGATGAGAGAAATGGAAAACACCAGGTTTGTACTCAAATATTGTTTAGAGTATTTGATAAAAATATTTTTTAAATGCAAGTGAAATTAAGTCTTTCAAATCTATGCACTTACCTTCTACTTGGTCAGAAATTAGGAGACAAAAAAAGACCTATTAATATACATCTGCAGGACAAGCTCTCTGCAGTCCAAATGGAAGGGCCAAGGTAAGGAGCATGACCCTGACAGCACAGCTGAGATCTCAGCACTTGATTCTCTCCCTGAAACTATTTTATCTAACAGGGTTTAAATCATGGTCTGGAGATGCATGTTCCTCCTTGTTGGCATTAGCCCGCATCCGTAACGTTCACTCAAGTGCAGTTATGTGGGTTTCACCTTCCATTATGATCATGTGGACAGATTCAATCATCGTTTTACTGTGCACAAAGACTGACTTTGTGTTAGATCTGAACTTATGAAACAAGAGGAAATTAATGTACAGACTTTTTCTTCCTTCAAACCTGCTACTGGATGATTTTTATGGTGTATCAATTGTTGGGGATGGGATTTAGTCAACTGATTACTGAACTCCTTGATTTTATTCTTTGCTGCCATCTTTTCAATCGGAGAAAATATTTGAGCAGAAGAGTAAGATGTTTTCTATGATGGCATTAGTCCAATGTAGAAAATTTCTAGCATTTGGTAAAAATCCACTTGAAACCGAACATAAACACAAGCAAGACTGTTTTTCAAATAGCCTCTGAATTGAGCTTTCCAGGGAAACAAACCTGGAAAAAATTAATTTCTTCTGTCGGAGGGTGTGTGGGTTGGGTTCCCTCACACCACCAATGGAGTAATTTCCTTCCTGATTCCTCAAGTTGCACCTTAAGCCACCTCCATGGGATGGGCAGCCTGCTCCTGCATTGGACACACAGTTTGGACACCTAAAGAGCCTTTGATCGGCTGGGGAAAATCCTCTCTGTTTTGCAGAAGGGTCCAGAAATATTGATATCTGGGGTGACAAAGTTCTCACTGTGACTGAGTTACCAGCATACAGACAACTGTCTTCACCAAGTGTGTCTAAGTGGGCTGGAAATCCTGGATTCCCCGTTCTGAGACAGAGCACATGAAGGGGTCCTGAGGGGTGGAAACCTAGCAGTTCTATGAAGGAATCCAGCCTGGTTAATAGCTGAGATCCTACCTGCATTTTAGAGTTGGATTTTTCATCTCATTTCACATTTTCTCAAAAACTACTTAATATTAAAGTTTCTGCTCTGTTTTGGGATGGCATCTTAAACAGATTGGGCTAGGAATAGGACAAATGTATGGAAACAAGGAAGGGAAAAGGGAGGCAACTACTTCCAGATATAAATAATGTTAATGTAGAAACCTGATCAGTGAGTGAGCAGAAATTGCAGAGGAAGTCTGCTCTTGAGCACAAGCTGTTAATCTGGATGGCAGGTGAGGTTCAAGTCCCTGCTAAATTCTTGTAGATCAGGGCAAGTTACTAAGTCCCTGTTCCACACCACCTTCTCCATAACATGTCCCAGTAAAGCTGCTTCTGTTCCACATGTGGAGTCCCTCCTTGTAGCTCCCCATCCTTGCAGAGCAGCTGAGAGTGGGACAAGGGGCTCTCAGGAGCACACCAGGTCACTGGATAAAAAAAAAAAAAAAGCCTAAAATTGGCACTTTTAATTTAATTGGCAACCCTTGGTACATTTTTCTTTCTCTTTCCTTCTCCTCACATTTGGTTGTTCAGGAAATGAGGAAGGACGGAATTCATGGATTAGAATTGGCTGAGAATTTTCTACTAACACTTTTTTTTTTTCCTCGAAAGAGCCCCAATTCACCAAGCTGCAGCCATTTCCTTCAGGCTGTTAAACAAAAATTGACACTAAAAAATAAAAGGGAAAAAAAATTTTTTTTTTTTTTAAGTTGTTTTCTACTGCTTTGAGCTTCTTTAAAGAAAAAGTTTTACTTTTGTTTTGAAATTACTCTTTCTTTAACATTCTTAATACTCTATTTTTATTTCAGTTTTAAGGGGAATGAAAAGACCAAAAATATCTCAAATAACCATTCTGAATTTTTTACAGATTACTGGACTACCAAAGTTATCAAGTTTTGACAGGAAAACTTTTGAAATCTGAAGTTCTCACAGGACAAGAGGAAGTTTCACAACCAGCTCCATTTCAATATTATGATTATTTTCTTTGTGTGTGTCTGGGGTGGGGGGCTTGGGGTGGGATTTTATGGAAATCTGATTGAAAAATATGTCCACTGGATCTAGCCACATCCTGCTTTCTTTGTCCCACAGCAAATCCAGAGTGACTTGAATAATCTTCATGGCTTTGCAGGCTGTGCTGAGATAAACAAGAGCAGAATAATTTGTCATGATATCCCTAGAAGAAAAACAAGTCTAGATGTCACACTGCATTCATTTCTGAACACGTAAGTGTGTTGCTCTGGTTCAATTGCTAGTTCAGTGTTGGCAGGCTCACCAAATCCAGCCTGCAAATTCTGTCAAGAAAAGTGGTGACACGATTAGTTTTGAAATGCCTCTCTCCACGTTGGGAAGTACTGAGACTCCTAAAGTTGGGGCACAATGAGCAGGAATACAAAGTTTATAATGGTCAGGGAGTAAACTGGAAGGCAACACAGGATGATTTTTCTTTGAGGGCTTTGGGCATTCATTCCCTGGTACTACGACTGCAGGTGGGCTAGCCTGCTGTCGTTCAATAGGCATTTCTTCCGCAAGTGGACCTGGAGGTGATAGGAACTTCTGAAATTGAAATATTAGAAGGATGGTCCTATTTCTTCTTGTCTTCTGCCTCAAGGTCAGAATGCTGGACTCCAAAGCCCCTGCTACTCTCACCTTGTTGGCTGTGGCGCGTTGTCCGAAAAGCACGTTGGGAATAGACACTGTGTTTCTAATGTGTGGGCATTTGTGGGACAAAGGTGCACCAGGCAAATAACTTTATCAGTGTAAAGAGGAATCCTTTAAATACTGCTCCTGATACTGCAATTTTCCAGCATAGCCTCATGGATGACAGTAGTGGGGTTTGCAATGAGGTAGCTGATTCCACCTCTCTATAAATAACTAATTTTTTTTTCCATACAGGATATATGAACGTGAACCTGTGAAGTACCACAACAGTTTATGAAGAATTGTGATGTCCCGTCTTCTCCAAGGCTGACTTTGAATGAGACCTCAAGTAGCTTCTATACTATGGCATAAATTTATCCGTGGTTAGATTAAGGTCTTGGGTAAAATAGGAGCCATTCATGTGACAAGATGATGCTCTCTCTTACGTCACATGAAATTAAAAACAAAAGACAAAGAGAACATTAAGAAAAGACAAAGGCAAACAAAATATGTTAGTTGAAGATTGGCTTATTTATATGTAGATAATTAAGTCCATGGTCATATGAATTTACTAGGGATTTACTAGGAAAGTTAAATGTTCCCAAAGAGATTATGGCTACAGAAATGGATTTCATTGTAATATTTTGTTTGCTTCTTGCTTTAGTTTGAATATTTTTCACCAAAAAAAAAAAAAAACCCAATGGGAAAGGATTTAGTTCATCATTATTTTCTCAGAAATAAATCTTTCACGTAGCTCAAGCTGACATGAAATAAAATGGCAAACAACAGCTAAGGTACATTTTGGAAACTGGAGAGACTACTTGCAATGGAGAAAGGGAAACTTCAGCTCTCATGAGAAGCAGTTCAGGGAGATGACAGGTCCCTGCTCATCTGGCCTTAAAATTATCATCTTATAATTTTAGTATTATGTTCTGTTAAAGCTTTGATCCTTTGGATTTTTCATTCCTGTTTTAAAGGGCTGTAAATATTAAATTATCCAGATTCCCCATGGGATAGAAATTCAATTCCCAATTTTCACAATTTTCACAGCCACTTTCTGTTTTAATATCTGAATTAATACATTCTGGAAAGGCAACATCTCTTCACTTAACACAATCTTAAACAGCTCTTTACAATTCTAGCGTGCCAGTTTCACCAGAGCCTTTCTTGGGAAAGATCACATGACTCTGAGCTGGAATTTACAATCAAAACCAAAGGGGAGTAGACACATTAAAAAGCAGATAGGATTGTGGTGGTCAGAGTAGATATCCAAAATGTGGGAAACACTTTTTCCTTTTTCAAATGAATAAAAACAGAAGAAGGCCTTGATGTCTCATAGTTCAACTTCATATACTTAACTATTGGGCGGCTATGTGTTGAGAACTTTCTTTTCTTATCTTTTCTTTTTTAAAGAAGAAGACTTTAGAAGACCTTCATTTCATGTGGACTGGACGCATTTTTGCCATCTTAATTTTATACGGGACAGGGAAATTCATTACAGCACAGCTAAGACGGCAAAACTCTTCCAACAGGAGGCACGATGCACAGGAGTATGCTCTGCTCATGTTGGGACCGTCAAGTGGCTGGCACTATAAAAACGCAGAGCTCTGCTACTGGGTTGCTACTGTTTTCTAACTCCAGCAGCAACCATGTTTTAATGGTAAAATCTTGGTATACTTAGGAAAAAAAAAGATAGAAAAGTATTCTTTTTTTTTAGCAATTTTAATTGCCAAAAAATATTATCTTTTTTTCAAGTTAGTCACTAGTCTGAGGTTAGACTTCACAGAAGTTTATAATAAAACATTTCCCCTACAAAAGTGGAGGGGCTTGAACTCAATCAGCAATTACTAATGATGTTTATTCATGTTATGTTATTTATTTAGCCGCATAAAGTATGCTGGGGATTGGAATTTCTCCTGGCAAGTCTTGCAAATGTGTCAAGGAAGAATGTCTATTCTGAATTCTGCCAGTGGAAAGTCAAAGTAGACTATGCTTGCATTATTTGCCCTCGAGCAAATTTCTCCAGTGAGTTGGCATTGTACATATTGCACGTGACAGTAAAACCCAACAGAAAAGTGGAATTCAGATTGTGTCTGTCTAAGGAGTCTCCATGACTTTCGTCAGCACAGGACTTCCTAAATCTTAAATATCCTTCCTTCTGATATACCTTTGTACCTAGGGAAAGGTCACTATCCATATTACTAAAAAATAAACTGAAGTGCAAAGATCGAAGTGCAAAGATCAAAGTGTATATTTTTTTAAGTTACGTAGATGTTTTGCTAAAATTTGTTCTACCTTTTTGTACTTTTTAAAATCTTCGTCATTTAATCTGCCTGGGAACAAAAATCACAATGCAGTAGAGCCAGCTATTGAACCACCAAGGGCTTATCCAGTTGGCTGGTGCTAGTAGACCATGAAGAACACACTTTTGGCAGTGTCAGGAAAGACAGACACACATAAAACTGTTTCTGCAGTTGTGAGGTAGACTCCACAACACGTATGTGTCTTTTCAAGTCTGCTTTCTTTAAGACTTCATACATTAAGGGCACAGCAAGCTGAAGGTAGGGATGTTTTTGGTAATTCACCTTTGAGTGTGGGAAGCCATGACATAATGTGCTCCTAGCTTACAGATAAGTACTTAGGTTTCTCTCACACCATGCTTCCACAACTGACTTGGTTGTCCAAGGCCACCATGTGGATCTGCAAATGCACACAGCATGGCCTTACCCATGGGGAAGTGTAAAGGAGAAACCAGTAGTGCAAGTCCCAATGTGTGAGATTTGTCTGTGATTTTACATTGGTTCATGCTGGTTTAGCTACTGTAAAGGCACATGGCTCTAAAGGAAATGTAAATATGCCATTTTTACCTATAACATCACAGAAGCGACAGCAGATTTTCAGTAGCATGCAGGAGCAGAAAAACATGATAAAGTGTATTTCCAGCACCTGAGACGTTGTGAATGATGGGGGTGACTGAAAGGAAGGTTTGCTTTAAATGAAAATCCAGGTGACCTCTCAGAGGATTCCTTTCACCTGATTTCCATTCTAAAGAGACAGTTCTCTTTCTTCTTGTTTCCAGCTATTTTTTTTTATTTATTTATTCCATTTTTCTGGGTTTGTGTAATGTTCTCTGTTTATTACTAACGTAATAATTTCCCTGATGTCCTACTATTAACATTCAGAACTCAACAGAGAAATTTGGAATAAAGGAAGAACTGGCAACCAAGAACCACAAAGCAGTAGTAACCTAGCATGACTCGCCCTCAGATCATCTCGTATATCCCATATTC
>WHYT01017039.1:114054-129791 GCA_009806455.1 Tetrax tetrax
ATGATGGGGGTGACTGAAAGGAAGGTTTGCTTTAAATGAAAATCCAGGTGACCTCTCAGAGGATTCCTTTCACGTGATTTCCATTCTAAAGAGACAGTTCTCTTTCTTCTTGTTTCCAGCTATAAGCATTTCTGGGTTTGTGTAATGTTCTCTGTTTCCTACTAACATAATAATTTCCCTGATGTCCTACTATTAACATTCAGAACTCAACAGAGAAATTGGGAATAAAGGAAGAACTGGCAACCAAGAACCACAAAGCAGTAGTAACCTAGCATGACTCGCCCTCAGATCATCTCGTATATCCCATATTCCCAGCACATATCCTCCATCTTGTAGCAGGGGTCTATGAGAAAACACAGCACATCCTGCAAGGAAAATCACCTTGTAACTGACCAGCCAATCCCTTCAGATATTATCAGGTCAATTTGTGGCACTGGAGAAACACAATGCCGATGTTTCTAAGATGAGAATTAATATAAATGTATATATTACATACACAAATCTGAGAAAATACCAATACTTGCAATACAAATACCTTGTTGGTAAGTTTCTTTAATAAGAAGAGATACACACAATGGCTTTACTCTTTCCCCACAGGAACCGTTTCAGCCTATCTGGACTCATTAATCCTCTATGTGAGTGAGGTAAATATGAAATGGAAATACTTCTTGAGTCACATTTTGGTTTATGGCTTATGCTCTCCAGGACAGGGAATGTCAAACCATCAGCAGCTCTTGCATCTGCCCCAGAAACATTGTACAGGCCTCAGTTTAACTCCATCCTGTGTAGTCTGGCTTGGAGAGGGAAAGAACAGGGATACAAGTTTATTTTTTTTCTAACTTTTTCCTTCAGTTGCATTTTAAGGCCTCATTTCCACACCCCACTAAGCCCATCACCAAATATGACCCTTACGAACACGTGCCATTTGATTGACATCATTGGAGAAACTCACTGGCCGCACTTAAAGTTTTAGATACATGTGGATCATGTAAGATCACCATAGCCTCTTCACAGCTACAGCATGAACCTGCTCATATCAATGTCAATTTTTATATCAACCAGCACTGGTTCATCCAGCATCATGATGGTAGAATGAAAATTGATTTTGTGTGTGTAGATATATATATCTAGGGGGAGAATATTGTTATTTCAGCTGGGAGACTTGCTATTAAAAATCATACTGAAGTAGAAATCTACACTTCTGTCATGCCCTCTCCTCTACCTTGTCAAGAGTGGGTGTATTTAAAGGATAAAAGATAAAGAGTAAACTATAATGAGTGTGAAGAAGACTAATGCAAAAACTCTCCAAGAAAAATATAGTGAAGGTCTCTGTGGAAACCGTATCCTTTGAAACATCTGCAGTGCAATCTTATGCCCTCAAATTTCATTATCCTCTCTGGGAGGTGGGTGTGTGTGTGTCACTTCAGCTTATTCATTGAAGAATCCCCAAATGCGCTGCCATACACTTGGGAGAGTTGTGCTGGAGACAATTAAAAAAAAAAAAAGGAAAAAATTTCCCTGAGCAGTGAATGAATGATGAGAAAAGGATGGATTTGTGGTTTTGATTTGTCTGTAAAACTCTTTTCTGCAGTTAATACCACTGTCTTACTGAAAACAGCCATCGACCATGAAAAGAAATGGTCTCTCCTCCCTGCCATTGCATCCATCTGTTTTCTGTTGCTGTAACTGCCTTGTGCCACCATTTCCTGTGATCCATGGGTCCCAGTCCAAAAGACAGATATGTCCTTGAGCTGTGGGATTTATGGCTAGAAGACTACCAGTCAGCATCTCTTAAGTCTTTATTGATATTCATGGTGAATTTTCTTTGGCATGGGCACAGCAGCTGTATAGATTCCTGTGGAAGTTAATGTAAGGGTGACTGGTGACAACCACAAAGATCTCCAGTTTGTTCAAATGCATCCAACTGAGTCATGCCCGCTGCATCACTACTACATATACAGCAGCTATTATCCCTAATACCCACCAGATGGCTCTTGCAGTTCCCAACTTATCTACAGAAAGAGTAAAGGCATCTATGATACCTTCCTAGACTGATGTCCACCTGGACTCACACTCATGGAAATCGTCTGTGGACAAAACCACACACACACACTCCAAAATCTCTAAAACTGGATAAATCTCTGTCCTGAAGACTTTTGTTGGGATGTTGGGAAAAGCATCTAAACTGTGGACCTTTTCTGACCAAGCCCCTACATTGGAAATGGGAACGACTTAACCAAATATAAAGACTTTTGCAGTTGAACTAATTACCAAAGCTAAACTTTGCTCCCCTCGTATTCAATGAAGAGCTGGTCAATAGTGTTTAGGTTATAATTCTTTCACTCCTAAAATGAAAGTCTAAAACAGATCTGATGAATCACATATAAAATTGGCTACTTCTCTTTGTTGACTATAAATGGAGTCTGGCCTGCCTGGCCCAGCAGTAGATAACTATGTTGTAGTTACTCAAAGCTAGGCGAGAGGAAAAGAACCCTAGATAGTTTTATTTAGCTATTTGTAATAGACTACCTTTCTTCTTAAAGCTGTCTTTGCTAATTGGGAGAAAAGACTGACCACCACCTTGCTACAACCTCCTTTCAGGAAGTTGTAGAGAGCCATAAGGTCTCCCTTCAGTGTCCTTTTCTCCAGGCTAAACAACCCCAGTTATTTCAGCCACTTCTCATAAGACTTGTTCTCCAGGCCCCTCACTATCTTTGTTGCCCTTCTTCGAATGCGCTACATCACCTCAATGTCTTTCTTGTAGTAAAGGTCCTAAAACTGAACACAATATTCAAGGTGCAGCCTTGAATATTGACTGTTGAGGCTCAATCTTCACTGACGACCATGAGAGTTTAGATACTTAGTGCACATGCTTAATGTTTCATTCTCTCCATTGACCATAAAATTAGTTAGGGTTAATTAGCTGAGCTGTAGGCAACTGCGTTGTGGATTTGCACTTTCTCATGTGTAGGCATCTCAACCTGTGAGCTAGATTCCGCTCTGGATTACTAACTTCTATCACTTTGAAAACCAAGCTCCACCATACCACTTGTAGTAGGCCTTGAGACTGGAGTGGGCTGTAAAAGTGATGGCAGGAAAATTAAGTTCTACATCTCCATCATCATATTAATGTTTTGTTGGTTTGCCTAAGAGATGGCTTGGAGGTAGGATGATTAAAAGGTGGTTTCAGTAATTTCTTTCTTATTTTTTTCCTTTTTATTTTTCATAGCTTTCAGAGGAGATTCACTGCAATCCATAGTGCTCTGGGACATCTCCTTTGTTCATATTACTGCTCATTCCTGCAATATGCAAAGAACAACTGTTTCTGGATCATTTCTTAAACCTACTGTCACAGCTCCTACAAACTCTCTGGAGGCCTAGGCAGATATCTAATGTCAGTGCCTGTCCACCTTCCACTCTTCACTCTTAACCACTAACTTAACCCAGAAACCATAACCAAGAGAACTGCAATGAAGTGGAAGGACACACAGGTTTGTAGACAAGCATTTCTGGATGAGAAAATGCTGTAGAAAATGCAGAATTTCTGCTGCTGATGGGCTCAGATATCACCTACTTTCTTCTGCTTACAACCATACAAGCGGATTAGTATTTATTTGCTTATTCCCAGACTCTTTAAGTTTTGTGTGGAAGGGCAAACTTTCAACCTTACTACAGAATTTTTGTTGATTAACAAACTCCACATCTGCCCTCCAGCAACTAAAACAGAGCTGAAGCAGCAACAGCAGAAAAATGAGCGGTTTGTCTTGAAATTTATATGGCACAAAGCACTGGCAGCTCAAGAAATGAGGGAGCGTTTAGCTCTGTCCTGGGACTCATGAAAAGAAGTCAGAGACAAGTCAGTCATTGGACTAGTGCTGGGAAATAAAAAGGGACTTTTCTATCTGTGCATTCAGCAATCTCTGTTTGCACTGAGCGCCTCCCGGCTTTCCCACTTCACCTAGAGCCTCCAGGTGTATTTTATAAGCCTCATAATAGGTTTGGAGCCTCAGTTCAGGAGTTTAATTTTCACGTACGATGCCATCTGCTGTCTGGACAGCCCTAAGGGGAATCCTTATTAAAATAACTCTGAAGCAGTAAAGCCATATGTGTAGCTTTACAGCTCATGGAAGGAATTATAGTCATTCAGCCAATAAGAAGAATTGCTCCATGATGGCATGACAACTTTTCTGTATATGTGAGGCCTTTAGTTCAAAAAGAAGCTGCTCTCCAATGTGCACTGCGAAACTTTGGAGTAAAACCTTAACAGGTGACAATTAACGTAATAAATAAGTATTCCAGTGCAGCTATGGGGTTTATACTGCCTAGGAAACAGTCTGTGTTTACCAATTGAGGAATGTGAAGAATACAATTTCCCCAGGGTCATCCACTCATTAACTGTCACTCTCTGTTCTGTGGTTGGAAATCTTCTGGAAATTAGAAGACTTTAAATACTTTCACACCAAACACTTCTTTTAGCATGATGGAAATCCAGCCGAAATAGAGTTCAGAGCAGCATTTGTTTCACTTAACTTTAGAGAGTCTACAATGCAGACATGACCATCCAAGACAGACATCCACAGCTCCCTTTATAGCCAAGGGAGATCTATTCAATTTAGTCACTGGAGGTGAGGATGTTATTCCTAAAGTTGATATCTGACGTTAAACTAATCTTATCCTTAAGTACCTATTTCTATTTTCTACAATGAGATATATGAGGGACCAACTCAACCTTTGGTGATTACACTGTAGACATCCGCAAATTTTAGAGGAGCTTTTTGTGCCAAAAATTTTCACACGTACATCAAGCCTCCGTGCATGACCTAGATGCTGCAGTGTGCCAAATGTTGATTTCTGTTCTCAAATTGAATACAGTTCAGATGGTCCTAAGCAAATAAATTCATGAGAGAAGATAAATTAACTATCATGTTTTATAACAAAGCTCCAATTGTATTCAGTTAACGTCATCATTGTGAGAACCTCATGAAGTTCAACAAGGCCAAGTGCAAGGCCCTGCATATGGGTTGGGGCAAGTCCAAGCGCAAATCCAGGCTGGGAGGAGAATGGATGGAGAGCAGCCCTGAGGAGAAGACTTGGGGGTGCTGGTGGATGAGAAGCTCTACATGAGGTGACAAAGCGTGCTTGCAGGCCAGACAGCCAACCGCATCCTGGGCTGCATCACCAACAGCGTGGCCAGCAGGTCGAGGGAGGGGATTCTGCCCCTCTGCTCCTCTCTGGTAAGACCCCACTGGAGTACTGAAGGAAGAAAGACTGAAAGAGCTGGGACTGTTCAGTCTGGAGAAAAGGAGACTCCAGGGAGACCTGATAGCAGTCTTCCAGTACCTAAAGGGGACCTACAGGAAAAACGGGGAGAAACACTTTAGCGGGGCCTGTTGTGATATGATGAGGGGTAACGGTTTCAAAATAGAGGGAGGCAGATTCAGAGTGGATATAAGGAATTTTTTTTTTTTTATGCTGAGAGTGGTGGAACATTGTCCCAGGTTGCCCGGAGAGGTGACCAATGCCCCATCCCTGGAAACATTCCAGGCCAGGTTGGACGGGGCTCTGAGCAACCTGATCTGGTTGGAGATGTCCCTCCTCCTTGCAGGGGGGTTGGATTGGATGGGCTTTAAAGGTCCCTTCCAACCCTAACTAATGTATGATTCTATGATTCTGTGATCCTAGCTTCCCGTTTCTCAGCCCGTTTCTCCAAATATTTAAAAAATTCCTCATAAAAAAAGAAGCAGAGATATTGCTTTAATTAATTGAAGTAATAAAATAAAGAGAGATCCAGTCACTATTTTACTCAAATTTATTCTACTTGTGACCACCTGGCCAAAATTAGTAAGAGCTTATTCACTTTGTAAAGGTGGTGTGAAATGCTGAAGAATAATGGAGGAAGACAGAGCAAAGTTTCTGAATAGCTCTGAGCCTTGCAAACATACTAGTTTTGCACAGAGCTTGATATCTCAGCTGATCCTTAACTCTGAGTGTATAGGTTTTCTGTGGCAATATATCATTTTTTTCATTTCAATGCAGAAATATCCCCAAAACTTGTATGTTACACTTGAGACTCGTAGAATGGTCCACTAGACCTGTCTTGGCAGTGATGTGGTCTTCCTTGGGCTTCATAGCCCCGCTGGTCACTCACAATTGCTTGATGAGATCCCTTTGGCTGCTCCCTGGATGTTAAAGGCAGGATTTACTCAAACAAGGGAGCAGAGGACTTCGCAAGGTTTTGTGACCTCTGTGGAGTCTGCTGCAAGGTATCTGCTGCACAGCCATAGCCGAAGCCTGTCATACAACCCGCCACAGACTTTCACAGGCCACTTGTGTCCAATACAATCAAAGGAAAATAAAATGTGAGAGAGATTATGGCTGTAGAGAAAAACACTTTACCGGTCCTCTTTACTTTAATAAGGCAACTCGAGAGGTATTGTGGCTGCTGTCTGGTAAATCCGGGGAATTTTACAGGCTTAGTTCACACTAGAAGCCAGGAAAACTCAGGCGGTCAAAAACAGAAATAAGAATCCAAGGATCACTGTCATCATAAGCCTGTTCATCCCATCAATACGTAAGGCAGGAAGATGTTTCTTGCTTCTTTTCATGGATGGGGAAGACCATCCTCAAAAAGGTGAAACAGCTTGTAAGAGTCTATGAAAAGCTCTGTGGCAATTTGAGGAACCAAACCTTAGCTTTTATAAGCAGAATATCTCTTCTTAGTTTGGTAATTTTACCTTTGCATCGGGATTTCACTTAAGCTCAGTTTGACAGCACATTCAGGGCCATGGAGTTGTATCTGTGCCTGTATCTGCCTTTAATTCTCATGCTCGACAATCCATGCAATTAGCTTGGAGTAAATTACCTAAATAACCCTGTAGACTGAGCCTAGGACACTTGCTAGTACAAATCACTATAGTTGTATTGACTTAGCGGATGAGCTAAAATACTGATTTCAAATTTGCAGATTACTAACATTTATAATTTGGTCTTCTATAATTAGAAGTCATCAAGACCCAATCAACACAACCTATCTTGCTTGCTATCAGTAAGCAAATGCTTCTTGGAACTGACTTGTTTTATTTCCTAACCAGCTGGTATATTAATCCCAGAAATCAAATATTTGTTTAAGATAAAATGTCCTCCGAAAGAAGTCAAAGCCAGAACGCTTCTGTCTCGAGCAAGCACAGTAAGAACCGGTGGGAAATGTTCCCCTTTTCCAGAGCTCAGCTCTGACAATAGGAACATGGAGGAAATAGCAAACAGATTGAAAATAGGAGGAAAAAAAATGCAAAAAATGTGAATGTGGAAAGAAAAATGGGTGTGAGGTGAATTGCACATAATAGAGTGTGACAACTTTTGAGCTCCAGCAATTGTTCAAAGATTTTCAGACTCTTCTGTGAAGAAAATTTCCTCTCATATGTCCATTTCCTTTCTGATGGAGGCACTAGTGCTCTATCACATTGAGAAATGGTGGTCCTAATCTGGTGGCATTAGTTACCGTGGACAATTATAAAGGTTATACAGATGGTAAAGGTTTTATCTAGCACTAACGCTAGCAGTAACAACACAGACCCTCCTGGGTAAGTCATCTGTTTTCTCATATTAACTTAAATAACTGTGTCCTTATAATTCTCACCTCCTGTGCCGTCTGGATTCAGCTACTACAGGTATATTACAGCAGGTTACAAACTCAGCTTCAATTGATAAGTAGACATGTCTTCACAGTTTCTCTGAAAGTTTTAGAACAGATCTACAGTAAGGATAAGACAGAATGCAAATGTTTCAGCTCATGACCACACCCCACTAAGCTACTTTTCCTTTAGTGCTAATATTAGAGACCTCCTTTCCATACAAGAGTGAAATTAAATTATGCACCTATACAAGTACACGCAACAAAAACAAAGCTCATAATATTCAGAAATATTTGTCATCCTAGTTTGGTACTGATATTTCTAGCCAGACACAAAGAAAGATTTTTGAGTTTCAGGGTGAGTGCCTGAGGTGTGAGAAATACAGAGAAAATCATTGGGGTTATTTAGCATGCAATGAGATGTCTCTTAGAGGGTTATAGATAGTCTCCAGAGCAACAATGAACAAAGGCTACAGGGATGTAAACAAATCCACCTCAAAAAGCTATCCTAACATAAATCACCCTATGATAAGATACCTGGAAACCCAAAGTGTGCTCTTATTTTACTTTTCTCCTTCCTGGTATGCAAGTGTTTTGAACACATCACAGGAGGGCAATGGGAAAAGAAGGTGCTACCTGCCCCCGATTTCAAATATCCCCTCTGGCCAATAAAGAGAGCATGTTGTGAAATCTCAGCCTTTTCTCTCACACATAAGTGATTACCGTGAGATGTTGTCCCACCTTGATGGACTTCAGGACTTAAAATATATTATCAACATATTTGACTATCTGGTGGGATGTTCTGTCTCTGAGAATGACCAACGCCTGGTGCACCAGAGGAAGATATCATGGCCTCAGATTTTGTTACATATAAGGCATAATACAGCCCCATGCAGATATCTTGGGATATCTTGCATAAACATTGGTTTGCCAGAAACAAACCAACAGAAATCATCAACAGTCCTGAAAGAGGTGACAGTTACAAGTTACACGTAAAGTCACAGTAACACCTCTTTGTTGACAAAGTTCACTGAGCATGAACTCAGTTTTACTATGGGAAATTAGTTATTTGTGTTAGGAAAATTTGTATCTTACCGAAAGATTCTGTAAACCCTTATTTGTCACTAAATTAAGGAACAAATACTTATCCTGGGGAGAGGGAGAAGGGTAGGCTAGGCTTAGAAAAGTCTGGCTGAAGTATCATCTGTAGTCACAAGGAACTC
This sequence comes from Tetrax tetrax, assembly GCA_009806455.1. NCBI lineage: Eukaryota > Metazoa > Chordata > Aves > Otidiformes > Otididae > Tetrax > Tetrax tetrax. The sequence continues at coordinate 122,908 of WHYT01017039.1, forward strand.
TTGAGCACTGTGCTGCCATCCTCTCCAGATGCAAGGAGTGCCAAGCCCTTCAAACAAAACCAAGACTACTTTGCCACTGGGGGACCAGATAAAGGGAAAGGAGCTCAGAAATCTAGTTTAAACACTGATAGGTGAAAGTATACAAGCGTCTTAATCTAGAGATTAATTTTCAGCAGAGCCTAGAGACAAATTCAGCTGACAAAATGCAAGTCTTTGCTTTAGGGAGAGATGTACATCGTAAACTAGATGTCCCTCAGTTATAATGAGATCAGAGACACACAGCCCACCTGTAACTAGCTACCTTTATGTGGATGAATACACTAGCTGAATCCCACACGAGGAGGTGAAGATCGTCACCAAAGGTCCTTCCTGTTCATTAATTGCATGCCTACAGAGAAACTGCAATCAGGGTTCCCCCAACACTTCTCTTACCAAGAAATGTGTCTGTCTCTTCCTACTGTCTCTTTCCATATAACACTGAAACACTTCAAAATCATAAATAAATACACTCTAGAATACACTCTATAAAGTAAGGAAACCACTTTCATCTCAGTCCCACAAGGTGGGTGAGAGTTGTTAAGTGAGTTGCCCAGGAATATGTCAAGAGGTCTTTGGCAAGGAGCTGCGATACGAACGTCATTCTGCCCATTCCCAGACCGTGACCCACCTTGAATTCCTGAAGCTGCAATAGTTGTGGTCAGCCAGGTGTTATGGATGAAAGAACCTGACATATGTGGCTCATGGACTTTTCTAAGGTTGTATGATGACTTTCCTAGAGGCTTCTACTCTACCAGATGCACTGAGGACAACAAAACCCACTTAACAAAGAGGTGAAATCAATTGCTACCAAGAAATAAAAGTAAAAATAGTAAAAATAGGGCAATAAAAAATAAAAAAAAAAAAAAAGAAAGAAAAAAAAAAGATAAAAACACATAGATACAGCCTGGGAATCTGAAATTCGTGCTCCAGCCATGCCAGTGATCTTGATAAAGGCAGTTATCACCTTGTGTTGTAGATCCTCTGGAGACACATGGGTGTAAAATGGTGTACAACCAATTAATGTTATTATTACTTTATTTCTCTATTTTTTGGGTTTACTTTTCTGCGTATAAGATCAGAGAGCAGAAATATATGTAGGTAAAATGTGTAAGGGGTCTGCGGTCTGGAACTAAAACTCTTGTTATGAACTTTAAAAATAGCATCATGTAGGTATATACCAGGAAGAGTGTGCTAATTAACAACAGAAAGTGCTTTTTTTTTCTTTTTTTCATTGAGGAGCTAGGCGGAATGAGGAATCTTGTTCAAAACCTCTCTGGTCTTCCAGCCTCATTTATACAGGTCACTGTGGCCTCATTTTCTTTCCCAAATATTAGATTTAGCCCAAGACCTTAGCCATTCATGTCTTCTTCTTTCACCAAGGTAGTCCTGGAGGACAACAGAGAACTTGGGATGAATAACCCCTCTGAAATGTCCATGAGAAACCAAAAGGTAGCTAGGCCCCTGGCTTGGAAGCCTCTAGGAAACTCCTGAAAGTCCTATTGGCAGCACCAGGTCTTCATTTTCCCATACTTCAGTCTCCATCTGTAAAATGGGCCGAAAGGCAATTTTTCCTACATCTTCCTTCTGTCTTCCTTGCTGAGATTGTAACCACTGCCGTGACAGCTCTGCCAAGCACAGCAGGACCATCCCAGCCAAAACCAGGACAATCTCACTTGGAGCATTTGGCAAAGCCAGCATGTGAGCTGTATTAGGAAAGGGGCCCATTTTCCCAAACGCCATGGTGGCAGGTTCATGTATGTGTTCTACAAAAGCAGCAAAGGCAAAACCCTTGCATAAATAGGAAGCAATCTGCCTTTGGGAGGAAGGGGATGGACAAAACGGCCTCAAAGCAATTCAGTGGCTGAGATTTCCTCAATTCCATCTGAAAGCTTGCTCTCTATTTTGCTGACATATGAGCTGGGTGCCCTATTGTACATCAGTGTAACAAATAGCCGTTATCTTCTGTTTCATGGGAGATACGGCAGAACATGATTTATTTCTGCCTGCTCTGCTGCCTCGTTTGAAATGTTGCTGTTGTTCGGTGCACCTTTCACTGAGGAAAGCAGATGGCCATCACAAAGTTTCCCGTAACCTTGCCGTGCATGCTGCATAGCCAATCAATGAAAGCTGAATTACAGTCCGTGGTCTGCTGCTAACGTATCCTGCAGTGGCTGAAAACACTTGAATGTCAACACTGTGTATATACTGAGGGAATATGACATTTCTCCCTAAAATTTCAAAGCAGTGCCAAAGGGAATTTTTAACTGTAAACTTACTTCCAATGTAAGCAGGGACTGCATTGGTCAATCCTTAGTTACCAGCTTGGAAACATACCTTTTGTGAGTGTGTGAGTATTAGGTATGACCCCTCTTGGGGAAAAAAAAAAAAAGAAATAGAGTCAAAATAATAGGATTCTAACACACACACACACACACAAAAATCCTAAAAGATAGAATTCTAACACAAAATGCCAGAGATGAGGATTTTTTGGAGCCCAAGCAGCACCAGCTGCCCCTTGGTGCTAGCTGTTTCTGCTTATATGACATTTGCAATGAGGCTTCAGCTGATTTGAGAAGCTGGCATTAGTCCACAATGGATGTGGTCACCTTTCATGTTAGCTCATGCCAGGATAACTCACCAGAAGCCGTTATTTCAATGAGAAATAACAACTGGGAATAGGGAAAAAATGAACTTCTGAAAAGCACTTTGTCACGTTCCCTGAGCTGTGGCAGGCAAATGCTGAAAACACTGCAAGCTCCTTCCATGAAAGCAGGCATAGGCAGGAATATCTCAGTGGGAGGATTACCTCCTTTACATACCCGAGACAAGGCAAGTATATAAAACTTTTGCAGCACTGTCTCTCAATTTCTGATATTTATTTGCTTCACGAGCAGACACCCCAGAAGACATCTGTGTTTCGTAAAGCCTGGTACCTTGCTTCATTGATTTTTCCTTGGGATGGGAATTACTACGGCGAGCAGGTCTGGCAATTTCAGATCACGACCTGCGTACAGCACAGGTGTTTCTAGAAATGGTTAATGTTGGATGTAATAGATATCAAAACTGTCTCCCCAGATGCTTCTGGCCTTTTGCAGGTGACTACTTCCATGTGTATGTGTAGGGCAGAGCACCTCCCAAATTCAGGCTGTCAGTCAGCTCATTCCCATAGCGCATCTAGCAAAGAGTATTATCTCATCTGAACTTGCTGCTGCAAGATGTTTTATATATTAACTAACTGGATAATTATATTTTTATGAAATACAAGAGGAAAGAAATTTGAAAACTTTTAATCCCATTCACACAAAAAAGGGCAAAATGTGGTTATTTGTTGTGCAATAGACATTTAATCCCTGGGTTTAGAGTTTTTGATCAAAGAGATCACTTGTGCTAGGACCCTTTTATCCAATCTACTGAGCCATCTTCCTCAGTTTGCAACTGAGTTTGATCTTCTAAATCCTTGAAAGAGGCACAACACAGGTATTCTAGAGAACTAGAATAACCAGTGGCTAACAAGAAAGAACATTTCTTACAAAATTTGTCTTTAAAAAAAAAAAAAAGAAAATTAAAAAAAAAATAAATTAGACCAGATATCTCTACAAAAACATAGTGTGGTCTAGTAAATAGATGGGGACTGATTCTGGGTGCACCTGATGAGTCCTTTACTCATTATCATGAAGTTTTTGTGTTCTAGTGTATACTGAATTAAGTGAGACCAGAGGATTATATTCTTGAAATATATAAACCCAAATCCTAGCTAAATCAACGTGTAAGATTCTTATCTCTGTGCCACTGATAGAAATCCATGACATTTCAAATAAACAAGTCAAAAAGTTTTGTTTTAATGGTACTGTTCTAGAGCTGTTAAAGTGGATCCATCTGCATTTACATCTGTGGACTGAAGAACCAGACCCCATTTTCTACACATTACCAACTTTTTAAAAGCATTTCCAAAGTGTCAAAAAATCACATAACTTCCAGAAATTGATCTTAATCTCAAAGTAATTGGAGATTTGTTGTTTTCTGTCACAGTTAAAATGTTGGAAAGTGATCCTCTCCCACAGGGTGAGGAGCTTGCATGCTTCATTTCAGTCCCCGAACATCTTGGACCGTGATGAGTATCTGGGCAGTGCCTGAATTACAGCACAAAATTGCAAATAAGTCTATAATGAGTAAGGAATAGAGTTGTGGCAGGGAATAGGGATGCGTCCCAAAGCCCACTGAAGTGAATGGCACGACTTCTCTTGACCACAGTGGCCTTTGAGTCGAGCTCTTGGCATGTCTGTGAAAGGAAGATAGAGTCAAACGGTATCACTGTATCACATCTTGCACAGGATAACCACATGCTCATCTTTTTTACTTTCCCTCCCAGGATGGAAGGAGCAGTTTTATTGGCCACCAGCTCGGAGGGGTCATGGAAGTACCAAACAGCAAGGACCAGAGAGTCAAATCAGCCAGAGCCATCCAAATCACTTACTACCTCCAAACGTATGGCTCTGTCACCCAGGACCTCATTGGGGAGAAGTGGGAGAGTGAATTCTGTAAACTGATGCACAAGATGCAGCTGGATCACCAAGATCTGCAGCTCTACTCACTAGCATCCTTTAGCCTCTGGAAGGACTTCCACCAGACCAGTCTCTTGGCCAGGGGCAAGATTTTGGTGAGCTTGATGCTGATTCTCCTGACTGCTACCCTCTCGAGCTCCATGAAGGACTGCCTGCGTAGCAAACCTTTCCTGGGACTCTTGGGAGTACTCACTATCTGTATTTCCAGTGTCACTGCGGCAGGGATATTTTTCATTACTGATGGAAAATATAATTCTACTCTGTTGGGAATCCCTTTCTTCGCCATGGGTAATTATTTATCTTCATAATAATAGGATTAACAGAGCTTAATGACAGGATTGTAAATTACATCCTGGGTTCTAAAGTGCAGATTTTACCTTGAGTGAAAGTCTGAGTCGTTTTCCTCTTGTTAAATTGATCTGTGCCTTGCCAAAAAAAAAAAAAAAAAAAAAAAAAAAGAAAGAAAAAAAAAAGGTATGAAAGCCTGAAAAACATCAGATAAAGGCAGGGAAAATGCAATGTGACACCCCGTGCCAGGCAACTGGCCCCAGGCCAGGCTGTAACAAGGACCATCACCCCGGGAGCACGAAGCCGTCCTTACTCGCTGCGCCTCTGTTCGACCATGAACCTGGGTGTTCCAGCAGCAGCATGTGAAAATATTTAGTCTGCTGCAGAAGGGAATGTTTGGGAAAAGAGATAGGAAGGCCTGCATTCCTCCAACCCCACAGCCCGGTCCTCCCCACATTCCCTGGCACCTCGCCAGCACTCGGGATGGAGGAGGTTTTTGGGGATCTTTTCTTATTTTTTGTTTTCTGCTCAGGTCGAATGAGAAGTGAGTGTTCTGATATCAGCCCTTTGGTTAAAAATCAGAGATGGAGGAATCACTGGGTGCATGGGAAAGAGTTTTGGAGAGGGGATTAAAATCCCTTTCTTCTTTAACCTTCCCCTTGTCTTTGCACTGTCTATTTAGACAGGCAGCTTTACCAGAAAAAAAGTCAGTTTTCCTATCTTTAAGCCCAACATAACAAAGCCCAGTCTTGGCCCTGACACCTGAAACTGACTAAAACACAGACATTCCTCTGGGAACAATAATTTTAAAAGAAAAAACTAAAATTCACTTTTCTTGCTGCAGAGATGGGTTGTAAATACTTTGCCCCAGCTTAAAAGGTAGTCCAAGCTACAAGGCAACAGAAAAGAAAGCTGAGAAAGCTGCATGGCTCCCAGAAGCCAGCATCCAAGACAAAATGGCCCCAGAGACAGCTGGCTAACAAGTGAAGTTTGTTGTCATTGCTCAAAGAGGTTGGCATTGGGAGATGAAATGTTAGGACTCAGCCAGGTCATTCCTGCTTTCTCTGAACAGCTTGGTTCATCCACAGACCACCTGTGAAACGAGAGAATAAACCACAGCAGTGTAATCTGGGTGCAGAAGGTGTTTCTCCCCTGTTAGTGTGTTGTAAGGACACTTTGGATATATTTTGCCAAGGGGAAAAAAAAAAAAAAAAAAAAAAAAAAGATCAGTGCTAGGGAGCATTCCCAGTCCCTGGAATTCAATCCCTCAGATGGATAAATTGCTACAGCAGTTCTTGTAATGGTTTTGACCCAGGCTAACAAGCGCTCTCCCAAGCAAGCATGCTTCAGAAATTAGCACCATCCAGGGACCATTTCCCCATAGAAAATTCAGATGTAGACACCCCCTTTTGTAGACTATGGAAGTTTAATAATTTGGATGTGATCAGACCGTGCTTAGCTGGCTCCAGAGCCAGAGAAATGCCTAAGCCAGAGCTTAGCTCTGTTCAGTTTACTCGTGCAGACGAAGCTGTTGTTTGTTATTCTTTAGAAGAGCTCACCAGCCGCAGGAATGGAGTTAGCCATGGAAATCAAAAGGGGAAGCCTGGCCAGAGTGGAACTGGTGGAGTTTTACTCTTGAAGGTTTTCAGGAAAGGGTTGTTTTACGAGTCTTGATGGACTTAGAGAGGAGATGCCACAGTCTGTTCAGTGGGCCTTTGACTTACGATCCATCTTATCCTCCCTTCCAGCCTTTTTCCTTACTTTGGAAGAAATCAGTATTTGCTAGAACTGGAGGAGAAGCATTGTCCTGTTTTTTGGAATTATGCAAAACCATCTCCATTCTGATATAGAAGGAAAGCAATGAAACTTAAAAAAGCCCCATGCAATGAAATTTATTAATAAAGCAAGAGGTGAAAAGGGGGAAGCAATTTTGTTTGTTCTAATTTCAGTGGCTTTTATTTGACTTTTTTTTTTTTTAAAAAAAAAAAAGGAAAT
>WHYT01017039.1:139165-203336 GCA_009806455.1 Tetrax tetrax
AAAAAAAAAAAAAAAAAAAAAAAGGTAAAAAGAAAAAAGGAAACAAAACAAAGCAGTAGCAACAATAAAGAGCAAATGACGTTGCTGGAATCTCAGCCAATATGAGAGGGGGGCAGTTTTATTGATCTCTGTTACAAAGCGAAGGAGAAATTGTTATTGAAAACTAGTCAGCTCAGCAGAGAAAATGAATATGTGTTGACCTGACTGTAATGGGAGGTCAGCTGAAAGAGTCAGTTAAAACAGGAGGGTGATGGGGAAGGAAAGCTTTTAGCATCCTTCCCGAGGAGGGCTGCTCTTCCAGCTTTGTCTGAGGGGCAGAGGGGAACAGGTTGGTGTAAGAATAAGATTGATGGACTTTATCTCGGAGAGGAGATTACTGTTGTGGTGTTTGCCAGGGTGTAAGCAAAGGGGCCTGTCAGTATCCGTAGCACATAATCCCTCCATTTGTGAAGCCCTGGATCAGCTGCAGAGATTTCCTTCATGTTGCACCCAGGCAGGGGAAACTGCGGACAAAGAACAAACAGAAACCCCAGCTCTTTTAGCAGAAGAATTGTCTTTGTTCTTTTTGTTCTCATTTCTTTTCCAAGCACTTTTAGTGCATCTGTGTGGTTAATGAGTTTTCTGGGAAAGTACGTTGGAAAGGGAGAGGGAAATGTGCCCAAAATGACTTGCTGAAGCATCTTTTTTTTGGGGTGATCACATCCAAGTTTGTCAGAGTTTCTCCATATTTTGAGTCTGAACCCCAGCAACCACTCTGCAAAATCTCAGCAGTGGCAGCCCAGACCCAAAAACTTTCATGCTGGCTTTTTGATGGCAGGAATTCTTACCTGTGGACAGATTCTGCATCTTTACTGTTCATTTCTTAAATTCCGTCAGTGCTTGTAGTACTCAATTCCAGTCCTCTACTACGGTGAGAAATAACAAAATGTACAAAGCCACAAACTAGACTCAAGGTTTGAAGAAAGGTCTTATGTTTTCTTGAAAACCTCAAACCCCACAAAAATTACATTTTCTTGCTCTTCCCCTCAAGAAAAGGAAAGGGAAGAGTGAGGCAAAAGACCCTATGGAATTACATGATTGGTTCAGCCTTATTAGTATGGTTACAAAAAAAAAGCTGTGCCAAAGCCTCTAATTCAATAATGCTGAAAAGAAAGCGCTGAGAGGGGGAAGTGCCCAGCAGGAGGAGCAGAGAACCTGCCAGGTTGTGACAGGGATGGATCTCAATACGAGCAAGGGATGTGGGCTTAGGAAAGAGAAATCTATGTGGCAGGATGGAGAAAAGTATGACAGTGGGGAAGGGGAGGCTCATGTGTGTTGTCAGATTATGGCAGCCTTTTTGTTGGATGTCAGGAGGTATGTATCAAACAGCGGGGCCAAATGGCACTGCCTTGCTTGTGCAGCAAATTGAAGTACAGGCAAGAAAACACTGAAGTGATGAAAATCATCTTCCCTCAATTATTTATTCTTCTGCTGACGTCCCTTTTTAGACAGCTGTAGAGAAGACTGACCCATCTTTGGTTGGCAGGTCCCAAATTTGTCACTCCCAAGGAGCCCCAGACGATGCCTGTAAGCGAAGCTTATCTTCAGGCTGACATCAAAAGCAAGAGCATCCATACAGGCCAGGAGCATCAACTGAAACAGCAGTAGCATTGCATGCAGTTTATAGGCAGCCCACAGTCCCAGGATGAGGGAAAGGTGGGAGCTTCTGAGAGCAGAGTGGCTCAGTTTCCCATCAAGGATGGTGGTAACCCAGGAGTTTGTTTGCTGTCTGGGGAAAAGCAATGTTTATAAGTTTCTGTTGTTTTGCGCTGTCATTCTTGTCACAGCCACTGCCAAGAGCAAAAGAAAAGGGAAAAAAAACAGCACTCTTGGAAATATTTGCAAGAATTGCTTCTACAACATCATATTGAATGAACCTCAGGTTGAAAAAGTAAACATTTCAGTAACCCTTCTAGAGAAATTTCACTCAGGAATCTCAGACTGAATTGGAAATATCATTACAGAACAGCTTGCAATGCCTGGGAACTGCTGCTGGTAAATATTAGGCAACAGTTTTACAGTTTGGTGAACTAAAAGACAGGAAGCACGTCTCACCAAAGTCATAATGGGTTACATCCTGCAAAGTGCCATGTGCTTTTAGTCCCTTAAATGACAGTGCCAGGTCACAAGACCTTGCTCTGCCCATGTTATACCAGGGCCTCGCAGACCTGGGGTCCTCACAGGGCAGGGTTTGCTCTTGAACCCCGTTTACATTAACTGATCTGACACCTTAGAGTAGATCCACTGAAGACCCGAAGGCTTCATTCTGTGGGTCAATACATAGCTATGTCCCGTGTTGTACCAACGTCCCTCTCTGCTAGAACAGCAGAAAGCAAACAATAAATACATCAAATAATAATTGAGTCAATATAGAAGAAAAAGTGCGCAAAATAGAGTTTCGCAGAATTACAACTGCCAAATTTGCAAGTCAGCCTTTCAAAGTCAAGTTACTTCGATTTGAAAAATAAAAGCAATGATCAGACAATAACAGCCACAAAGTGCCTGCAAGGGCAACGTTATGCAGAATATAAGGGCAAACTTAATCCTGGCAGCTCCTAACTTTGGAACGTTCAAATGTGACATGCTAAATGTCTATTTTTTTTGTTCAAAAATATACAGCTTCTTCTAACATTAACTTTTCAAAGGATTAATTTTTATAGAAATGCTGTGATGTTCATCTTCACTTGTCCTTTTTCCTGCAGAGATGACAGGATGCTGCCATGTGAATGACAGAAATAACCCTGGACTCGTACAAACATTTAGGTTCATAATTCCCATTGCAGTGCAGAGCTTCTGTGGATTTCAGTGCGTGACAGAAGCCTATATAAAAGTGAAATGTTTAATATTTTTCTAGATTTGGACTGAATGACCTACACATTAATTTTTTACTGTAGTCCTGCTGTGAGGGAACTGCCTGCTGGGATAAAGCGTATCTCTGATATACTGGGGGAAGAGTGTTAGCTCAGGTTGGCTTTTCTCTTCTTTGTCTTTGAAGGTGAGAAACTTCAGTCTTAAGGTAGGCATGAGGACAGCGGTGGAAAATCCTGCTTACTCTAATTGCCTCTTCCCAATACCACGGTCTTCTCAGACAGCTACCTCAGGCAAACCAGTTTCCCCAGTACAGCATCTGTCACTGGGTTTTCAGAGTCAGTGAGTAGCACCTCTTCAGAAAGGTCCTGTGCAAATAATGCTCCAGCTGCCAGAATCTCCTGCAAACAGGAGCAAGAGGTGCAGATTTTTAGCTGTTCATACCCCAGACCAATGGCTAAATGTGGTCAGTTAGAGAAAAGGTGCTTCTTTAGTTTCAGGGCTTCCTCCTTTAGAAACCAAACTGGACCTAGATGTTTTGTCTCTTTTTTTTTTTTTTTTTTGGAAAGTTGCGTTTTACTAAACACCATGTGAAATCAGAATATGGGACAGTTCTACCTTGCATTTCTCTTCTGAGACGAATACAAACTGCAGTTTCTTCTGCAAGTTTGACACCAGCAGAGCTATCACCACTGGATGTGTTTCACATAGGAGATGGAGGGTCAAAGCACTGAGTTTCAGATTTGTTCCAGAAGTCAGAAAAGGACCTGGTGAGATGTTCACATCTGCCTTTTGTGTTTGATTCACGACTCAATTTCAATGGAATGTTACATACGTGATATAATTATGGTTTCCCATGCCTAATCATCACTAATTAATATAACCAGAAGGTTAACTATATAATTGAGATATTATTGCTCCCATGATTTGCTTTTTAATGTGTAGGAACCAGTCTGATACCATCACAGAGATAATGATTTAACTTGGCTGAGGATCTGAGTGTATAGTTTTAAATGCAGGTATATTAATGATGTCATTTTACACTAATTTTTCTTAGCCAGTCCATTAAGTACCTCGTTATAGAGATTAATGGAAATCTTATGTTAAAAATGTAACTACAGTGTAATTAGCATGTAAATATGCTTTTAGTATTATAAAGTGTATGTGTTTCTTAGAAGGCTGGATTCACAGTGAATGTAAGAAATACTTCCTGTCCTTTATAAGTCCAGATCATGAAGACTGTAAGATCTTCAAGGGAATGGCTGTTTCTCCTTGAGTCTTTAGAGAACACTAAGCTCAATGGATGCCCTGCAACACATTGCAATATTATTACGACTACTACCGGTTAGTAAAGAGATACAAAAACTTTAGGAAGCAATAGGATACCTGTTCCCAGGAGTCTCCTGGGATGTAAGGGTGCAAGACGCATGGCAGAGATTGTATTTACAGTGAAGACTTTCCTGTTAAAATTCCCCCTTATTCCTTCCTCTGAGTTATTCAAATGGAAGGAGGAAACAAGGCGAAAGCAGACAAGACTCTAAGCAGTTATTAGCATTTCAAACAGAAGCCATCTAACCTCTTTCAGATGGCCTTTGTTAAAATAATGGCTGTTGATCACCTTTAAGTAAATTTGAGGTGTCACAGCATTACCATTAGCAGCAAAGTAGTGGGAAATTACAGAAAAAATGTCCTACTGCAAATGAAGAAATTATTTTTTCTAAACCTCTGAAAACAAATGTGAGTGCTAAATTGCACACGATCACTAGTTTACTTGTACGTGAAGTATCACAGTATTTCTAACCTTTGCTTCAAGCAGTGGACTTTCTGATTACAGCTGCAACTCAGAAATATTTCAAGACTGACTTGGACTTTAGTTTTGTCCTTTTGATGCGGCAGTAAAGCAAACCCCACATGAATCTCATGTTATGTGATCATCTCCTATCTGTATGAGGAAGAGGAGAATGACCCTTTAGAGCAAAGAGACCTACTGACATAAACCAATAAACTCCGTGCCTTAGAAAAACAGTAAATCTCTCATTTCAGATGTTATGGCAGTTCATGTCCCCACACACTCAGAATGTCGTTAAGGATTTGGAAATACCTTGTCCTTAACTAGAAAATCACAATTATTGACTTTTACAGTAGGAAAGGGAAGTAACAAAAGAACCACAAGGCAGCAGGAGAAAAAAAAAAAAAAAGGAAATATCTAAAAACATTTAAAATTACCTGTTTGAATGGGCACATAGCATAGACAATTCGCAGGAATGGGTTTAGACATTCTCCATATTTGTAAAGTTGATTTACACATGACCTAGCTAGACTATTCCCAGTTGCTGAAGGCTGGGTTTTTTCCTTTCTGTAGGAAAGGACAACCTCTCCAGAACACTCTTTCCTGGATTTTGAGTAGAAGACCAAAGCCTGTCTGGGATACTCTAACACTCACACCATGCAGCTATGTTCTGGAGCTGTTGTGGTTAGGGAGCAATAACAGGACTGGGGCTGTCCTCTCCTAAAACACAGGCGAGATGAGGATGTTTCCTTTGAGTCTTTGCACACCCAGCAGAAGGAGATGAAAGAAGCAGCACTGCTAGCCTCAGTCCTAATAAGAGTTTGTAGCACCTAATTTCAGGTGTCCCAAATGTTCATCCCTTAACTGAAGTGACATAATCCTAATTTCCTTTGCAGTCCATAGAAATAGGCAACTCCAAAGTAATCTGCAGCATTACTTTACATATTTGGAATGGGCTGCCTTAATCTGTGGAGGGGCTTATCCATCTCTGAAAAAGCAAAGGTGACTGCTTAGACTTTAATGCTTAAGCTTATAGGCATAAACTCTAAGATACACTTATACATGTATGCATATACAGCATATATGCATAAACTGACTTGAATCCCTTACAGATTCAATTCTTCTTTCCCTGTAGAGACTTACCAGAAGGTCTCTTATCAACTCAAATGTCAACATCCCTCAGGACAGTTACTCCATCCTGGGAGATGGGTCTGCAGGTCTGCTGCTCAGTGATTCTGAGGCTCAGCTCAGGTTGAAGCATTTGTCCTTGGACCCTTGCCTGAGCACAGACCATCACTATCAGATTTTCCATAATGATAGAGCAAATACAAAAGACATTGGCTGGGTTTGTTGCTTCAGATTAGCCAGCTCCTCTTCTCCCATTTGTCCAAAGTGAAGTCTCCAAATACGGTTTTCTATTATTATTATTATTATTATTATTACGGTTTCCTCAGTTCTCCATCTGCAGCCAGTAGACTGGTAGCTGTCATTTAAGCTGCTTCTAAATTGCTGCAAGCATTTCTACAGTCCTTTGAAAAAAAAAAGTGGTTTTATAAGAGAAGAGAGCATGTTTTGAGCTAAAAAGTCAAAAGCTAAAAGGAATAATTTTCTTTTGCACTTAAAAACATGTGCTCAGTACTCTTAATCAACACATAAATTCTGCTCAGATAGTAAAGGTTTTTTCCTTTCAAATGCCTCATACATTTTTCTGAACAACCCTTGCTTTTGTTTTTCTACTCTCTCATAGCAATGCTCATTCCTACGGCTGGGTTATTTAAGGTTCTTTATTGGATGCACCTTTTCCACGTGTTGATCTAATTTAGCAAGAGTTTTGTTCCTTGTCCTTAGTATGTATCGACGCACACCACATTTACATTTGGCTCATTTGGGCTGGAAAGGAGCTGCATCATGGCAGAAATGATTTAGTTCCATGTATATCATCCCTAATAGGGCAATGTCAAATCCAGCCTTGAATAGTACCGTTGCTAGCAATTCCATAACCTGCCTCGACAGCTTGTTCCAGTGCTTAAACAGCCATACGTTTATAAAGATATTTCTTAATACTTTCACTGCTGCAGCTTATGCCTATAACTTCAGAGTGTGTCTGGCCTGACTGTGGAGTGTAATTTTTCACTATATCTATATATTTGCAAATATTTTTAGGATATTTTATACGTAGGGCTGTGCATACTTCAGCTTGGATATAATTTCCTACCAGATCTTTTTTTCTTCACACCTTTTACTGTAATTCACACTTTCCTGTGAACTCCATCCATACCGGAAGATTGATGGTGGCTTCTAGTCTCTGCTGGAGCACTGTGGATCTGCAGGAATGAGCAGGCGTGGGATAGGCTGAGCTTCAGAAGGATGTGTCCTGTACACTTTGGCATGGGAGGCAAAATGCAATCTTGCATTGTCTTTTTTTTCCTGATGGACAGGAAAGGTGAGGTCCACTACCTGAGGAAGCATAGAGTCAATGATCCCATGCTCTGTCAAGCACACTGCTCTCCTTAGGTACCTTGCTTCCCTGTAGGGAAATCCAAAGTTGTGCCTCTGTTTTTTAAGCAAAACCAAAAAAAGGCAAATACATTTACTTTGTCCCGGAATACATTTCATGTGCAAATACCCTGTGGAACTCCCTATTGAGATATGGTTGTGGCTCAAGTTCAGCCTGATTCAGAAATGGTTGGATTTTTTACACAGCTAGGTAAGACATCTTCATTATTTTGAATAACATTGCAACACTAAAACATAACAGTAAGGAAGAAGGATAAAAATTAATGCCTGTGTTCAAAGGCCCAGTTCAAAAATGCACACAAAGAAATTTCAGTTGTGAAGACATTTTCCCATATCTGTCCTCTTTCAGCCTGATAGTTTTTCCCTGAAAAGTCAGGAACAGGGTACAGAACTCAAAAGACCATTTGCCAAATGTTCTGGACCAATATTTATCTGCTATATTCATCTGCAAAGCCAAAAACTTTGCATAAAATTAAAAGCTTAAAGGGTCCATTGCAAACACAAAGCCAACTAGAAAGACCTTACTTGATATTGTATCATTTATATGTCCTTTGTACAACCACAAGCCAGTCAAGGCTTTAATAATTCAGTTTTATCTTTCAATATCAGATCCTTTTTTTTTTGCTCAATTTCTTTCCCATGAAGTGACTTCTCCTCTCTGGTGCGATACCCACCTGTGGTGACATAGACCATGCTGAAGCCTCACTGTCTCCAAGCTCGTTGTTCCACGAGTGGTAACGAATGACAGCAGCAGCCTACATTATTCAACTAGTATCTTCCATGTCATTGGCATACGCCTGTGTCACCAACCTTCAGACAAAGGTATACTCAGGTATTACAGCTGTGATTTTCCATGTGTTAGTCCTGCTGGATGTGGTGAAGCAGGTCATGTCTCATCCATGCTTGTCTGACTGCAAGATGAGGATGCTGGTTTGGATGCTCAAAGAGGTAGTGAGAGCTGCACCGGCAATAGGTGTAGGCAGAGGGCTGCAAGTGGTATCACCAACTGAATAAGATGAAAACCTCAGGCCTTTGCAGCTTTGGATCACTAAAGATACTCTTCAATTTTTGTTATACAAGAGTGATTATACTGTCCTCACTGTCTTAGCTGAATTTCAGTGTGGATAATTGCATTTCTATCTTCTTCAGACTCCAGCTGCCGTGCAGGTTAGATACAGTGTTGTTGAGCATCGCCTGGCTCAAGGCACTGTGCAGGTGGTACTCCAGTAAGCAGCTGCTGGTTTTTACCCAGACGTGGCTGTACTTTACTGGTGAATGCAGTGACCACATTATGTGGCTTAGCAACCTCTGAAATCATTCTGTGTTCCTTGAGAATACAGAAGTGTGTCTTGGCTCATTGTCATTGCATTTTCCTGAAGTAATTTGTAATATTTCAGCAGTAGGCAATTTTTCACTCATACTCTACTCTTAAAGTCGAAAAAAGAAAAGCATTTCTTTACAGCCTGATTTGACATTTAGACCTGTTCAACCAATATATCCCAACCCATATTCAAATAAAAACCTACCACAGAAATTTTAGATGCTGTAGCTTTTCCTGATGTTATGAACTCCTTTGCTCTTGATGTCCTGCGTATGAAGAAAATGATTTTGCTAGCATAGCCATGAAACCAATTAGTACTATATAATTCTACAAACTTCGATAAATTCAGAAGCCGCAGGCATCATCTACTAGAGGGAGTATTTGCATTTCTTTATAAAGACGACCAAATGACAGATTACAGCACACCTGGTGAGACCCTAGCAGGTGAAATTTTCTGTGTTTCTTTAAGTTTCTAGTTGATATTTTTACTATTACTGCTGAGAAATTATTGTCCTCCAGGAAGGATACAGAGTTGCAGAAGCCGAAGGCAGAGAGATGTTCTGCATATTGACTGCAGAGCAATGAAACCTTTTGGCCTTCTACAGCAACTTAAAACAGTTTAGCACAAAGATTTTGTTAAGGCAATTAAAACCTTCTGAAACTAGACTGGGGGCCCTGGGAACAAAAAGCATGTTTGTGCTTAGAGCAGATACCACAGCAAAAGTAAACTGTGCAAAAAGCCAAACTAAAACCCTTCTAACGCACAATCTTCTCATGGGAGCAGCTAAAAAAGAAGACAACCCCACAGGAGAGATGCTAAATACACTACTGAAAGCATTACCAGAAAGTGTGATGTTGGGGCTATACAAGAGCTGAATATATTAGGCAAAAAAAAATTGTCAATATCCTTCCCATCACACTACCCATCAACTTCAAGATACCACTTTGAGGAGTGGGATCTACTGGACTAACCTAGTCCTCAGTACAGATCAGTGCCTTTTGTGGCACTGTGTGGGCTTTTGACATCTCTCCCATCAGAGCCAAGAAACAGAACTTTATAATGCAGTTAGCCTGCTTTTAAATGAATAACCTTGGTAGGATATTGAGGGAGAGAAGGCTTTACTAATCGTAGATACAGATTTTCTACCTCTGTCTTAGCTAATTTGAAGTCAAGCTCTGCACAATGCAGCTAATGAACCAAATCTTAAAAGATCTCTCTTATGTTAATTTTTGACCTCTAATACACTTATTCGTTCCCTGAGGGGAAAGTAATAGAATCACTTTACGGACTATTTCCAAAAAAAAGTGTAGAAATTTATTACGATTGAAATATCTTCTGCTCTGAGGCAATTTTTGAAATTGGTCAGGAGGTACAAAAGCAATTGGTGATCTAGGACATATAAACAAACTCAAATGCATGCACAAACATAGAATATTGGGCAAAAGAGGGCAAATATTTCAATCAATTTTCCTTATGTATAATATAAAAGAAAAAGTAAAAACTATATATTTGGCAAACAGTCATGATTCAGCTTTCACAGCAATTAAGTCATTAAAACTAATCCTCCCGAGAGTTTTATTCACAAGTTGGAAAAGATATTTGGTCAGCTTCTAAATTGTAAGAATATTGTCAGTGCTCCAGGAGACCTTTGCTTGTCTCCTGTGACCTCTTTTACCCAACTCTGCCACATTTGCATGCCACTTCCCTCGTACCTGCAGTTTATTGTAAAGCACACATGAAACAATGCATTCCTTATGCAACTTTTTGTTTCAGCTATTGATAAATTTTCCTTGAACTTTATTCAATGATTATTTTAAGACAGGGACATCTTTTGTTTCATTAGTCAGTGACACAAAGGTCCAATTTAATATCTTGTACAGGAACACGTTGCAAAGTTTTTATCTCTTAGAGGAATTGTTTGATCTGACATTAGTAAGGAAAAGTGAAAGCATCGCAAAAACTATTGAAAAATAAAGAATTTTTTTTAACCTGCAGATCAGATTCTTCCATGACTTTTCCCTTAATGGTGTGTGTAACAGGATCACTGACCCACTGATATCCGGAATAGGCAAATGGAGTGCACAGGTCATATTGGAGGTCCTTTATCAACATATTAAAGATGAAGTTCTTAGAAATTATTTTTGTTTTTCTGAGAGAGAGGATTGGTTTAACTTTACATGACGAAACAAAGAAGATATGTTTAAAGATTATAAATTTTAGCCTAATATCCCTCTACTGAGTTTGGTATATTGAGTAATGGGTGAAATTCAAAGGAAGCTGTAGGTCATTGAATTCAACTTCTTGTTGCTGTGAAGTCTTCATGTTGGGATGTCTTAGATCTGAAGCTCAGCAGACAGGTATCATCTCAGCTAAACTTAGTCTTCTAAAATTTGGGCATCTCTTCTAAACTTGAGGGTGATTTCTTATGTTGTTAGGACAAGGAATCTAAGAATTACTCTGCCAGGTCAGGCAAGATTTCATGTAACTGAATACCCTATCTCTGGAAACGTCTGGTACCAGATGCCTTGGAAAGATCAGCAGGACAGGGCAAGTGCACAGTTCATGGACTATGTCTCCGGTTCAGGGAGCCACAGATAAGATCTCTGCACTTAACAACTCTCAATAGTTTTTCTTCTAGGATTTTGTTGATTTGCTTTTTTGCCCTGTAAACTTGTAGCATCCACAAGTTCAGCTTAATTCCACGTTGTGTAAAGAGTTACTTCTTTGAGATTGTCCTAATTATATCACCAGTTAGTTTCACTGGTGACCTTAGTTCTTGCGTTGGAAGAAGTAGTGTACAGGTCTTCTCTAGAGATCTTCCTCATATCAATAATGATTTTGTAATTGTCTCCTGCACAAGGCTGGTGAGGTCCTGTTTGTTGTAAACATCTGTCATATGAAGCCACTCTGTATGGGTGTGTCCATGCTAAATTCTCTTTTAATGACACCCAGAACACAAATTATCTGAAAACTCTTTGAAAAACCAAGCTCAAATACTTGTAGGAATATCTAAATATCTAAAACTTATAGCATGTTGTTACAGGCATTTTAAAATGCCTCTTAAATACTGGCAGGCTTAAGGTGCAGGCTTGGGGCATCCATCACCTCTCTAGGAAGTCTGTTACAGTGTTTGACCACCTTCTCTGTAATGAAGTGCTTCCTAATGTCCAGTTTAAACTTCTCCTGATGCAACTTTGAACCATTCCCACATGTCCTGTCACTGGATCCCAGGGAAAAGAGATCAGCACTTCTCTCTCCACATCTCCTCCTCAGGAAGCTGCAGAGTGCAATGAGGTCTCCCCTCAGCTTCCTTTACTCCAAACTAGACAAATCTTGTGTCCTCAGCTGCTCCTCATAGGACATGCCTTCTAGTCCTTTCGTCAGCTTTGTTGCCATCCTCTGGAAGTGTTCAAGTACCTTGAAGTTTTCAATTGAAGTTTCATTAAAAGTTAGCAAAATTAGACAGTTATTTTTCATAAATTCCTTTGAAAATAAATTGTCAAAAATTATTTTATAGGTCCAAGTGTAGGAAACTTGTTATTTTCTGTAAAAAAAAAAAAAAAAAAGAAGTTATAACTTTCAAATTTCCATAATTTTCCAGTTCTTTACTTTCCACTCTAAAACCTCATTTTTCCTTTATTTTTTTTTCTCAAAAAGGGAAATAAAGGAAATGGGGAAGAAAAAATCAAGGTACGAGGGAATGAAGAAAGGAAAACATCTAGGAGTTCCTTTTGCTTTTTGAATTGTAAACGTGCAAGAAAGAAAAGAACACATTTTTGTAGATATAAGATTTAAGTAAAAAAGTTCCAACACCTTTATCTTCTAAAATCTTAATGAAGGCAATAGATATTTTAACACCATAGATCAATTGTTTATCTGGAAAAAATCAGTAAATATTGTCCCATAAAATGACTTTTAAAATGGTCCAATAACTATTTCCATTATATCATGGAAAATAGGTAAACCTGGTTTTTAAAAATTAATCTCCATGTTTACAAGTGAAAAGAAACCATGCTTACGTAGTATATTCAGATAATGGTAATTGGATTTACTCCTTTACAACATTTTGATATATTCATGTATTTGTTCCGTATTAATTCACTGAAGCTTATATTAAATGTAATTATGAAATATTAATTTGTAAATGCACATCCTTCCTTCTGGGAAGACATAAATAATCAGGCCATAAAGAACTGCTTCTATGCTATTCAACATCTTTGCTCATGTTCTGGAGTGAAAAAGAAGTCTATAGTAATAAAATTCTCGGATAATGCAAGGTTTGGCAGATAAAAATAATGAAAATGCCGCCCAAGCACATCATCAGGCAGGCTCGTTTTTGTCAACATGTGCTTCATAACAGTTAAGTGCTAGATTATGCATCTAGAAACAAAGAATGTATTCACATTTACAAGATGAGGAATTGTATCCCCGAAAGCAAAAACCAATGACATCACAGTAGATAATGCATTGAATACAAATTCCTGGTCTGCTGCTGTTGTTAACAGGGGAGGATGAACGTCCAAATGTGTGTTTGAGAAAGAATAGGAAGGCGATACCAGTTAGGTGAATGGCTTTAGGAAGATGTTAATTAGCATTTTGCATGGGATTCACCTGATAGAACGGAGATGTCTCTCATGTATGCAGTATCTCTATGGCACTGCTGAGCCCTTCCTAGACTATGTTTCAAAAACAGACTGCAAAACTGGAGAGTCCTTCACTGGGAGGAATACGATGTTCATGTTGTTTTCAACAGCAGGCAGCACAGGGCAGGTGGAGATGACATACGAAGTGTCTGCAAGCTGCAGTTAAACCACTTTGTACCAGAATAAAGTCCAATTCTTTTACAATGAAAGCAATTAACCACTGGAACAATTTGTCAGCTTCATGGACTCTGTATGACAAGAAACTTTCTGACAAAGACTGCATTTTTAGTGCACAGGCTATACCCCAAAAACTATGATTTTGACACAGAAATTATAGGTTACAATGTTTTGGTATATGACTGTAATAGTTTCCCCTAGTTTTTAAATCTATGAAGTTTCTGTTATGGAAGAACAGAAGTTTTGTCTTCTGTATGTATGACAAATCACGTTTGCTTATCCTAAATTTTTGTCTTCTCAGCTTTATCTCCCTATTCCTATTTTAAGCCCACCTTTAGGGAACTTAAGATAATTGTCTTTACTCACCAGACTCCTACAAATATCCCTACAAAATAATCTTATGTTCATATATCTACGTTACATACATTTTATTTTGCAAAACTTCAATAATAACAACCACTCTGTTTTTTTAATGGTATTTTGTAAGACTATCACGTTACAACCAATATACCAAAAATACAAAATCACTTCCAAAAACTTTATTCTTAGTACATTTTGAGAAGTTGCCAAGCTGCATTGACCCATCTGATATGCACAGAGGTTTCTAAACAGTTTTGCTTCATTTGCTCTAGAACATTCCTAGTTTTCAGGCTTTTCAGAGCAGCCGTGACTCATTTGGCAAACTCTTCTGGGCCTACACGTCTTTTTACTCGTATAGATGCAATGGGTGTGAAAAATACTGGAAAGCTATTATTGTTCGTATGGCTCACCGGCTTTTGATCACATTTTGCTTGAACTCAAATAATGCAGTAGGACTGCATAGATATCATGTCATAAGGATTTTCTCTCACCAATACATAATGCATCTCTTCTGTTAGTTTCTATTTTCATATTACTTCCAACTACATATTAGTCTTAACAAGATCACTCTTCCATAAACCCATCAGTATTTTTACCTTGTGGGTAGTGTGGAGTCCCAACAGAAAGCCAGTGAAACATTTATATATCCATTAAACCACATGTTGCCTCACAGCACAGAGATTAATTTCACCTTGTTTCCTTATCTGGTACCTTGTTAATGGTATTTCTTTTTCATACTTATCTTGCCTTTTTGCCTAGACACGAAAGCTAGTTTCAGTGTTCGGCAATTGCTGTACTCTGTCTCTTAAGATCAGCAGCATGATTAGTTCTTTGCATCTTCAGTCCTTTGACATCCCTTTTTGTGTCTTTCCAATACAAATGGGCAGCAATTCCGTAAAGCTGGTCACAGAATCATAGAATCATAAAATAGTTTGGGTTGGAAGGGACCTTCAAAGGCCATCCAGTCCAACCCCCCTGCAACAAGCAGGGACATCTTTACCCAGATCAGGTTGCTCAGAGTCCCGTACAACCTGGTTGCCACCACCATTCCCTTCACACTGGTATGGTAGATGAGAAGGCTGAGTATTTTGGCTTTATGAAATGCAGTGAAGGAAGAAGTCTCAGTGAGAGCTGAAATTCAAGCTCTGTTTGACCTGAGTTGTAGGACTTGCTTCTTAACACACTCACTGGTTCTGTGATAATCACAACCTGGATTTCACAGCAGAGTAAAGCACATACACAGGGTCTCAGATTGTAACACAGGGCAGAAAAGGCTACTTAAAGTTTTCTCTCATCACAGCTATGCCTTTATGGCTTTCTTGTGGTAGCGTGTGTTTCTCGGATCGCTGCTGGATACCGAATTTCCAGTGAAACACATTAAGGCAATATCCAAATCATCTGGGAACCCAGCACTTTCTGGAAACCAGAAGTTGCTGCTTTATACAATCTATGCTTAGAATTACTAACAGAAGAGAGTAGTTTTTAAGGGAAATGTAAATGAAGCAGCTATATTGCTTTTCCTTTTTCCTCTATTATGGCAGTTTTTCTTGCTGCTGACCATCTCCTAAAGGTATCGTCATATCATTTCCCTGCTTCCACAGATTCATCTGATCATACATTTTTCTTCCACTCTATTTTTGCCTCCTACACTCCAGGCTTCTTGTGGTCCATGTGGTTCATCAAATGTTCTTCCTTCATATTTTCTTCCCACAGCCTTATATACCCTTGGCTCTTCAGCATCAAACCGTTTTTTTTCTTGTTTTTCTGTTTTCAGTTATGACATTTGATTCTTGTTTACAGCAAGTGTATGTCATGTGACCATGAGCCTCCTCTAACCACGTTGCGAATATCTTCTTTGGTTCCCAAATAATTCAGGATAACAATGTTTCCACACTATGTCGTCTTCTTAGAGGTAGCATCCTTGCAAATCCCTCTGTGCCAGCCGCATGTTTTATGTGCCGATAATCCCCAGACGAGGTGACATTGTCAAACCGTAATCCATAGTCTCCTTGTCGCCTCTTCGTATTTACTAACTCTGTTCTTTTAATAGTCAAACACAATAATCTTCCAAGTGACAACTAAGGTCTCAGCTTATCTATGCAGAGTGGCAGAGGAACCAAGCAGCAAGCAAAGCCAGAAGAGGAATTTGCTTCCAGCCCCATCCCAGCAACCCTGCAATAAGTGCTGCCTGCTTGCCGAGGCACCAGTTTGCTGTGCTCCCCACACCAGTTCCATGGATCTGGAAAAACACAGCTTCTTGTGGGAGCTGGGAGTAGGACCATATTGTGGAGCACTGAAGGACCCGACTAACTAAGAGGTACTTGGCTGTCAGCATCCTGGTGCCTCTTCCTACATCTTTTGAAATTAATCTCATTGCTCTTCAGAAAATGCATTGGTAAAATGAGCTAGACTACACTGCTCATCTGCACTTTACTTTTTGGATTTTGGTGGGTGAAAATCTGCCATGGGCTGCAGTAGCTGTGTTGCTAATTGCCTAAGTGGGGTCTGTTCATGCTCCTTCAGGGAGAGTCCAGCTCTTAGATTTTACTTGTCCCACACACTGCCATCTTTTCCAATCACAGGCACTCAAGTGCCTACAGTAGGCACCTCCATTGACTGGAGGGAGCTCTGAAGAGCCCCGTGATGCCTATGTGACGAAAGACTTGCTACTTTGGTCCTGGTGTCAGCAGAGAAACAGGAGCACAGTGAAGCAGGAGAGGTCCTTGTACCAGATACTTCCAAATGCTTGACTAAGATGTGTTTGTATTTTTCCACTAGAAAAAAAAAAAATAGTATTGTTGGCTTTGTAGTGAGACAAAGTATGCACGCGGTGCATCAGAAAAGGGGCTTCTCCCCTTCACCCTCCATCAATCTTGCTCCTTCCCAAAACTCTTCTCAACAAATCTGTGTGGAAATGGCAGAAATCATGCCCTTTTCTCCCTGGCTTCTCTTTGTCATGGCTGAATTCACAGGATGTGTCTACCAAAGTCAATAGTATTGCCTCAGAAATTAATTTTTCTGGGATAGCTTGCAACAAATATGTTGTTGGCTTCTGCTTTTATTATTTCTGTGCTTATAGCATGGCCCTGTTTTGTGAGATTTGTTCCATACCCTGAGGACCTTTCAACACAAACTCACTCTGGAGACTAAGAGAAGGGAAAATAGAAAGATTTGACCAATGTCAGAGGAGATCTGGCTTTAGAAATTTCACATGGCCCTTGTGTCTTCCTTACATGGTCTGATTTTGAACCATGCCACCCAATTGCTATGAAACATGAATGAGGGTAACCATAGAGGAGGCCAGATGTCTGCTTGGGAAGGTGTCCAGGGCTTGCCATTACCATGTGAAAAGAAAGAAGAACAAGCCACTTAGACTACTTTCTAATTTGATACTTGTGAATGAAATATTTTATCGCACTACAAAGCATTTATTTGTGATAGATGCAACTGAACTGGATTGGAATCAGGCCACGGGTTACTTGACTAAGGAGGGTACCACTGCAGAGGTGGAGATACACTGCACCACAGGGGTGTAGCTGTTTTCTTCATGTTTGACTGCAAACCACCACCAAAACTCCGTCAAGAGGACTGAGACAGTTCTAATGCTATGCGCTCTGGGACCTCCATTCAAGTGCAGATTAGCATTTAAGGTTAAAGTGGATAAAGAAGGTTAGCAGCTTGCTCATCTGCTGGTCTGCACCCAGACATGCCCACCTGAAGAGCTACAAACAAGAATAACCCTATCATCTTAGGAAAGCCATAACAATACTGGGAAGGTCAGAGTTGTGCTGGAAATACCTCAGACATACTAGACATTGACTGATAAAGGAGAAAAGACAAAAAGTCTTTTACTCAATGAAAAGATAAATGAAAAGCATCTCAGCCACAGTGCCAGTAGAACTGCTGCAAGTGCCAGCTTCACTGGAGAAGTAGCAACAGCAACAGAAAATAGTTTTAATAATCTCGAGCTGGTATCAGCATCCTTCTATTCCAGTATCTAGGTGAAGTCACAGCAGAGTTGACCTTGACTGGATTATAAGATCAGCAATGTCCTGAAGAGACTTGCACTGAAAGAATATGTACTATCACATATCTGAGTAGGAAAATAATATAAAAAACTTACCATAAATTTTGCATATGACATTTCACAGCTAAATATGAGCATTTATGGAAATGAAATACATTAAAGTGAGATATAGGGCCTGAGCATCTGTTTGTAAGAGAACTTTTTTTACATCTCAGATATGTCATCCAGAGTCACAAACAGGATGGAGGCTTAGGTACATACTTTCATGGTTACTGAAGTACTATTGCACTATGTAACTAACTATGGTTAACAAAGTACTATTGATTTGGTATCTTCCTTACTACACAATTCAGCTGTCATATCCTTTCACACCAGGGAAGACGTTGCCTCCCCAGAAAACATCAGCAGTGGGTTTTACACAGTGATTGTGGTGTTGCTTACTTATTTTAGGAAGAGATCGGTATTTTTTGATTTAGTGACTGCCACTCTACCGGGACGGGCAAACAGCAGCTGTCATTATGAGACTGCTTATAAAGATTTATCCTGGTTCATCCTCCAGCATTATAATGCATTTAGGTGAGCAAAAGCCACAAATACACCACTTAAATATTGATTAATGAAAGACAGTTTTTTCTCCTTTAAACATTCTATGTCTTATTGAGTAGGTAGGAAGGTTACAACTTGGAAAACTACTGACCAGGTTCTTGATCTAAGAGCCAAGCCTGGAGTAGAACAAGCAAAAGGGTGGGAGGATGACCTTGGATGGATGAGGAGATTCAAGATGAGTCCCAGGAGAGAAAAAAAAAAAGAGAAAAAAAAAAAAGAAAGGAAAAAAAAAAAAACAAAAAAAAAACCAAGCAGACATCTTGAATCTTTTATCTATTCTGATGAAGTTTTAATGACTGAAGTTTCTTCTTCTTTGTGTTAGTTAAAATATTTTTGATATCTTTCTACAAAAATAAATTTCTATTCTGACAGAAGAAAAGGCATAAGTGATATATTCTCAGGAACAGCCACTATAATTACACTGTAGTTGTAATGAGATGATAACATAACTATATTGCAGTTAACTTCGAGACACTTTTCATGCCCATCTTTCACATAACTGACAGTTCATCTAAGCGATGGAGTTATTGATTTTTTTCGCTGGTTTTTTCAAGCTTAATCAGCACAGTTTGTGGCACAGAAGTAGTAATAAAAGCATTTTAGCCTAAAATATAATTATACAGAAACAACTTCAAAATTACAGCATAATTGAAATGCTATTACCCTATACAAGCAGTTTTTATATAATGAAGTGTACAACCACGAATGTAAAACTGGTAACTTTTGAAGTGATCAGATACTATAGTGGCAGATCTGGCAGGAAACCAAAGACAGATGTGTAAAAAAATATTTATGGCTCTTCCTTCAGCCGTTCTATCAGTTTGTGGAAAAGTCTATGCTCAAAAGCTGTGGTTCACTCATGCTTATTTATTTTAAATAGAATATTAAAAAATACAGGCTAGTATACAGTATATGGCCTATTTGCTTATCTGAGTATTTTAATATAATTTCAGCTTTAGCTTTCTGTCGTTCCAACATACCCTTAACTCCAGTCTAACTAGGAACAAGCTGAAAGTAGGAGTCTGACTTGTGAACTAAAATGTGAGTCTGATAATTAATGAATTACAATAGCAGCATTCCTCTCTGTTTCGAGCCAAATGAAATAAAGAGGCTAGGGGGATTCTTTAATAAGAAGAAACATGGAACTCTAATTCTTTTTTATGCTCTGTGATCACATACAAAAGATCTAATAAAAAATAATTGCATTAGATGTCCTATTTTTTGAGAAATGCATAGCTAGCATTTAGGAAGACTTTTATTGCTCTGATTTATCTATTAATGAAGCAAAACCTAGTTAATTACCTAATTTGCATGATATTTTGCATCCACATAGATGCTGGGGTGAGCACTGGGGAAAGGTTTTGCATCAATCCATTTTAAATAAGGTAATGAAGTAGATCAAACTATTGGATGTTTTTCTCCCGTTGAACTCAGAACTTGTAAATCAATGTACAGATCAAACAATCTTGTGACCTGGGGAAGGCAAGACCTTTCCTTCTCCACTGCCAGGATCCTGCTGCTGTAGTGGAGCTGCAAATCAGTAACTTGCTTGAGGTTCCATATTACTATCCCATGATCTTGTGTGGAAGAAGTAAGTAGGATACTGTAGCTGGTGGCTTCCTAGCTCTCACTTTCTTCCCTTCCTGCTGCTCTATACCATTGCCCTGAGGCAGGACATAACCTTGAAAACTGCTGGCCAAAGTAGGCTCAGTAATATCAAGGCAGAAGGTGGTAGGTCCACTGCTGCTTCTGTCTCTTTTTTGCATCACACTGTATGTGCTCAATGGTGTTTCTTCCCAGTCTTTTTCTGTCACTCCTCTGTCCTCTTGTGTTGGGGTGCCTTTTCTCAATCCATCAATCCTCCCAATCTGTACCCCATGTATCTGTCAGGAGAGAGCCAAGACACAACTGCCTTAAGGGAAAAAAAAAAAGACTTACATCATTTTCTGTGAGGCCTTCCCAAGCCCTGTGCAGTGGAGTGTCTGATTTTCCATGCAAAGATAATTTGTGCAAGAATGCATTTCCCCTAACATTAGCTATTTAAAACCAAAGCATCCCTTCTAAGTCAGTCAGTTGTCCAGGCTGAGCCTGTGGTGGCTGGACAGAACAGTATCTCCAAGGAGTGCTCTTCACATCCCAGGGTGGCAGTTGGAAATAGATTTGAATCCCCTCTGTGATGATCTCCTCTTTCTATGTCGACAAGAGAGGGAGCCAAGGACAACAAACTTAGATTTTGTACAAAACTCTACATGGCTAAAGTTAGGCGAGATTAATTTCATCCTTAGGGTCTTCTGAAAAATCTCCCACATGCTCTACGTAAGCACAGAAAAAGTGCCATTAAAAAGAAAACTCATGAAACAAGCAAGGTCTTAAAATGCAAACATCTGCCATTGCAGAAATGAGGGAATTTGGCATTAAAGAGCTCTCCATAGAACAGTCCATAGTCTTCCAATCACTGCTGCTTCAAGTAACAGTTACGTCGGAGCCATTTAATACTGAAAAGAGGGCAGACTCTCATCATTGGAGATAAATTACTAGTTCTGGAGACTCAGCTACAGCATAAAAGTAACAACCAGCTAAAAAATATTGTCCTAATCCTACTGGGTCATATATTGAAATATGGTAATTTGAGTTCTGAGTCACCAAGAGTGCTGAGAAAAAAGTTTCTGCTATAAAAAAAAAAAAAAAAAGGTGAAGTCTCTGTTTTCCCTTTATAAAGAAAACATCTTTGGGAATAAGACAAATAAAAACACATGGGCTTTAGATCTAATCAATGCAATTGTGCTTGATTTTAATCCACCAAATTTTTAATACATTTGGAGTTTTATTCAGATAGTTTACCTTTGTGTCTAAGATGAATTTTAACAACTAACATGACATTGAGGCTCAAAGAGCAATTCGAGCTCCTTATTATCCAGGGTAGGAAGATGCTAGCTATCACTGGACCCAGTGGAGAGACACCTACATAAAAATTCAACATGTCTATTTTAACTGTTCAAAAGTTAGGCTTATAGCCTAAAGAAGGGCAGAGAAGTGCCACCTCCAGCACCAAGTGCTTGTAGTAACATCCATATCATAAATACCTGACTATGGTTTCCTGTTTGGATGGCGACATCCTCCCTCAATATTTTTACCTGGACTTCTTTTCTGAGTTTGAACTCTGGCAGAATGTGGGCTAAATAACTTGGTGCATACCAAACCATTGCTCATCTGTGACTTCTCTGAGAATAATGAGAGACCTGTGTAGCTCTCATGCTCATGAGACAATCCTCTCATTCCATGCCACGTAAAGCTGATGGCACATAATTCATAAGAGAGAAAGAGACATCCAAATACAGGCTTTCAAGAGTACTTGGCTTCACTGAAAAATGTGCCAGCAGCCTCTGTTTCCCTGGCATTGTGCAAGGGAGGACAAGGGCCATCTGATAACACAGAAAGAAAACAAAATGATAAAAATCTCAACTCAATTTTAAGGGTAAACATCAAATTTCACTGTTTTCTAAACGCCTCCCCGAGCTTAGTCCAGTAATATTCTGTGGGCACTTTTGAGATTTTCATCTGAATTTCTTAGTTACCAGAAAGATAATGAAGTAGGGCTAGATCACAACAAAAAGAAAAATGTAACTCAGTGGATTTCAGTATCAATCTAACTACAGTTATCATAACATAGAAAACATAATACAACATTGGGACCCTAAATCCTGCAGCAATGTTTCCACACTCTCCTTCCTGTTTTAAATTCTGATGCTCTTGAGGAATGATATAAAAATTTCCAGTTTGATTAGGCTAAAATTTCCAGCTCAAAGTAGCACACAAATGTGTAGTAGAGCTAGTAAAAATCAATGTCAGTTCAATGAAGCTTACAATGAATTGAGCTTTACTGTTTCACCAAAGAATTTTTCCCTAAGCATTATTTTCAGGCCTGGGTAATGCACCGATGGAGCCTACTGCTTCACACAGCACAGGCTCACAGACACAAGCCCATACATCATCAGAGCTGTGTCCGTATTCGAATGAGGGTGGCATCACTACCAAATATTGGTGGGCTTCGTTGTCCAACAACAGTGCTGCAAAATTTCACAGAAAAAAAATAAGTAATAGAAGAGCTGTTGTTTCCAGAATTTAGTAAGGAATCAGTTGGTGACTTAAGAAACTTACTTTCAAAAGACAGATATGTGAGAATAAAAAAGAACAGAAGTTCACCTCTTAAATCCTCTGCTGTCCTCCTTCCCTTTCCCTTTTTTTTTTTCAGAATAACGTTCCCTGGTATCATAAAATCACTGTAAAAATAATCTCTGGGAATAACAGTCCAAGCATCCCTGAGCTTAAGCTCTGCTTGAAAGCAAAATAATGCGATTTCTCTCTAATTGCTGTAAACTTAGCACACTTAGTGCAACAAGATGTCAAAATTATAAATTCTTTAATCAGACTGGCTTTTAGTTACTCTATCCTATGACATGAGAAACTTATCTTAAAATAGAAGTAAGAATCTTACTTACTTCAACATGAGCTGATAATGTGCACTGACAGCACAGAAAGCCAACCGCATCCTGGGCTGCATCAAAACCAACGTGGCCAGCAGGTCGAGGGAGGGGATTCTCCTGTTCTACTCTGTTCTCATGAGACCCCATCTGCAGTACCGCATCCAGCTCTGGAGCCCTCAACATAAGAATGTGGACCTGTTGGAGCAGGTCAAGAGAAGGGCACAAAGATGATCAGAGGGCTGGAGGACAGGCTGAGAGAGTTGGGGCTGTTCAGCCTGGAGAAGAGGAGGCTCTGGGGAGACCTGACAGCGATCTTCCAGTGCCTCAAGGGGGCTACAGGAAAGATGGGGAGAGGCTGTTCAGTAGGGCCCGTTGTGATAGAATGAGGGGTAATGGTTTAAAAACAGAGATAAGTAGATTCATACTTGATACAAGGAAGAAATTATTTACAATGAGATTGATGAAACGCTGGCACAGGTTGGCCAGAGAGGTGGTGGATGCCCCATCCCTGGAAACATTCAAAGGCCAGGTTGGACGGGGCTCTGGGCAACCTGACCTAGTCAGGGATGTCCCTGCTCCTTGCAGGGGGGTTGGACCAGATGACCTTTGAAGATCCCTTCCAACCCAAACTGTTCTATGATTCTCTATAAATATATGTTTTATTTCTGAGGATAGAATTGAAGTGTCTTATTTCATTTGTGAGAGCCTTGCAATTTTTTCTGCCGCTGAATCTGAGGTCTGATAAAGTAGGAACAAGCTCTCTGGGCTGATTAAACCAAGTGAATTTCATAGTCTCAGCAAATGAGGGTTGAAGGTCTCCTGATACAGTAATGGTGAACACTCCACTCCCAAGAGGTGGGAAAGGATTATTTCAGGTTTTGCTGAGGGTTGGGGTTTTTATGAAGGGTTTATTGCCAGATTGCATTGCTTTGTGCTAAGAGATCCTTTTTCCATGAGGAAAAGCAGCTGACACTGGCAGTTTTCAAGTAAAGTTCTCTGTAGGACAGAATAACAAAAGAGACCATTGTGACTTTCTGATGTGACCTCCCTTCCAGGAGTGACAATAGAAATTATTGCATTTCTGGAATCAACTGCACAAAGCAAGAAAAGAATGAAAGACAAGACACTCATCCTGCTTGCTTTGTTACTTATCTTAACTCCACTGAATTTGGTGAGAGCCCTAGATTCACAGGCCTTGTGAAAAGCACAGGTAGAGGTTTTATAAGATGGTATCCCAAAGTGAGTGAAACCTTCTGAAAAAGTAGGCTGCAATCTTATTATTCCCCAAGTCACTGTGTTGGGTCAGACAGAAGGAAAACAGGCAGTAGGCAGAGAGATAGAGATGGAAAAATTTTCTAAATGGAGGTGAAGACAACTGGGAATATACATTCCAGGCTTCTAAACCACCTCATAGCTATAACTCTGACAACCAACACCCACATGTTGAAAAAAAAAACAACCCAGCTGTCATCACTCTTTGCAGATTTAGATTAGATATTAGGAATTTTTTTTTTTACTCTGAGAGTGGTAGAACACTGTCCCAGGTTGCCCAGAGAGGTGGTGGATGCCCCATCCCTGGAAACATTCCAGGCCAGGTTGGATGGGGCCCTGAGCAACCTGATCTGGTTGGAGATGTCCCTGCTCCTTGCAGGGGGGTTGGACTAGATGACTCCAGCCCCAACCATTCTATGATTCTATGTTTACCCACTTCCAGCGCCTGTTGCTACAAGAATCTCTCCTGCAGTCTTTGGGCTGTAGAGATCATGGAGGAGGCTGGAGAGTGCTTCAGGGGAGGCCTGACAATAACTGCGTGCATGGGTAGCACTACCATGACATCCTAGTCAGTAATGGGAAGTGCATTTTGTCTTTCTGTTTTAAGTTTATTTCTCATTCATTCCTACCTGCACAGCATTACAGCTTGCTCCACTAATGATTACACAGTCCTTAGAAGCACCTCTTAAAACAAATACTCCATCATAGCACAGGGAAAAAAAAATTGTGAGGTTAATTCACCAGGGTGAAGTTGGTGTGACCAGATACTGCTCTTTCTCTGGTGTACATACTCTCCCAATATTTATTATTGCATTCCTTTCGCCTTATTTTTTATTTTCCTCAGAGCATGACATAGAAACTTCCTCCTTTACTGAGTTTTGAAAACAGAAAGTTGCCAGGAATGGCCTTTGAATTAGACCCCTTTCTTCACCTCATGGTTAGTTTCCTGGAAATGCATCATATAATCTATTCAACACTTTTCTATGATGCACCTTGAGGCTGCCCCTGCTCTCTCCTAACTTGAGGCACTCAGCCGAGATGGTGGCTTGCCCAAGGCACTCTCTGTAGCTGAAGCAAAAGAGGGATCTCCAGCAGGTGTTTCTGATGTCGGTAACCTTTTCCAGCAGGTGTTTCTGATCTCATTAACCTATCTCTTCCCAGTGATTATAAAGCTAAGAGAAAATAAGTTGAAAAGAGATGATCTCCTTTACAAATAGACAGAGCCTCCACCCCTCCTGGTAAATTGAAGGTGATCTCTTACTCTTCAGCCTCTCCAAAACTTTATTTGCTCTATTTTTAAATTCTTGAACCACGTGAGCAATGAAGATGGAGCCTGGAAGGCTAAAATATGAGAGCAAAATCTCATTTAAGCTTTGCAGTAGAGTTCTGTGGTAATTGTATCCAGCATCATTCACTGCCATCTGTGAATATTCCATGATTTATCACTTTAATCTATTTCTTTGTTGCCAGTTTTTGCCAAAAGGAAAAAAAACAACCTACGGATTAGCTATTTGACTGACAAGAATAAGAATACTTCCTGTTAACTCTGTACGATTATGATCTCTAACACCCTGTGGTGGATCTGGTGTTATTTATCTCTCGTGTAGAATGTATAAATGCAATGGACTAAAATATGCCTCGACCCATCTGTGGTCCTGTAAGAGCCATGCTTCTGCAAAATATCTTCCTTAGTCCAAAACAGCAGAAGCCTTTGACTATCATAAAATCAAATAACAATATTAGTAATGGCACAATATTTTGTGGAGTTGAAAATATCTATATCTGCTTCTTTTTTTTTTTTTTTTTTTTTTTTTTCATTCATATCATACCAGATACTTTGAGGGGTTAAGCAAAAAATTCACATTTTCAAGGCTGGAAAGTGGAATGGGAGTAATCATATAAACTTAGCTGGATCACAAGAGAGATTAATTTCTCTCTATTTAGTGCTAGTGAGAACTTATCTTATTCATATATTTTTATAATTGAGGAAAGAAAATTTAAGAAAGCTGCTCTGTAAAAGCCTGGTTACTTCCTTTAAAATTCAAGGTTTTAGTTTCTCCTAAAAATAAAGCAGACACATGAATTTATGTTGTTGTAATTTTATAATGGATATCTCTAGCAGATGGCACACTTTAACAAGGTTGAAAAATTCCTATGGGCTCAAAAGAAGAATGGGGAGCACAACAACTATTTCGTAAGCAAGCTAAATCTGATATATTTAAAAATAAAACAAGATCTTTTTTTTTTCCAGTAGCCAACCTAAATACTGGTTTGTTTTGTTTTTTTTTTTATTCTCAGGGGTCTTTGAAACAAAACAAATCCCAACCATTTCAAATGTGTTTGAAAATCGTTTTGGTCTGCTCTAGGATGTTTCTTAAGAATGTTTTACCTTTGTTTTCCACCAAAGGCTTGCTTGAAGAATTCTGTAGGGAATTACTAAACACTAAAAGTGGCAGTGTATTTATATTTCCCAAGGGCTGTGACAGAATTACATAACCTCTTCCTAATTGCCATCAGGACAGCCTCATCCTTGGTGTAACTTCTTATGTGACCAGAGATCTACTTTGAATAAAACAAAGCTGAACCAGTGGAGCTTGTTTATACAGGAGTAAATCGAAAGTAATTTAACAAATTTTAGCAGATGTACTTAGGTTTAAGACAGTATAAATGAGATGGCAATTCAGAAAAGTGTTTAAGCACAGACATAACTCCATTTCTGTTCATGCTTAGCTTTAAACATGCATTTAAATCCCATCACTTAAGTACACGCTTAGGTATTTTCCTGAACGGGATGTTATCCTGAATCACAGCCTAGAGTCTAGTGATATTCACAGTTTATGATGTGCGGTATATTTAGCTAATGTCACACTTCACAGGCACTCAGAATGGGAAATTCGAAGTGTTTTTAGAACAACCTAACTGTTTATTATGCAGACTTTGCTTGTGGCTCTGTGTTTAAGGCTGTTTTGACTTCTTTTTCCTAAAAAAAAAAAATAATTTTAATTCCTTTTTTTTTTTTCAGAGAGCTTTAGTTACTTTGCCATTATGTTCTAAACTCTTAATCAGGTCTAGACAATTCCATGAAAGATGGTGAGGAAAATCAGGTGATATGTGCTCTACGGTGAACAATGTACGTGGAATTTCAAAGCTCCGTTGGAATACCTTGACAGGTCAAAAATGTTAACCATTGAGATAGCCACTTTTATTTCATATCTAAGCATTTACAAAGCTTTCTCTTGAAACATACACTATGTGCTTATTTTTTCTCTGACTCTGAACCACAAGATTTATGATACTTAAAAATTTCAGATCTCACTCACACATCACTCTTCTTAAACACTGCTTTGAAAGATTAATCTCTTTAAGAAGATCAGTCATTACAGGGAAGAGGATGGGGAACTTGAGAGAAAAAAAAATATCTGTATATCCTATGTATTGTCTAGCATTATTAAGTCTTTGGATATTATTTTAAAGTAAATATGCCATCATTATTATCATCAAATCACTTAATATTTCTCAATAGGAAGAGGTACCTAAGATAGGTCTGGAGACTTTCCTTTCTTTCTCTCTACAGTGAGCAGAGGTGATCACTTTGGACTAGATTCCTTTCCTCTTTGATGAAGATAGGGAAGACAACTCCCAACCGCTCTTGGTGTCCATAACATTGTCTTCACTATGGACCAATCCATTACTGCAGTAAGCCATCTCTGTTTCCAGACACTTCTAGATTCTCTGAGACCACAAGGCACTAGCTGAGGAAGTGTGATATAAAGTCGTGCTTCACTATGGTATTTATGCAAGCCAATTTTGAGGATTTGGATTTATGTTTTCTCACTTTCTCTTTATGAAGCATAGCTGATCAGAAAATAATTTGTTGAAAGTATTCCCAGCTAAAGAGTTTCTACATAAAAACACATGCCTTCCCTCGGGGTAATGCTTGTTTAACAAAAACAAAAGAAAACAATTAATTCTGCTTTTCAGCAATCACTTATTTTTAGGCAAAAAGCAACACATTTTTACTGCTAGACATCTGGTAGTTTCTAGTTATCTGGAATTGATTAGAAGTTCCAGCTACCTGAAACCGGAAACAGAAAAAAAAAATTAAGACATCTTTTGAAAAACCGAACCGAGAGATGAGCTTTCTTATAGAAAATAACTTATTTTTCCCTCACTAACTCTGATATTCTGAATGGTTCTTTATAAGCATGTCTTCTTGAAATACTGTGCAGTCTTATTCTGAATGAGATTTGCTGTGGATATGCAGCTGATTTTGTGGAAATATATCTCCTGTGTGTTCACCTACATCTATTTAGATGTTTTGTGTAAGAAAAGAAAGTTGGCTGATATTTCTTCATGCTTCAGGCTCTTCATGTTCTGTACACCTTCACATTTCTGAACTGACAGCATTGCTGGTGCCACTACCACAACACTGCAGCTGGATATTCTTGGCTATTTTTGTAATTAGATTTCTGTTTACATTAATGTTGTAGAAGATAACTCTTTCCTTCCCTCACATTTGAATCTTTTTAAATATCATATATTATAGTCTTCAAGCTATAAAGAAGCTATGCTAATACATTTCTAATCCTGACAGATGTCTCTGGACAATATTTTAGCAAACTATATTTACTGCCAAATGGCTTTTCAAAGTTAATATTCCATTGTTAAAAATGGTATCTCATAGTAATTTGAGTTCTTTCTCAATTTAGGACACTTCGCTGTGCAAGAATGTAACCTCATCGGAAAGAAAAAATTAACTGGTACGAGTGATATCCTGCTTTAGTTTCCAATTTACACCTTCTTGCTTAGCCAACTAGAGCTATTTTGCAGAAGAAAAACCCAATGAAGTAAAAAGATGTTTAAATCCAAAAAGTATGTTTGCCAAACCCATTTTCCTTAAAGCTTACAATATGTTTTGCTGACATTATATATGAAAGATAAATGTTGGAATATAGGATATGTAAGTTGCAAAGTTTCAGCTGCGAGGGAGAGAGCTTTTTTATGGGGCTTCTACTATAGAAGAGTACTTGATGTTGAAAAACTGGAGAGGTGCCCTGGGGCTATCTGGCACCACATGCAGAAGTTACATACAATTTCATTGCCAGACCGTGTTATCTGTATAGGAGCAGACCATTTCTTGACATTGGAGGAGAATAGGTGGCCAACAAGGGAGGAGAAGAAGGTGAGAAAATGGGAAAATGAACCAGAGGAAGTGAAGTCAGATATTAGATGAGACTTGCATGTCCCCTCTCTATTTTAGAGGATAAGTGGCAACTTTGTTCATTGCAGAATATTGCAGCCTCTTTGCAGAAAAGTTCACTTGATTTTTAAATTCTGCAGCTTGCAGAATTAGAGCTTGCAAAACTGTTTACTGTTTGCCTGTCTGGCAACATGTAAGCAAAACATATCGAAAAAAAGAAGCATCTTCTCTAGGTCTTCAAGTCAGAGAGAAAATGTCACTCAACCCAGGAAAGATAATTGAATATGACAAAAACCCAGCACCTCAAACGTATTTTAGTATCTCATCCCACTGATGAGGGGAGGGTTAAGTTCCTGTGCACCTTAGAAGATTTAGGAAAGATCAGAGGCTCTTTTAT
The DNA here is from genome assembly GCA_009806455.1 of Tetrax tetrax. Taxonomy (NCBI): domain Eukaryota; kingdom Metazoa; phylum Chordata; class Aves; order Otidiformes; family Otididae; genus Tetrax; species Tetrax tetrax. The sequence goes on from WHYT01017039.1 coordinate 168,807, forward strand.
TCATAAGGCACCTCTACCAACCAGTTACAGGGAGAAAAAGTTAGCATAGAATTACTGAACTGTGTTAATTATTTATTCTGACAGTCTGAACAAGCAATTGAACTGAGACAGTTCAGGAGTCCCTGTTGGCTAACATGGGAGAAATATTCAAGAGCTTAAAGGCAAGGAGTGAATTGAGAGTGAGTGTTTATAACATGATTGAATGTACTATTCCAAAGAGAAGTTTATTAGTATATTATAGCTCTTTGATCTTCATCTACAGAAAAGGATAATTTGGAAAAGCTTTAGAATTGTTAGACAGGCCTTGAAACATAAAATCATTAAGACAATGAAAAGTTAGAGGGAAATCCTGAAGGAGAACAGATAAGATGAATATAGATCATCATCCCTTGCAAAGTGCAGATTAGACAAACAGGAAAGCAATAAAGGAACTAGATGAAGGACTCGATTTAAAATGAAGACTAAAAAGGAAATACACAGAATAAAACATTTATCATCGCAGAAAACCAGAAAGATAACAGGCTGATCTTAGGCTTGTTTTATTTTGTTTAAATTGCTCTTGGTTTCAGCATTATGATGCCAACTAACTCTTGCTGAGCAGTAAAAGCTTTGTAAAAACTAAATTAGAAGGCAAAATTGAAATCTTGAAACTCAAAGAAGCCAGAAGAAATAAAGGGTGGGCTTCATGTGGCATAACTTCAGCCATGCACAGTATAGCTGTCTGAGCTGGTTCCTTGAGCAAGTTGTCGTAGGTTCTGTTTGTAATCAATGGGATGAAAGATGCACTGTTGGGTCATAATTCATCTGTCCTAATTTGGAAGCCCTCCTAGACTGAAAAGAATTGTCCCCTGAAAACATACTTCTTTCTTGGTCTAAAACGAGTGTCTAAGCAGCTAGTTCAGAGTTATGTGTGTTCATATGAACCACATTCCAGATGTTTTGTAAATGCATGAAATTTCAAGGAAGAAAATAGAGTCTAATTGATTCTAAGTAGAATCTATATGTAACAAGGAAGAAAAAAATATCGTAGCTTGGATTATCATTCTTGTAAGCATTTCTGCATCTAATAACCACTGGCAGCAATGGCTGTATTCATACCAGTTACCAACACTGTGCCACTGTTCATTTTATTATCCTGGAGGCCAGCTGGCATTATCTGACAGCATTCATATGTTTTGGGTCTTCTAGCCTTCAAAAGAGTGTGATTGTATCCAAATTTCCTATTGGGAATGGTTCCTGGCCTATAATACATCCTAAACTGTGCCTGGGAACTATTTGTGAGAATGCTACTTGGCTCAGACCAAACCTGTGCCAGAGATCTCTCTGGCAATCAGAAATATGGCAAATAGATTTGCAGTGCCCATTCCAGGGCATTGTTTAATGCTCTGATATAGAGGTACTCCATCAAAATTACTTTATAAGACAGCTTTAAGAATATCTCTGTGCATGTTGGATCCAGCTCCAGGTTATCTTTTTCCACTTTCAGTAAAATGTAAAGAGAGATTTGGAAGCTATGAAAGAACATGATAATATAGTGAGAATGAATGACAGCTAGTGCTGATAAAGGGGCATATTTGTTGAGTAACCTAAGTATATATGAATACAGGAGATACAATCAATGGAAAACGGCCATTAAAGTGATGACTGGCAAATAAGTGAAGTCAGAGCAGTCCAAAAGAAGAGAAAATGACTACATGGTTTACTTCTGATCACTTTGTATAAAAACATGAAGCAACCATAACAGCATAGACCTAAGCTTACAGCTTATCTTTTAAGTCAAAAAGAAGATAAATCTGAAGTTTCATGATAGTACACATTGGTAGATGAGTAGTGAATGGTCCAGTCTAACAGCGGGTATGTCCTGACAACTCACACTTGATCTCAGTGGGAACAGGTGGAATAAGAATGTCACCAACCAACACTAAAAAAATATCTAGTTCAATCTGAAAATATAGACTTTCATATAGAGTGTCAAGATGACCAAAGCCAGCTTGGGTTCTTGGGGAACAACAGACAGGATTTGGGTGGTTACCACCAGGCTTTCCCTAGCTTCACCATAATTTTAAGTAAGTGGTACAGTAGGATTATTGCAAAAGATAAACTTATCTGTGGAGGAATAATATTACAGTAAAAACTGTATTTGATTTTTTTTTTAAGGAGAAAATAATTTTACTTAGGAATAGTAGATGTTTATATATCTTGTGCAACAGAAGTTGATTCAGTTGCTGAAACAGTTATGTCTACTGCTGCTTGAATTAGGCTAAGGGACGTTACTTTAGAAACCTATGAGAAACTCATAACTTTCTTGAATCACAGGTAGAAACTCACCAGACCGTGTACCCTAGGGCACCTCTAATGGCATGAGATGCCTAGCTAGGGGCACCTGAGTCAAGATAAGGCTTTCTTGGTTCCCATTCTATCAACAGAGGTCAAAGCTGTGATTCAACTACTTAAATGCAGGTATCTTGTGCTATTTAAGAAGCTCAGGGATATATTCTGTCAGGCCTCCAGCTGCCAAACCAGAAGGATATGAAGAGGCCCTGTGTCATTCTGCCCTACCTTTGTCTGTGTGTCAGATGCTCAAAGATATCTGAAATGTCAGTGGACGTCTATGCACAACTAGATTTCATCACCAGTAAGCAAATATAGTCAAGAGAGGTTTTCAGTTGATCAAATGTATTTGTCTGCTTCAGGATGTGCTGAATAATCTTATAGATTTCACTGACTATTGAAAGGGCTTCCACTGACTATGATGAAATTGTTAATACTTACCTCTCAGCTTACCGACATCGCAGCTACTGAAATTTGCATACCTGCATCTGGATCTGAATCCTTCCACTTTCTGTGGGCATCTAAATCAACAAATAAATTCCACTTTCAGGACTCAGTTATATTTTCTAAGAGTATGAATCCAATCAGTCGTGTTTGGATATTTTAAATACTCAAGTCCTAAACACCTATGTTTAGGCATCTGAATCAATTCCCTAGTCATTTTGGGTAACTACATATTGTCAGTTAAGATTAATATCTCCAAGCCAGCAGAGTCTGATGAAATTTATTTTCCAATGATTCAATAAACTATCTGAAATAATCTTGTAAACTTTAGCAATTATTCCCTTAGAAGTTGTGGAGCCAGGGTAGGCTCCAGAAGATGGGAGCAGGGCATAGTATCATAGAATCATAGAATGGTTTGGGTTGGAAGGGACCTTCAAAGGTCGTCTAGTCCAACCCCCCTGCAAGGAGCAGGGACATCCCTGACTAGATCAGGTTGCTCAGAGCCCCATCCAGCCTGGCCTGGAATGTTTCCAGGGATGATGCACCCACCACCTCTCTGGGCAACTTGTGCCAGTGTTTCACCAATCTCATTGTGAGAAACTATTTTCTTATATCTAGTCTGAATCTACCTCCTTCTAGTTTAAAACTATTACTCCTCTTCCTATCACAACGGGCCGTGCTGAAGAGTTTCTCTCCATTTTTCCTATCAGTCCCCTTTAGGTACCGGAAGGCCACTACAAGGTCTCCCCAGAGCCTCCTCTTCTCCAGGCTGAACAGCCCCAACTCTCTCAGCCTGTCCTCACAGGAAAGGTGTCATGAAAGATGATCAGCCCTCTGATCATCTTTGTGGCCTCCCCTGGACTCACTCCAACTGGTCCATGTCCTTCTTATGTCGGGGGCTCCAGAACTAGACACAGTACTGCAGGTGGGGTCTCACCGGGGCAGAGTAGAGGGGCAGAATCACCTCCCTCGACCTGCTGGCCATGCTGCTCTTGATGCAGCCCAGGATACCGTTGGCCTTCTGAGCCGCAAGTGCACATTGCCGGCTCATGTTGAGCTTCTCATCCACTTATCTTTAAACAACCACAAACCAAGAAAGTTATCATCAATGTATTCCAGGAACCTTCTGCATTGCCTATGCCCTGCAAGGTGATAAGAAACAGCTATCACATATTTGTCAAGAACAGATCATGATCAACAAGTCTGATATCCTTCCCTGATGGAGCAGAAGCATGAAGATTGATATAAAGACATATAACATTATTTATATTAATGATTCTTGGTTTTGTTGTTTTTTTTAATTTTCCCATAAATAGTGGACATCAGATTATTAGTCTCTCTTCATGTGCTTTTTATGTCTTGCATGTGGCAAGTGTCTCTGTTTAGTGCATGGTATATTTCCCAGGAAAATGTCATATCATTAGCTGATGCTTTGCAGTAGTTGTCATACCTTGGAGAATGATGTGAGGCATACGTACCAGAATTTGTGATGGAATTATTGCCACCAAAATTACTCACATCCTTGAGGGATTCTCCCTTCTTAAATCACAGTTCTACATGTCTATCATAGTCAATATTTCTTAAGTAATCACATTCTGCACAGGTGCATTGATGCTATCAATCTGATTTCCCCAACACTTACACTGATACTCAGAATGCAGTGATCATTAAACTACACTGATGTAAGAGATATGGATGAGGCTCTTGAGTTACAGAAAAACCACTAAACTAATTTTTTTTTTTACAGCAAAAAGAATCTTTCAGAAAAAGGACTTATGAAAACTCCAGATCCTTAGGATTTAGTATGAAAAAGATTTTTATTTAATATGAAAAGTATTTTTGAAAGCCCAAGGCTTCACTCTTAATGCTTTTCTGCTAAAGGTGTTATAAGGTAAATGTCTACAGCAGTGTTCTTCCCCCAGTACTGTCATGTATGGACTCCTAATCATAATATTTCATTACATGAAATCTGCACTGAATTATAAGTTGGCTTCCAGTAATGATTTCAGCAGCCAGAAAGAGATACAAGTACTAAATAAGCTCGGTGCACTCATCTTTCTCTGTATATAGATGGTCAGTACTTTCTCTGATTTTTTTTTAGTTTAAAATAGTTCTCAGGAAAATTGGTAGAGTGAAATTTGTGAAGTTGAGCATAAATAAAGTTTCAAAAGTGTCTGAGGGAAAACTGTCAAGTGTTTATATATCTACATATACATACATAGCAGGATTTTTAAAAATGCCTTTGAAGTAGATGGAAAAATGACTTAGGTGTCTATTAGCCAGTTTAGATATTTACATACATTTTTATTTGCCTTTTAAATGTTTTGAGTGCCGAAAATCTCTATGTTATCTCACCTACAGTTAGCAGTCTGAAAATTAGATTGCTAGACTGCACCCATCAATAGTCAGTGATGTGAGGCGAGTGTCCCCAGATGACAATCCATCCCACCGATTTTAAGATCCGTTTAATCTTTTTTTTTTTTGTCTAAAGAGGAAGCTCAGGTGCCTATCTTTGTCTTGGTGCCTATGAAGAAGAAACAAGAAATATCAGGGCATACCATGTACAACTTTGCAGAAAAAAACAGCTGGGAGTGGGAACTGAGGGATCATTGGGCTGGTTGTTTCCCATTTTACTTAATTATGGACTGAAAAATGAATGTGAACAAGCTGAGCATGTAAGATGTTAAAGTAGGACTGCATGTATTAAAGCATCTAAAATTAAGGTGAAAGTTAGTGCTCACTGAGGTTGTTCTCTGATAGAGAAATGCCTAGGTTCTTACAGTCTTCTAAATATTTATTTGGAGTTATTTTCAAAGTTTTTTTAAGACTATCAATTTACATTTAAGCACCTAAGGGTTTTCTATAGGACAACTTCTTCATGGATTTGTAAAATTCATGTTCAAAGGCGAGAAGTCTCAGTCTGAAAAACTTGTATCTAACTCTCCATCATTTTCTTGCCAACATGCTGAAAAAAAAATAATTTGACATGAAATGTTGAGTTCAGCGAGAATCAAAGCACTTTTATAAACTCTTGGGAAAAAAAGGCAAAGCAAAGGTAAAAAAAAAGTATATTAACAAAAAACGAAAAGTATCCCCTTCCTGTTAGTAGATCGATGGAAAGAGCACCTACACATGCTTAGATCCAGATCCAGGCTTAATTCCCTTGTCTTCTTGAAAGCATCAGTGCCCACTTGGTTTACAGTCCATCATCATGTAGTAAGAGCACTGGGGGTGAAACAGTGCCTATCCAGGCACCATTAGTCTGCCCTGGCCATATTTGTTGAATCAATGTTTTAAATGAGATGTCACTGGATTCAGTCCCAGATGAGTGACATAATCCCCAAATAAGACAGACATTCTCTGTTCTCTTATTTTGTCTCATCTCACTTGGTTTATGCATTTAAAAGGCATTTTTAAAGCCAACTCCTAAGAACAAAAGAGGAAAGAACTACATTTTCACCAAATACATTGATTGGTTACATTTGTACTTTGTAAACTTACAGCGATCCAAAACCACACTTTATGGTACAAGACAGCAAATAGAGTGAAATACATTGGCAAGAATTCAGTCAATTACCTGAAAGAAAAAGGATAGAATAATTTTTCTGCCAAGATTTCTCATTGTTCCAAATCTACTCTCAAATAAGCCTAAAACACTCTTGTGGGTGCTGAATATTTACCAAAAAAAAAAAAAAGGCTAAGGTAGTTAATCTTCATTAGTAGAAAATAAGGGGTGGATGAGGATTATTGATACATGATGGGATACTTCAAGAGCAGCGATAAAAATTGCTAAGTACAACCACAGTAAAAAGATTTGCAGCTAGCTCATTTTGATTAGCTGCATTTTCAAGTAGATATTCAAGTGAAACTCTGCCTATGTAAGTTAGAACATGTTTCCACGGTCTTTCTTCAAGGGATCATGTTTATGGGTTAAACTGCTGTGTCAACAAGCTCCCCAGCTAACAAACCTGCAATAACAGCCAAAACAGGATCCTTGTCTTAAGTAACTTCTATGTATGAACTTTATAGTTTAGGTGCTTCACCCCTGTAGCCCAGTAACTTTAAATTGTTGCTTCCTTTGAAAAAAAACTTGCTATTTCCGTCAGAAATTTCTCTTCGGTTTAAAGCAATTTTAAGACTAACTGACAGACATTAGTTTTTTTGCATATGCAGACAAAAATAGGGGTCACAGAAGAAGTGCACTTCACAGCAAGGCTGGGATTGAGTTTCCTGCCACGCTGTGAGAATCACTGCGGTGGGAGTCAACAAGAGCCAGGGGCCTTGGAGCACCCTTCTACCAGTGAGTAGATAGCAGAGAAGAAAGTTACACCTGAACCAACAAATCTGCCAAAAGCAACTAAGAAAGATCTCTCAATCACCTACACTAAAAGAAAGACTAAAAGAAAAAGATATAAAAGGACCAATATGAGAATGAGCATTTTGTTTTTTGCTCTGCTTAGTTCATACCTGAAAGCCCAGGCAGCAGACACAGAGGAGATATACGAGCACCCTCTGCCTTCATCTGGACCACTGCTGTCTGCTTGGACACACCCTCCCATTTTGCTGTTCCAGAAGTAATGAAATCCTAGTGCCAAAGGCAAAGAAGAGTTTTCTGCAGAACTGTTTGCAACAAAATTAATTGGTGACAGGCTTCTTGGCAGTTTGCAACCATAACATTTGTCTGATCTGCTGACGCCATGGTTTTATTCCCTGCTAATCAGATATTGCTCTCTTTACTATGCAAGGGCATCTCTTTTAGCTGTTGTTGGCATGGAGAATGCAGACCTCCTAACAGTAATAACTCAAGTCCACAATTACTTTCAGTTCCTATCGGCTCATATATTACAAGATCTCAGAATACTCCCCGGAAACAACCGCAGTACATAACAGCCAACATATAGCAATTTACCTGACCACCTGATGCTGTGGAAATCCAGCTTTACCAGCCTCCTCCTTGGCTTCAATACAAATCCCTGCCTCCCCAAATGAGCCAAAACTTAAGAGATAATTTCAGTCTTTATTTAACACACATCTGGATTCGTCCCATCTGACATAAGTGAGTTGTCTACATTTGAAGCTCTGTCTTCTTGAGCTCCCTCTAAATCAAAGGAAGGAGACAGACACGTGTAGATCTCCAGATAGACAAGCTAGGTTGTTGTCTCTCCACCTCTCTGGTTACAGAGAGAGCTTAGGATGATTAGACACCTCAAATAAATACCTAAATTTACACATGAAAGAGTGATAAATCAACTGAGAGAGAAAGAGAGAGATCTGTTCAGGTTATCCACATGAAATGAATATCCTTGGGATGACCTTCAGGCTGTGTCTATGCTAGTAAAATCACAGTCCCAGAGGGCAGGCAGGGCAGTGGATTCCCGTTCTCTGTACAGTTACATGTACATGATTTTGGTTAAGAAAAACTCACATTTTCCCAACTAATTATTAGACATAGTTTGAGAGTCAGGAACCATTTAGAGACAGCAGCCATTCAGTCTGAGAAGAGACATGTAGTGTTAAGGCTTTGATGAGATCCTGTAGCCAGCCTCCAGACCAGGGAATGCTCCCTGCTCTCATTTCTTTAACACTATAGAGGTAGTCATATTGAGTTCTCCATTCACTGTGGATTGCACTATCTATGGGGACAGCTAGGAGAAATGAAGCAAGCTGGATTGCAAATTGGAAGTCTAAAATGAGGAAGTCTAATTCAGATGCACTGTAGTTTGGAATGACGTGGTCTGCTGTGGAGTTGTTTGCAGTAAGAGTTGATGACTACTGCATGGGGACATCCCAGCATGAAGTATATCAGTGCTTCACATCACTGCACACAGAGACAGCTGTGACTGTGGCCCCCTGCATTGCCAGATCAACTCCACACCTTCTCACAATATTCCTAACCCTCCCTGTGTCCCACTGTCCCCAAGTACTTTCTATTCTCTACATTTTCTCACAGTACTCCAAAGCCTTCCCAGGTCCCTTAAGCCCTGATACTAGAACACCTCCAGCTCTTTACCTTATCCGTTATGTTGGTCTCCATACCATTAGCTTCAGCCACATTATTGTTTCTCAAAAATATGTTTTTTTTTTTTTCAGAAGTGTCACTATTTAATTCACACTTCATGTCCCCTTCAAGGAGACATGTTGCTCCAAATCCAATCTTTAGTCCACAGGCTTCGCCCTCTCCTCCAGTGATGTGGTGAGTCACTTAGGGCAGTTGTGGTTGATTTAGAGAAGGGCAAGTGTGACTGTCTGGCAGGTATGGACATGCTGGCCAGTCAGTAGGCATTTTGGGACAGAGTAAGTATGAGAAAACTCCTTGCCTGGCTTGCCCTGGAAAGAGACACTAAGGAAACCTACAGCCTATACTCAACTCCTCGTTCTGGTGAGACTCGTAGAAACCTGACGCCTCTCCCTGGAGCTAAATTTGTCTGGAACTGGTCAACGGGCTCAAGTGCTGTTACATTGGACATTGCCAAATTTCCAGAGGATACCAGGTAAAAACTCGAGCTTGAAAGCAGGATTTAAGGCTGTGGGAAAAAAAAAAAGGGGGAACAGTGAAGTAAATCCCTATCATTGAGAATAATACCCTATAAAATTAATAAACATTTTATGTGGGTTCTGTGAGGTATTACAAGCTGAAATCATAGCAGCTGAGGTGAAGTTGCTTGCTTTACTGCTTAAACAATATTCAAGGAAGAAAAAAAAAAAAGATACATTAAAAGAAGGACACCTCTTACATTCCATAGATAACTTTTAAGACAGCAAAGAGCTGCTAATTAGAAAGAAGATAATTCTGGGTTACTGGAATTTATCTAGAAGTACGAGAAGCGCTTACAAATCAGTTGAACTGCCCACAAAAAGGTTCAATAGGTTGAGTTTTGTAGTAATCACCATGATACTGGCTTCAAATTTCAAAGACTGGCGAAGGGGAAGATGAAGGGAAAAGAAAGTAATATTTGTGGCTGTGTTCTGCTCTCCTGATAGTCTGGGGTCAGAATTTGGGAGCTTACTTGCAAAGTAAGTGTAGAAAACTTTGCTTTGCTCAACTGGGGCTCAGGATTCTTGCATGGTCCCAGGACACCAGGAACTGGAGCTGTTAGAGGAATCCCAGGTGCTGTTGCAAATGCTGAGAAAATCTCACGGTGTTGCAGTAATCTGGTGGCAGGTAGCAGGACTCTGTGTACAGTGAGAGCACGGCTACACGAAGCTTTCACCTTCCCGTTAAAAAAAATATATATATTTAGTACTAGGTTTACATATGTAAGAATAAGACTGTATCTAAAAAGGGGATCCAAAATGCAGATTATGTGGTAAGTTTTTTATGGGTAAAGACTTGCTTCGGTAACTTACTGCATCTCTTGAAAAATAAACTTTGCAAGACACAGCGTACATCTTCCAGACCCCAGATAATACAAGAAAGTGAATTTTAATATTCCTCGCTGTTATTTCTTTAAATTTTGCCCTAGTGCCCTGGTTTGTATGTAGCAATCTTTTACGTTTGTACAGTGCAATCAGAGCCTTATGAATGAAAACGCCATTATAAAAATCATTTATCAGCTTGAGAGATATAGGCTGAAACGGTACAAATTTCTGGCTCAGTCTTATACTGATAACTCATGACGATATCTGAAATCAGTTTCAGTTCTTTAAAACTGAAGGGAAACGGCAATTTGCGATGTCATAGTTTGGATGAATGGGCAACATTCTCGGAAGCAATAACCTAAAATAAACTGATATATAAGTTCCTGAAGGAGGCAAACAATGTTAAAATCTCTTTTTAAAACGAAACATAACTCTGCAATCTGTCCCACATTTAAATTTCAGTGATTTATGTACATAGTTTCTTCATTTTATATTTATTGTTATTTGCCTTTCTGAGTAAATTCAATGTACTGAGAGCACATTGCGAAGTGCTGCTCACAAAGCCTTGCTGACATAAAAGTAATAAAAAGAAGAATTCTGTGAGATCAGTGATTCATTGAGAACAGGCAGCACCTTGCTGCCCTTGTAGACTGTCATTTTCCCTTTTCTGAGCTTTGCAAGCAAAACCCTCTTTTGGTAACAGGCTAACAGGCTACTTCTCTCCAAGTTTTTTACATCTCTCAGTTACAGCTACCAAACAATTAAATGTGGCCTGTAGTCTGGTCTCAGGTTATCTTTGCCTTATGCCCATCGCAATGACTGACAATGCAACATTTTAAAATGTACCAGGAGCACTAAAAACAGAGGGATTAAAGGAGTTTGATCTAGTAGTTTCCTCATTCCTCCCTTTTCTGTCACAGCACTAGGTTCTTATAAAGGGTAATCTCCTTTTTGTCAGACTTTTTAGAGAAGAAGGATAGATGAATCAACACATCAGATGAAAAGAGAGGCAGAGATTGTCTCTCCAGTTCGTATTACTATGAAAAACTAATTTTTCATAGTCATTTCTTAATGGTATGAGAAATTAATGAACGCACACAGTAAAGTCAGGGAGTGATAGACTCAGAACAGCCAAGGGTTTTGTCCTAAAGCTGGCACTAGTGAGGTACTATTGTGTCATAGAATCATAGCATCACAGAATCTTTAAAGTTGGAAAAGACCTCCAAGATCACCAAGTTCAATCATCAACCCAGCACCACCATGCCTACTAAACCATGTCCTGAAGTGCCACATCTACACATTCTCTGAACACTGGAGTCACTTGATGGTGACTCCACCTCTTCCTTGGACTCCCTGTTCCAGTGCCTGACCACTCTTGTAGTAAAGAAGTGTTTCCTAATATGCAACATAAACCTCCCCTGCTGCAATTTGAGGCCATTTCCTCTTGTCCTATCACAAGTTATTTGAGAGACCAACACCCACCTCCCTACAACCTCCTTCTAGGTAGTTGTAGAGAGCAATGGGGTCTCCCTTGAGGTCTCCCTCTCTCTCCTTTACTCCAGACTAAACAACCTTAGTTCCCTCAGCCGCTCCTCATAACATTTGTGCTCCAGACTCCTCACCAGCTTCATTGCCGTTTTCTGGGCACGCTCCAGCAACTCAACATCCTTATTGTTATTTCAGTTATCCTATAAAGTTAGGTCAGCCCCTCTCCCTCCCACCAGAACAGCTGTGAGTGCTTTCGACCAGTGTAACCATCCCTATAAAAGAATTATATACTAAATGAGTATATTGTGCTTTCTCTCATATCGACAATGGGATCAAGATGCCCCAGTCACGTTTGTAGACAGAAATATGAAAGTCAGGTACCTCAACAGAACCAGGAAATTCAGCATCCATCCGACTCTTGTGTATGTGTAATGGCAGAGCAGTATCACTCTTTGCCTAAAGCCTTTACCAGAAAACAGAACAGAGCAAAGGCTGTGACTGTCTATGTGGTACTAAACTGTTTACATGCTCCCTGGCATCATTTTTCCCAGTCCATAACACTTTTCCATCTAATGCCCAGGTGCAAATGAGGATTTGGATGCGGTCGTTCTATTTTGGAGGCTAAAGAAATAAAATAGCATAGTGATGCTCAGACTGCACCAGCTGGCCGCAGTGACAGAAAACTAACCCTAGAAATATTTAATTCATTAGACTGGATGTAGATTAGGAATCTCCAACTACCTCTGCAGGGACCTATGCAAAACCAAAAATTCATCAGAGAAAGCACTCCCTCTCCAGTCCTCCTCCAACTCTCTTTCTCCTTGAGGTATTAGAAAAGCACACGTTCAAACTGATTTCATGTTCAAAATTATTCATATCTGAAATTGTGGATATTCAAAATAATAATGGGAAAAGTGTGGATAGCCAGCTGGCTCACTGCTCCTGGTATTCCTAGTAAAAAAAAAAGATTCCCCTCAAAACAGATGTGTTTCTCATATATAGTTTTAAGGCTACAGTGAGTTTAGCCAGCATACTGAGTGAAAAGCTTAATTATACCTCCTTGGGACAGACTGCTAAAGGTCAGTTTTCAGATACGTTAATGAGCTGCTAAATGCTGCTAACTGGAATAGGCTTTTTTTTAAGTCCCACACAAGCCAGCCCACTCATATTTTTAATGCCAACACTGGGCATATCAGATGTCTGTGGGAGTTTTGCCATGAAAAGAAAGCTCATCTTGTGCTTTATTTACAACCGTTTCCTCAAGTTTTATGAGAAGCAGCTTGAAGACGAGGCTGTGCACCACAAAACTGGGAAAGAGCTAGTTGGTTTAATTCCATTCTTCATGGGGTCCTCTGGCTAGTGATTCGGGGGGTGAACCAGAGCTGTGCAGGGAAGGAGACCTTCGTTGGTGGCAGCCCTGCCTCTTGAAAAGGCTGAAAAGTATCAAGGGAAGGAGAGTAGAGCTGGCAGAAAAAAAAAGCATCAGTCATCTGCTATCTTCAAAATTGGGAAAGCAACATCTTTAAACAGACACCTAATAGTTTGCGTTAGTTTACTTCTTCTGTGTATTGGTCTGACATCCAAGGTATGGATTCCCAAAGTATGACATGTGCACGTATCGATTGATATCAGGCTTTAAACATATAAACTACAGTAAAAGTCCTGTGTTACATGATAACAGCCAGATCTGGTCAATGCTAAGTGAAAATCAGACTAGTAACACTAGATTTCTTTTTGCCTCAATTTCCCTGCCATAAAATTGGTGTAATACCCATAACAATCTCACGGAGGTCATGATATTCATTAAAGTGTGTAATGCATGTGGGAATTGATGCATGCAGTACTGTGTCAACCCACGGCAAAGGAGTCAACTTGCAATAAGTGCCGCGTACAAACGATCAGGGTAAATTGGACCTGAGACCATGCAGTGAACGAGGCGAGTATTTACATCAATTCAAAGACAGGTTTCCAAATGGTATTACAATAAGACTAAAATTAGTAAAGTCAAAAATTTAAATGCCAGAATTAAGGGCAGGAGGAGGTTTAATTCACAGGTTTAATTCATTCTTCACATGCATGTGGATTTTAAAGCAGTCAGTCCCATGCGTACATAGGGATGTAAAAGCATTCAGATTCATTCAGGCCAAAGGGTTTGTCTAGCTCAGCTGATAGTAGCCAAGGGTTTAAAAACAAGATTTTCAACAGGTCAAGCATAAAGTCACACTTTCTCAAAACACTCCCCCAGGCTCCAGCTGCTTCCTGGCTTCCACCTCCAAATGTGTTGCCTCTGGCTTCAATGACATTTCCACGCAGTTTCCCTCCATGAATGTATGCAAGTCCTCTTAACCTCCCGAACGGTCCATATTAGTGTGACGGGGTGTTGAACAACTTTAATACAAGTCTAGCCGAGAATCACGGAGCAGCAGGCATAGCATCAATATGTTGCTGTTGTAATTTTTCAACAGAGATGCATAATAAAATGTAAGGAGTAGGGGTTTGTTGCAGTCATTTGGATAAGTCATTCGTTCTCTCTTTGGTTCATTTTGCTTTTCACTTTTTGTATAATGAGAGAAAACTCTTAGGTCCAAGGACAGGCTTTTGCCCGTGCAGAGACATGCTGAGGACTATCATAACCATTTGACAGCTGGGCTGAATGAATTCAGCCCAATGCATCCTGGCATTGCAGTTTGACAAATGTCATAAATGTGACCTGCACATCCTGGATCTGCAAACTGCAATGCCCAGGGTAAATTTATAGGGACAAGGTGGGAATATGGGAGCGGGCTGTTCCTCCACAGTGTTGCAGCCACAGCACTGCACCAGCAGCAGGCAGGAGCAGTCCCACCGGTGGGATGGCCAGAGCCAGAGCTGCGTCGCTGCAGCGGGGCGTCGGCAGCTCAGCCCTGCAGTGCACCAAGCGTCCACTTCCCGAGCGCCGTCTTGGGTTTGGCAAGGGCAGCAGAGCAGCCTCCCTCCACCTTCTTGTGCAATGCAGAACCTGGGCTGTTTGGGAAGGGAAAGGGAGATTTAATTCCTCTTTTTCAAATTGCTGAGTCAGTCCTCCATATTTCTTTCACTCCCAGCAAACGGAGGCAAAAGGCTAATGTTGCCTCCCGCTCTGCCTTCCCATCCCTTTTCTGAAGTAAACAAATGTCAGCAAATCCTGCGCGAACGGCGCTGTTAAAAATATCACCCTGTCAGCAGATGGATTCATTCCCTCAGGTCTGGAGCTATCTCTTCATTGCAGAAAGGTGTGTTTTTACACCAAGATAAGTAGTTTAGATGGAAACCTCAGCAGCCGAGGGAAGAGAAGGCGTGATATGCTCTGCATCGCAGTGTCACCAGCTGGAGTAATTTCCAAATAGAATTATTAGAGAAGGAATGGATTTGACCTGTATTAACTATTGAGATAGAAGTTAGCTCTGCTTTTCTCAGCTAGAACTTGGCCCTGGGGTAGCAACCAAAAATAAGCTACTTCAGCCAAGATGCAGTACTCACACTCTTTAGATATTACAAACCCCGCAAACCAAGATAACCACAGGCCTTCAGCCAATGTGAAAACATGGTGCCCCATTAGGCTTTGTGAACATATAAGAAATATCTTTAATCAGACAGCCTATATCCCTTTCAAAGGGTGATAAAGCCCCACAAAGCTTTCTCCAGGAGAGCTTCCAGCTGTTCGAGCAAGGGGACGTCAGTTGTACAGACGACTGATTTCACTTGACAAAGTGAAGGGTGAACTTTTTCCTGCTTATTGTCTGTTACACTTCAGCATTCTACAGTTCAGAAACTACAGACTGTGCAGACAAATTCATCTTGTCATTGAAAGGTAAAAGTTTTCCCCTTTGGTAACCACATCCCACCAGGGAAAATGTTGTACACTTCTCTCATGGGTAACTCCAGAAACTTGTCCCACTCTCATGAAACACTCATGCACTTTCTTCATTTGCTCAAACTTACAAATGCACTGGTCATTTTTCTGACATACATTATTTCACACTTTTTATTTGCCTCTCCAGCTGTTTAACTCTTTTGTTGCTTTTCTTTGAAGAACCTACAATTGCTTTCTCTATGCCAGAAAGTAGCAAATGACCAAACTAACTGTTTGTATAATGATTCAAGTATAGATTATTTCTTCTGGGTGCCAGAATCCACACCTAATCAAAGCATTTTCCTTTCTTGAGACTTACTGGTACCTGATTTATCTGGTTATCTGTCAGAAGTTACTGCACTATCAAATCCAGGTGATAAACAAAGTGTGTTCTGATCAGTGTCACAAAGCCATCCTACGTTTTTAACATAAATCAATATATAATAAATTCATTAACAGCTTGATCTAAATTCATTCCCTTGTCTTCTATATGTCACTTAAACTCCTATCAATGAATAGCAATTTCCATATGTGCAGTCCTTGTTTACAACATTCATTAAAAGGCTTAGATAAGAAACTTTGCAAAGCATTTTAATTCATTGCTAAGTGCAGTAGAAAACCAAGCAGGATTCCAACTTTATATGCAATTTGCAAGCAGTATACATCAGCGCAAACATAAATCTCACATAATGAGGTGTGCAGCCTGATGACTAATCACATCCATTGAAATGTTCTCCATCTTCAGCTCTGTTTCAATGCATAGGAGGGAGGAGTTGCTCTTTAATATTTCAGTTCCTTCTAACATGAAGAAGAGGAGCTTCTAGGCATGAAAAAAAAGTAGAATTTGACCTTAAAATGAACTGTAGCAAAGAAACCTTGCATACAAACTGGTGTCACTATGGTTCAGTTAGAAGCATGTTTGCATCTGGACTTGCACATCTTTGGCTCTTTTCCAGCATTCAACCCTGGGCTTCTACCCAGGGACACTCATGGTGACACTCTGGAAAGGCCTTTTCAATATGAAAGATACAAAACTGGACAAGATTCAGAATCGAAGATGCCAAACTCATGTTAGCATTAATTATTCTTAATTTAAATCAAGACCAAGACCCCGTTACGCTGTACAAACAGGGATAACAGTGTTTGCCTTGGAGAGTCTGCAATAAGAGAAAGAGAAAGAGGTAAAAGATTGAGGATGTGTCAAAGGGATGTGACATGTAAGGAAATGATCACCATGCAATTTAGCCCAGTTCCTGTAGTTGCTTGCTCACTTCTAGGCTTCTTTATGTTGTCTGGGACAACATTTATTTTGAGGTGGATGGGAAAGGGTAGAGTGAGGGGGCTGTCAAGGACGCTGGAGATGATTAACTGAAGGGGACACATACAAGAAAGGCGAACAAAAGAGCAAGTGAACTGTCACTTTTCATCTGTGTTTCCAACAGATTGATATTAATATAATTTACAGATCGGTGGTCCTTAGGATCCTGGAAGGCAAATTAACAGAGGGACTCCATTAGAACTGGCACGTCATTACCTTGTTTTCTTCTTCCAGAGACATGTATTTCTGAATAGGCTTCCTTCTGCAATGAAAGGAATTAAGGAAACAGGATGGAGACAGAAGATACAATTAATCTTATATAATTTTAGCAGTCTAAAAGTCAGACTCCTAGACTAAACTAGCTGTCTCAGCTCCCTTTTATCAAGTGAAAAGAGAGACTCGCTTCTTTAGGAGAGTCTTGCAAACAGGTAACCTTAGGCTAAAGCTGTCAAGCTATGGCTGTGGCTGAGAAGTTTGCAATATTTTGTGGGAGCAGTGTTAGGCTGATACTGAGCTCTTCTGAAATGCCATTTTACAGCAAACACCCGGCAGAATCAAATGTTTGCCTCTATCCTCATTGCTCTTCAGCTTCAAACAGTCACGGGGATGCTATCTCTGAGGTTCCACTGAAATGCCCATGAGGAGACTAACTCTTTTATGGTTTGGTCTCATCAGCAATTCCTAGAATTTTTTAAAAAGGCTTTTAGAAATGCTAATGTGAGCAGAAATAAATGCAATCACTTGGAGCACACATGAAGGCATCAGTCATAGTCTGTAAGTTTAATAGAAGCACCCCATGATGCACTGTTGCTATTTTAATGCAGTTCAGATTGTAATGGGGATACACCAGCACTTGGGCACTGGAAGCCACTAAGGTGTTTGGGTCTGCAAAGTGACCACAGGCTGGCAGGAATATTTTTGAGGAAATCAAAATTTCTATTAGGCATAGCTGGCTTCATTTATGATATTTGTACTAGCTTCAAGTGCATTTGCTTTGTTTGTCGAAAGTGCTAAAATCTAGCAATACCAAAATCCCTTGTGCAGTACTGGAGATTTCCCTGAGGTTCTTGTTGCTAAAGACACACAGTTAAGCTGGCTGTGGTTTCATTGCATTTGGTTAAACATTCCTGCTATGGAACTCGGCTCTATAAATTAGTCAATTTATTATGGCAGGAATCTGTTGCTTAAAAGAACAATTCTACCCTGCATATTTTTCAAGATGGAAAGGCACAGCAGGATATAAACTCCTCTGTCAGCATATTTACATAACTCTGTTTAGAGAAAAAAAATGTGTATGCCATGGAATCACAAGGAGTATGTACTAGAAATGATACAATTTCTCTGCTTAGATGCTTTTCAGTATCACAAAATGCCATGTCTCAAATGAGATAAATAATCATATGTTTAGTGAAAAAAAATTTCTGCAGGACATTCAGCAGCAGACCTTGACTGGACTTTATATATTTGTGGCTTTAAGATCAGTGATATTCAGAAGGTGTAAATACTGTAATATCACTGATTTTCCATACTACTCAAGGAAACTCCTTCCTTTGGACAGTGATAGTCAGTGGTGGATTGCTTCCATAATGAGACCCTCTATCCTCAAAGTCTGAACCATCCCAGACATCTTATTGGTAGGATGAGGTCCTACTTCACTTCTTATACTGAGGTTCTGGAGAAAGAGTAAACACCTAACCACTGTGAGAATGATTTAGTCTCTCACCTGCCTCCTCAGACCCCCTTAGTTATGCTAGCTACCACTGAAACATCACAATAGGTAAGAGAAAACTAAATAAAGAATATATGGTCAGCAATCCAACCGTGTGAACAATTGCAATCATTTCAGAGACACACAGAGAGAGAAAAAAAAACATTCTTTTCCCACCTACATTTTAGATTAGTTAAAAAAATATACTCTTAAATATACTCTATAAAAAAATATGATCTTCTCGTTATCCTTAATCAAGCTGGGAAGTTCTTTACTCAGCCTTGTGGTGAAGGTCCACTTATTGCCCAGATATATTCTCCTGAGATTTACCTTTATGGAAGAGAATCTAGGTTAAAGTACACATTTCCTCCTATATCCTAATGCTGAGGTATATCCAAGCTTCAAATCCTCTTTGGTTTCTACAGCAGGGACAGCCAGAATTTACTGTCTCTTAAAAATCAGTATTTTAATCATTCTTTCTATTGCTTCTTCCCTACTGAAATGTGGACAGTCCTTGGCAACCATGATCAATTTACTCAATCTCTGTGCTTCAGTTTTCTAAATGTATGTGGAGATACTAATAGTAGTGATTAAGCAGAAGAACAAATGCATCCTTTGTTGCACCGTGTTGAGATGGAAAGTTCCTCCTCTGGAAAAACGTGATTGTGTGAGCCTAAACTATCTAAAATCAAGTGTATTTTCAAATCAATAGGTCTAGATAAATTTGTAATTCCATTGATTTTAAGGCCAGCAGAGAATATTAGATCACAGCCTCACCTTCTGAATACCACGGGCTGTAAAGTTGCACCTAAATAAACTATGTTGCCTTAAAACATTTAATTAGACAGAGAGTAGGTCATGTCAATATCCTGCTAATGGCCATGGCCCCTGCTATCATGGGGCATTGATCAGATAAAACAAGTCCAGTTTTCCCAGGAGATGACTTTGTCTCTCTAGTGCTAAAAAAGAAAAAACCTCCATGCTCCCAGTTCATCTGTTCCCAGGGAAAAAAAAAAACCCTGTGATTCCTCACTCAATGAGTTATAGGTTGTTTTTCTGAATAAAATAGTGGAAAGGTCATTTCCTGTAGATTCACAGCAAAGAATTATAAAGTAAAAATATGCTTACTGCCCACCACTACAATGTCAAAGAAAGCTGTCCTTGCATCCTGTATATACCTGGCAAGACTACAGGTGTGGTTGTTAATGAAAACTGAATACAATATCTTTGGTTTTTAGTACAGTAAGTTGAACAAAGTTGTGCTTTGGCACTTCTAGGGTTTTTGCTTTTCCTGATCAAAAACCTTGAGATCTTTTTTTTAAAAGTCCTATTGAAGTATCCATTTATTTTTGTTTTAAATATATCCTACTCAACAAGGATATCAAGACATTGACTGCTATCATCTATAGCAGCAAACCCTCTTCTTTATGTTTTGATCCAAAAAGGTACACAGAGTCATGCTGGTTGTCCTTCCTAGAAAGCTTACAAAAGCTGGTAGCACCCAAACCCTCCTTCCAACAGTGCCTAAAGGCTTCAGCCTGGGGTGTTGGTGTATGTTGCTCTGAGTGACAACTGCAGATGAAATTCCTATCTCAAGAAGTTCATGGATTCTTGTAGGCACATTTTGGTTAAGACAAGATGGAAGGGAAGCTGGTTTTCATGCTTAAGTAATCCTAAGCATCTTAAGTCAACACTAGGTATGATGTAGAGATGTTGTAAAATATCTACAAAAGTAGAGATGTAGTAGACCTCTGGAATCTGCACAGGAGCCATCTCACAGCACTAAGACAGGGTGTACCTAGCACTTCTGCTAATGTTTACTAGTTTAACCTTCTTTTTACATTTGCAATGAAGATGACTTTACAATCTCCTTAGATAATGGATTCCAGTGTATAAAGAACACTAGGGGCAGAAAGCTTTGCTTTTTCTGATATCTAACTTTCCCCTTTATCTGTTATTCCTTATTTTACTTCATTTTCTAACACAAAGCGTCTTGCACTTGTCTTCATTACATTTTATCTTATTGACTTCTGATCATTTTTCCAAGTTTAAAGTCTTACTCTACAGAGAGTTTGAACTTCTCACCATTTTAGTCTCACACACAAATTCCATCAGTTTACCATTAATTGAAAATAGCAAGAAGAACCAGGCCCAAGATGGACCCTTTGATGCAATCCCTGTGAAAATTGACAGCTCATTGGAAACAACTCTAGGTGTGCACTTTCAACTAGTTGAATACGTATTTTCCATGTTTTTCTCTTGTAAGTATTCCCTTAATTTGCTTGTCAGAATACTAAGTATCGTAGTATTAAAAAACTCACTAGAGTCCAGCAGAAAGATACTAAAAGCTTTACTGAAACAGGTATCCTGTCTCCTTCTCCTTCTTTCTATTAAGCCAGCTACATTTCAAGGCAAGAAATTAGGTTGATTTGAGATTATTTGTTTTTGATAAATCTATATCGGCTTTTCCTGATCACTTTCCTGTCTTCTCTGTGATAGTAAATTGGTTTGCAACTACTTATTCTATTATCTTTCAAGATAGGAAATAAGCTGATGGACATTAAGTTCTGCAGGTCGTCTTCTTTCTCCTTTTTGAAAACAGATACTATGTTTGTCCTCTCCATTCATCTTGGACCCTCCCATCAACTTTCATTCTCTAAGGTGACTGTTAATATTACAAAGATTGCTTCTGCTCAGCTTTTAATTGATTAGTTTCTCCAAGTTCTTCCAGTCTGAATAAATGTAACTGAATCAAGCAGTCTTTAATCTGTTATTTCACTCTTCACATTTTATCCCTATCCTCTTCAAACTTATTTTAAACATCTGCTCATAATTAACCTTTTGTTTTGAAAATTAAAGCAGAAAAAAAGCATTATGTATTTCCAGCTTCTCTACTGCCTCCTTATTTGCTCTCCTAACCTCACAAGTAATGCAGTCATAGGCCATTGCCTGTCTGGCAAATAAAAAATTGCTATACTTCAGTCATGTCATGTTAGTACCAGAGAAACTTGGCAGTTTTGACCCAGAGCCAAAGACCATATGAACTTCCTAGAACTGTTCAGTGAACCTAACTCCACTGTCAATGTTTTCAGTGATATTAGCAATGAAGCTGAAGGAATAGAATTTTACAGAGTGACTGTAGTGTCTGAATTGTCAGAAAGGTCAGAAAACATTCAAAAAAAAAAGGTTTTGTATTTTTTGGGGGGAAAGGAGAGTAGACCTGCTTATCTGGGGAGAACAACAGAGACTTACTGGAAAACTTGGTATAACTTGGTATCAGAGTAACGATGTGGGAAAACCAGTCAGGCAAAGATTTCTTCTTGTGGTAGCAAGGGAATCAGTGCACTGTATTCCCCAGTTCCTTTATTTGTGTGATAGAGCTGAAGTTATCTATGAAACAGGGATAAGTGGAACATTTACCTTTGTGTAATAATAATAATCACAAGAAAATCAGTCCCAATTTTTATCCTCAAAAAAAGTTACAAATATCAATATTTTATTTCTTTAAGGTACTACTTGTTCTATTATAAGAAAGTCTAGAGTTTAATTACAGTATTTTGTTTTTCAGTGCTAACTCAAGTTGTGCATACACATTGGTGTATACTCCTGGGTAGTCTTTGCATACATATATGTTTCACAATAAAACCCCTTCCTATTAGTCGTTACGTACCTACCCTAAGATTAAATGCACCCAGATACTCATCACTGAGAATGTGATACACTAAAATTGATGAATTAATAGCATTAAAAACATAACAAAGATACAACTGTGAACATAATCTCACAGGTGGGCAGTTAAATGAGATTTTTGGAATAAGTAAAGAAAAGTCAATATTACTGTGGATTGTTGATAGAGCTGATAGAGCATTACTTCACCTAAGGCTTCTTTGGAAAGTGCCAATCCATCACAAGTTAAACCATTTCTGTGAAAGGACTTCTTTTGATAAATTTTCAATTTAAAAACATTACAATGATCTACACTATCAATTCTAACATTTTCAAAATATTTTATTTTTAAATTTGATTTTGTCGATCACTTTTAGCTGTGATTCCTAACAAGAGGCTACCACAGTTATTCTCTCTGCACATTTGTGTGTATAAAATCAGCCTGCAAACAGTGGACCCACTTCAGTCACATCTAGAAGAGCGATAGAGATCTAGAAGACTCCTGCAATTCTAGAAGCTTTGTGAAAATTGATGCCTAGAAAGAGGTAGACATCCCAGATTAGTACCTCGTCTCAAAGAATGGAAAGGCAGAACTCAGCTATTTTATATTTTTTATCGGTAGCATCCAGATGGCAAATGAACACATGCATCTTGGACAGCCAGCAAGGAAGCACATGCCTAGCTGTAGACAAGAAGAGGTGTCAGAAAGGTGACGGATGCTGGGACTATTCAGATGAGAGATCCCAGGAACCAAGGACAAGTACACAGAAAAGGTTTTATTAAAGATGCTTCTCATGGACCAACAGGTTTACATTTTGCTTAGTTCAGTCATAAAGTTATACTAGCTGGGAGATTGAAACAAAGAAAAGCCAATCCTTTCTTCATTCAGTAAGTAATGAAGTTATAAAGCTTCTGGTAGCAAGAGGCTGTGATGTCCAAAAGTATAAGTACGTTTAGAAAAGGACGAGACAGATGAATAAATGTCCCTCAACGCCTCCAAACATGCGATTGCAAATGCAGTCCCTGGTTTTGGAAAGCCTTTTGGCTGAATGCAAAAATCTCAGAGGCTGAAACGGAAAAGAATTACTCTATATGTGTTCTGTTTCCAACATCCTTTTCTCAAAAAATCTATCCCTGCACTTTGTCAGGAGGCAGAGCAATCCCTGCACTAGATGGAGGCAGAGCAATCCTTCGTTCAACCGTACGTAGCTACCATCATGTTGTTAAAGACAGAAGAGAGAAGTTGGAGCAGAAAGATGTTTTCAAAGTCCTAACTAGACCCTAAATCGGTGTTTCCAACATGAGATCTGTAGACCAAGGATTCCATTTGTCTTAGATCACAGCAGGGTACCTGGGAGAATGGGAGGAAGAATGGAAACTGAGGTAGAAAATAGCATCTCTGTTCAGTGTGATCGCTCTGTCTTTAGTGAAAGAGTCTTGACGGGACGGGGGGATGGGAGGAATGACACTAGTAATAAGAGCAGAAATCCAGTGCTAATACTCATCCCCTCAGCCTTCCTCATAAGAGAAGAAAACAAAAAGAGAGAAAGAAAGAAGAGGGGTGCCTAAAACTGGAAGCGAAGTGGCAAGAATGAAGTCAGGAGCTGGTTCGGAAAGAGAAGTGTTAAGGACATATGGGATATGAACAAGTTTTAAGCAGTAAAGTCATACAATAAAGGGACATTTGTCAGGAATATCTGGAAAAGAAACGTCAAAATCAATCCTTAGATGGAAGGGAGATGAGCACAGACATCTGAGGGAGATTGTTGTGCTCTGCTGTCCCCAACAAAGAATGAAACACAGCTCCTATACCATAAAATTAAGCCATACCAGGACATGGGCACTGGACTGGACTGTGGCAGCAATGGTAGTGGGAAGACGGTTGGACTAGATGATCTTATAGGTCCCATCCAACCATGTGATTCTATGCTTCTATGATTCTATGAAGTGGTGACCAGCCAGCCTGGACCACACCCTGCGGGGCACTTGCACGCTTGCTTTAAACATGATATAAAATTGCATCCCAGTCACCGGATTCTGCAGCTTTACTCAGCACAATTCTTTCTGCTTGATGGTCCAAAAGTGACAGAATGCAAGACAGCCATGCCTTGAGAATTTGAACAGACTCACCCTAAACCCACCAAGGAATTCAAGGTCCCTCCTGAACCAAGACGTTGATTCAGAGAGAGCGTTTCCACACAGGCTTTTCACTAACTGCAAGACTTCTGTAACACTGTGTGTTTATCTTTCACTAGGGACACAGGTTTGCAGTAAAACAGGTGACACTCACAGAAATTGACAGTTTATGCTGTAATTTTCCCCGTCTAGAATGGCTGCCAGGAGTCTGCTTTGGGCAATGTAAGCAGCTGTATGAATCCAAACAATTTAAACCAAAAGACAAACTCAACAGACTTTTTATTCATTATTACACACTTCATTATTTGCAAATCTCCTGTTGTCATTTTTCTGGTTTTGTTACAAGAAAATTACCCCCATATATGCTTTGTTGCATGCAATGCTGCTGCTGCAGAGAGTGAAGGCACACAGAGACAGGAGCATCTCCATTCTGCTTCGACTTCCTTCTCTGCTCAGTAGTGGGTTTCCTTATATCGTCCAGAATTTTGTCAGGGCTTGATCCAAAGTGCAGAGAACTTTTCATTTTCTCTTCCAAACCCAAATATGTGTTTTTAATTTTTGACTAATTTTTTTATTTGAAAGCCAAATCCTTTTGGCTGTAGTTTTAGTATTAGCTTTTCTATTTTCCCCCAAATTGAAATTCTCCGATGGAAAATAAAAGAATATAGGTGAGCGCGTGTATGTGTATATATATATATATTCAACATCTAAATTATATGAATATGTATACATAATGAATAACTTCTACTAGTTAAACCTTTTCCAGTAACCTTAGCTTCAACTTTACTATTCTGTCCCAAAGTTTAATAGCTGTAGACTTCCCAGACTGTGACTGTGATGAGTAAAATGAAAGTAAATCCAAGCCTTAGTTTATTAAAAAATTATACCCCTAAGACACTTTTCAGGATAGAATACAAAGTAAGAACTTGTCATGGAGCACTGATCACATCTGGCTCCTTTCTGTGTCCTCTCATGTGAGCCAACGGAATTCCTTTACCCCAGGAGGAGCTCTGGATAGCTGAGAGAGAAAGAGAGACAGAAGGAGACATAATCATTAAAAAACCCCATACGTTCTCTAGACAATTAATGCGGACCTGTGATTTATCCAGTACTGTACTCTCCATCACTAACACCAGCAAGTCAATTTTTGTATAATGTGGAAATTTCTCTATTATCACTGAGAAGTTCCAATTTCACTCACTAGGTAGAGAACTATTGTACAAATTATTCTGGTTATTTGTAGTTAATGCAGTATATTATTCCCTTTGCCTACCATGAAGACGCAAGGTGTCCTTTTCTTGGTTACACCTACTCATTTCTCAAATAATGCCTTTGATACCTCTCTGGAAGAAAGTGTTCATTACTTGCATTAGTAAGTGTTTCAAATTGAATTCCTTAAACATTGAAAGATGTAGTAGGATGCCATAAGGAATTTCAAGAATGAACTCCAGACTTGAACCAAACTTAATGTTCTCCTTTGCCCTATATTGACACTCCATTTGGGAACTAATTCCATGTCCATTAAAATCAATTAGTGTCTTTTAAAGGGTATTTCACCATTTCACTACTGAGTATGAGGAGTCTCAAAATCTCAGGCTCTTAGTTTAAGCACCTGCATATGAATTCTGGTATCTAGCTTTAGACAGAGACTTCACAATTCTACATTTGTTTAACTGGTGACAAAATCATAACAAAACTCAGCTGATAAAGTTTTTTGACTGCTGGAGGATGAAAAACCTGGAGGATGATGGGACCCCCTTTATACGTGGACATGTATATACTTTGTTTTCTCATTTCAGGTCATGGAACCAAAGGAGTGTTTGAGCTTCTTTCAGGATGGCGTCGAACCAGAGAGAATCTGCCATTCAAGGACAGAGTAGCGGATGCCTACTCAGATGTCATGGTCTCCTATACAATGACAAGCTCCTTGTACTTCATAGCCTTCGGCATGGGTGCAAGCCCCTTCACCAACATTGAAGCTGTAAAAGTGTTTTGCCAGAACATGTGTGTCTCCATCCTGTTGAATTACTTCTATATCTTCTCCTTCTTTGGCTCCTGCCTGGTCTTTGCTGGCCAGTTGGAGCAGAACCGTTATCATAGCATCTTCTGCTGCAAAATTCCTTCAGCAGAATACCTGGACCGGAAACCTGTGTGGTTCCAGACCATGATGAACGATGGCCATCAGCATACTTCTCATCATGAGACCAACCCGTACCAGCATCATTTTATCCAACATTTCCTCCGAGAGCATTACAATGAGTGGATTACCAACATCTATGTCAAGCCGTTTGTGGTGATACTGTATCTCATCTATGCCTCTTTCTCCTTTATGGGGTGCTTACAGATTAATGATGAAGCCAACATTATCAACCTTCTTGCCAGTGAATCTCCAAGCGTCTCCTATGCCCTCATACAGCAAAAGTATTTCAGCAACTACAGTCCAGTGATAGGTTTTTACATTTATGAACCTCTCGAGTACTGGAATGGCACTGTGCAAGAAGACCTAAAAACACTAAGCCAGGGGTTCAATACTGTCTCCTGGATTGAACAGTATTACCAGTATCTTCGAGTGGGTAACATCAGTGCAACCAACAAAAGTGACTTTATCAGCATTCTCCAGAGCTCCTTTTTAAAAAAGCCAGAATTTCAGCACTTCAAAAATGACATCATTTTTTCCAAAGCTGGAGATGAGAACAACATAATTGCTTCTCGTTTGTACCTGGTGGCCAGGACTAGTGAAAATACACAGAGGGAGGCGGTAGAATTGTTGGAGAAGCTGAGGCCGCTCTCTCTTATACAGAGCATCAAGTTCATTGTGTTCAATCCTACCTTTGTTTTCATGGACCACTATGGTTTATCAGTAACTATGCCTGTTCTGATTTCTGGCTTTGGCATCCTCCTGATGTTAATACTGACCTTTTTCCTGGTTATCCATCCTCTGGGAAATTTCTGGTTAATTCTCAGTGTCACCTCAATAGAGCTGGGTGTCCTTGGCTTGATGACCTTATGGAATGTAGACATGGATTGCATTTCTATACTGTGCCTTATCTACACTTTGAATTTTGCCATAGATCACTGTGCACCCCTGCTTTATACATTTGTACTAGCTACTGAGCACACCCGAACTCAGTGTATAAAGAACTCCCTCCAAGACCACGGGACAGCCATTTTGCAGAATGTTTCTTCTTTTCTTATTGGGTTGGTCCCCCTTCTCTTTGTGCCTTCAAACTTGACCTTCACACTGTTCAAATGCTTGCTGCTTGCCGGCAGTTGCACACTTCTGCACTGTTTCGTTATTTTGCCTGTCTTTCTAACCTTCTTCCCACCTTCCAAAAAGCACCACAAGAAAAAGAAACGGGCCAAAAGGAAGGAGCGAGAAGAGATCGAATGCATAGAGATTCAGGAGAATCCTGATCATGTTACAGCAGTCTGAAAGGCTTAGAAAAAAATAATAGTATATTCTCTTTTTAAAAAAGCGTTGCACAGAGATGCAGGGAAAATAGAGCAAAGATCTCAGCTGCTTGTGCTGGCCAGGTCTGACAAGGCAAAGGAAGATCAAGAAGGGGTATTCATGACACATCAAGGTGCAAACTTTTTTTAACAAAATAATGAAAGTAAAAATAATCTCAAATGTTTCTTTTGAATCCTCATTCTCCACCCAGGGAAGAGTCTGTTGGCCATTAAGTGTTCCTGAATCTCAAACTGTACCTCTAATGGGAATTGCTTGATCTGTCATACGTAGGACTGAAGCAAAGGTCAAAAAAAGAATTACCATTAAGTAAACAGTAGGGTAAAAGGCAGACTCCTTCAGTAAAATTGTCCACGGAAAAGAAAAAAAAACAACAACAATTCAAATGAGAAATGGGAACAAGACCATGAGAGAAAAAAAAGTCATGGTATTTTTTCTTATTTTCTAAGACAAGTTGGTTAAGATAAAACCTATGCACCTGGGAAGCAGATGTTTAAAACAATCTAAGCCAAAGTACTTCTCAATTCTAGTATACCATGTATATCCATACAACACGGTTAGTGTTACTGTGAATACGGATGGCAAAGCTATACTGCTGAGGGATGGAGGTACTGTTTATATAGGAGAAGAAGACATCAGCCATTTGGAAATATAACGTTCAGTTTCATTAAATGTGACACATGACCTTTATCCTAAGAGGCCACAGCTGGTAGGCAATGCCATACAGACATTTTGGTATTTCCGAATTAAGAAATTCCCCTTGAACTAGCAGATCTCATGAAACTAACCCAGGCTGTTGCCACTGTTGCAGTATTTGCAGTTCCTGCAGTGCAACACTTCTGAATCCTAATTTCTCAGTGTTGACATTAAATACTGAATATTAATCAAGCAGGGTCTTTAAACATAATGATGGATTGCATATCACGGGCATAATCTGATCGTGTAACAGCTGAGTCAGCTCTGGAGCACCCGCACAGTATTATCGCTATATATTTGGTCCAACGGATGAAAGGATATGTTTGCTGGTCCCTGCAATATGCTGCAGGAAGTGGGATTTTCCCCTTCTTTAAGCATAATGTCAGTTAAATACTTGCCACACACAGACAAAAAAAAGACCTTGTTAAGGTTTGCATGGGGCTGAAACAACCCCTAGCCATAGAAAGACAGATCAGTCCCCTGTGGGATGGGCAGGGAGAAATGTCTTTATTATTATTACTCCTAAATATTTGAGTGTTGATCATCTGCTACATAAAGCTTGGTTATGGCAGTTGAAATTTCACAGGAGAGTACAGTAAATTCGCAGTTACTGTGTGACACTAGAAATCGTACTGTAAAGAACGATGAATGGCTTGCTTTGCTTTGTGAACTATAGAGCTTATTAGCCCAAGAGAAGGGATGAAAACAGATCTAGCCATTTCAGTTTTCTCTTGGCCCAGTTCTGTGCTGGAGCTTGCTATGTTCATCTCTCCTTTCACTATTTTAAAAGGGCTTGCTCTCTACTCTCTGGAGTATGGGATAGCAACACCTACATGAGCAATGTCTTCCTGAATATATAGTATCCATGAGGACACTATGTAAAGAAATCACTATGTGGAGTGTTTATGTCTACTTTATGTTACTTGTGGGTACCTTTAAAAGATGTCTGGAAGCTGTTTGCCTTCCAAAATATGTATATATGTCTATTTGTGGCTGGTTAACTCAGTCTCAAACCTGCAGAGTTTGCTGATGAGGCCGTGTACATACGTTTCACTAAAAAGCTCTCTGCAAGAAGTTGATTCTTTGTTATGTGACATCTCACCTCTTCCTACTGTTTCAAGGTTATGGACAGCCAGAGAAAAATCACCTGCAGCAC
The DNA here is from genome assembly GCA_009806455.1 of Tetrax tetrax. Taxonomy (NCBI): domain Eukaryota; kingdom Metazoa; phylum Chordata; class Aves; order Otidiformes; family Otididae; genus Tetrax; species Tetrax tetrax. The sequence goes on from WHYT01017039.1 coordinate 198,449, forward strand.
AAAAAGCCATGTGAACGCCAGTTCTAATGTTCATTAGCTGTTTCGCCTCTTCTCTATGCTTTCTGAACTTTGCCATTGCCATTTGCCAAAAATGACCTCTGTGTTTTAGGAGTGGTCAAAACTTTCGGTTGTTCAAGGGATCTTTGGCACGCAAGAGGTTTTAGAGAAAGATAAACTTTCTAGACAGGTAAAGCTTCCAAAGTTTGAATACAGATCTAAACTTTAGGTGTAGCTAGATCAAGGTTATCGGTTTGATTCAAGGTCTTCAGGGGCCATCTGCAAAACTGAGATCTAAACAGTTTAGTAAGATTCAGGAGAAAGGGATGTTTTAATGTTGAGTTGTGGCTCAGTTGCATCTCTAGTGGGGAGGTATTTGTGAACTTAACTTGCATCTTGAAGACATTGTGCAATATCGACCCTTCTTAGAACAGTTTGTTAAAAATGTGAAGTTTTCCAAACCTCTTCTTATGTTTCCTCCACTGTCCATACAAAACTGGGATTGTTGCAGCACAACTGTGACTTTTGGGTCACAGATCTTGTCACCACTTCTGGAAGTGCCCGTTTTCATACCCACTTTGTGTCACAAGGGAGGCTGTTGATCTTCTCTTGTACTGCTTAGATGTATCCCAGGGATCTCTGTCATGCATTATATTGAAGAAAGTAGCAGTTTCCAAAGCCATAAAAGCCAGGATTTATCTCATTTAACTTTGGATGTTAACAATGTAGATATTTATATCTGAGCTCCCTTTACAGCCATAGGAGAGGGACAGACACTTCTGACCCATTTTACAGCTGTGCATTTGGAGTAAATGAAACACACCTTTAAAAAAAATGCATGTTTCTGTCCATTGGTGATAAAGGTCAGCATGATCAGTTCAGACAAAGATACTGACAATGAGGATTCATCCAGACTTGGTGAGAATAACCCCACATAAAATGACCAAATATCAAGTGAAAGAGAAAAGAAGAAAACCCTAGGAACTTGCCTCCCAAGTATCTATTTTAAGGATAAATCCCAGGAGTAACTCAGCTTAAATTTTACATTTGGCTTATGAGGCTTTTATGCAGAACAAATAATTTTAAAATTGTCACTGGAATTCCCCTAGCTGAGAATGGTGATCTAAGAAACCAGAAGGCATTAACCTGAGCTCACATAAATTAGCTAGAGTAGGACAAGGTGTCAAACCAACTTCTCTCTCAATATCATGCAAGTGCAGTAGCACTTGTATATACCAGAAACAAGATATATGGGTTACACTCTGGGACTAGAAGTTTTTTATTTCTACATCAGCCTGGGAGTGGAGCAGGAAAAAAAAAAGAGACCTTCCATGGATGCCATTTGATTGCTTTATTTATCAACCATTTTCCAGATTTACCAGGAAAGACCATTGCAATTGCAGTTGTTACTCCTGCAGATACATCAGTCTCTGTGGACCAAGAAAAACTCTCAAGCTCAAAAAAAAAAAAAAAAGATATTATTTTCTTTTATAATTCAGTCCATACTGGAATAATTTGGGGATGGGGAGTCCATGATTTTTAATTCCTTCTCCTTTTTTTCGTTCTTTTTGCTTACAGTCCATTTCAATAAATTCTACCCTTTTCTGCAGCACCTCTTCAGCTCAACAAGAGCTACTTAAATACCAGTGAAGAAAGGATATAACCCATGCAAAGCAATTTGACTCTGATACATGCTGCATATTGGATCTTTATTATACACTTTTTTCCCAATCATCATAAGTTCCCAGGGATATTGTCCATATTCCCTTAATGTCTGGTTTTACATACGGTCTACATAAGCTACCAAGAACCCTGTGTACATTTTCCTACTTGGTTTGGTTTCATTCCCTCAAAGTATACAGGTTTGAATTTATTGTCTAGATAACTGTTGAAGTCAACAGATTCATTGCCGTGATATAACTGGCGTTGCATGCTCTCTATTTGATAAGAAGTGAAAACATGACAAATGAACCTCTCACATTGTTGATGTGCTTGTTGAACAATATATCTGTCTATGCTCTATAGCCGTTGCTGCATGCTGCATTCAGGATGCTGCAGTGAAGGTATATTTTTTTCTTTAATTTTTTTTCTTTACGCTTTCCATATTTTAACCTTCATTAATTTATTCCTCTGTCTTTTTTATTAGAATTTTTCACCTCTGTAGACCAGTACTTGATATTTCATAAATAAAATAACATAACAAAACAATATACTTTTTACGGCCAAGATAGATACAGATATATGGTACCTTGCACGTATAATTTAAAGAGATTATCACCAAGGTTTTCATTCTCAACCTTTTACTCCAAACAATTCCTATTTAGGATGTAACCTGCTACATGTTAACATCTCTGCAAGTTCATTTCATCTCTGCAATTTTGAAATTTTCTCCAATGGGAAGTAAAAGAACTAGGGGAGAAGGAAGAAATATGAAGTAAAGTAGTTATGTAATCAAAGTTCTTTTTTCCCAAAAGGCTCTCACTGCTCTACTCTTAATTAAGTCACACTGAGTAGTGACTCTAGCATAATTAAGATTTATTTCAATTGAGTTATTCCATATTTCACTATGACAAGAACTTGGCTTACTGTCTTTATGCAAGTACCATGCTAAGCCTCTTTGATTAATTTTTTTTGTAATTATAAACTTTAATACGTTCTTTTTCATTGCAACACTAGGTTTTTGAGTACCTCAAGCTCTCATTTGATGTCCTAGAAAACACTGAAAGGAAGCAAATTTAATCAGTTAGTGAACAAGACAGAGGTTGTAGCGTTGGGGAAAGCAATACCTCACAAAGTGGTGGCATATCCTCCAACAAGACTCTATATAAAAAGTGATGTTAAGGCTATCTCAGAAGATGAAGGTGAAGTCAAAACCAAGTGAAACGTGTTGTGTGGAGGGTAGCGTAATCAAATTACAGACAGTCAAAACTTTGATTCTTCTTCCATACTATCTTACACAAGCAAGAAGGCATTTGATCATGGAAGGAAATGGAATACAGAAAGAAACTCATCCATCACCTAAAATGCCTCTTTTCACTGCAGTCTTGCATACAGCAATGTCACAGACCAAGTGAGTGCAGATTCCCCCACCTCAGCATGGGCCTCTCCATGACCTGTTTCCCATGTACAGCAAGGAAAGGATCCCATCTTGAGTCCACACACCCTTGGGGAGGAGATTCAGAGCTGCTTCCTCACCTGACGAAGCTGTGAATGAAAGATGGAAGATGCACACCACACTGCAAGCACAGAGGTTGCATGTCCCCATTGTCTGCTCTCTGTCTTCTTACCAGAGCCAGCACCATAGTCTTCTGGAGACATGCAGAGGTATCTACCCACCACTGAGTGTTGGTGTTCAGGATTTCCCAAGCAGTAATCTGGAATTTGTGTGATCATAGTAGCTCACAGGCATATACCTTTTTTTATAGGCGTTCTTTGAGAGTTCCTCATTTCTCATTATGGAGCCCCACATATCAACTCACTTACCTAAAACTGGAGAATTGTAACTGCTTCTTTTGACACATCAGTCAGGTAGAAGAAAGTTTCCTGGACACTTTTCCTTTTATTCCTCAAGACTTTCATTTCCCCAACTTTTCTACCTCCTTCACAGCTTAAAAGTGAAGGATCCAATGTGAAACTTAAGCTCATCCTACCCACAGTGGTGTGAAAAGTCATTGCTTAACCGGAAGGTGGAGGTAGGTTGTGGCTTTTCAGACCAACCATAGGGATCTTGCCTTCTTGCCCAGACAGGCAATCAAAATCCTGCTGAAAACAAGTAAGCATGAAGCAGTTCTGAGCTTCATCTTTCCTTGGTTTTTTTTTGTTTCCTCTCTGACTTACCAGTGTGCCCACAACACTATTCTCATTTTCTTCCTGCTTCCTTATTAAAGAAAATAAAGCTTCTCTTTCCTTCTCCCTGAGGCTATCTTTCCTTTGCAGCTCAACTTTGTACTTTAATCTTCTGTGTGTGCTCTCAACCTCTTCAAAAAATTCCTATTTATTTTTGAAAACTCTAAGTGCATAACCCTGTTGAAATAAATTGAAGATGTTTGCATGCATCAAAGTGCAGACTCTACTACAGAACTAGCTAATGTATAACAGCACCCAAAGAGCTAAAAACTTTCTTCTGACAGAAAAGTGTCTGTAAGAAAACTCAGAAAATAATTAAGCCTAAATTTCCATTGTTCTGCACTTTTTAGCTCACAAACTTCTAGATCTTTTCACTGTAGGCATTTCTTATTTTTTTTTTCAGTACGGTTTTATCCTAGTTTTTTACTGCTTTTCTGTTTCAGAAACAAAAATATATGGGAATTTCTTCATGCCCTCAAAAAGAAAATATTGCCCCTGCTTGGAACACTTCGTACTAAATTTCTGTTCAGAGCACATTTTCCAGGTTGAATTACACAAGCATCTGGAAACAAGTATTATAGTGGAAATGCTGATACAGCCTTAACTAGAGAAAAATTAATGGTACCTCAACAGTGTCCTGCTTAACTTCAACACCTCTGCGTCAGCCCACCAGATACTGCAGGCAGTATTTCTAACACAGATTTATAATGATCCTCCCACTACTTGAAACACCACTATTTTGGCAATATCAGCTGTATTACAGGCTGGAGAGCTGGGCTGAAGCCAATGGGATGAGGTTCGACAAGACCAAATGCCGAGTCCTGCACTTCGGCCACAACAGCCCCAGGCAGCGCTGTAGGCTTGGGGCGGAGTGGCTGGAGGACTGTGTGGAGGAAACGGACCTGGGGGTACTGATTGATGCTCGGCTGAGCATGAGCCGACAGTGTGCCCGGGTGGCCAAGAAGGCCAACGGCATCCTGGCTTGCATCAAAAACAGTGTTACTAGCAGGAACAGGGAGGTAATTGTCCCCCCGTACTCGGCACT
>WHYT01017039.1:219290-248636 GCA_009806455.1 Tetrax tetrax
GAGGAGGCTCCGGGGAGACCTGATAGCGGTCTTCCAGTACCTCAAGGGGGCCTACAGGAAAGATGGGGACAGGCTGTTCAGCAGGGCCTGTTGTGATAGGACAAGGGGTAATGGGTTTAAATTAGAAGGAGGTAGATTTAGATTAGATATTAGAAAAAAAATTTTTACAATGAGAGTTGTAGAGCACTGGCCCAGGTTACCCAGAGAGGTGGTGGATGCCCCATCCCTGGAAACGTTCAAGGCCAGGCTGGATGGGGCCCTGAGCAACCTGATCTAGTCAGGGATGTCCCTGCTTCTTGCAGGGGTGTTGGACTAGATGACCTTTGAAGGTCCCTTCCAACTCTAACCATTCTATGATTCTATGATTCTATGAAACAAACAGGGTCTTTTTAAAGAGCAAATGTGGAGCTAAGGCCTTGGACAGGGCCAGGAACTGGCACCTCCTTCCTCACAAGGGGTACAGGGCATCTCGGGGCTTGGGAAGAACAGGTCAGGGCAATTGGCAGTCCTGAGCTGGCATGTTGTCCCTCACAGAATATCAGCAGGTAGACAATTTACAAGTGCCCTGAAGCTACACTAAATGCAACCAAATGTTTAAATTTCCCGGACAGAGTTGGCTAGACAACGGTCTCTATAGGACATAACTCAGTTCCTTTCTTCCCCAACTGCTCATACCAACAAGTCCTTTCTCACCAAGTTCTCTCTCACTTTCATATTCAGGCCTCTGAGACAATACTAGCTCTCTATTTCATTCTACTTGGCTGCTGTGAACATCTAGTCTTAAGTAAGACTGTATAAGTAGCTATGATGTAATCAAGGAAAAATATTTTATATTTGCCATTCAAATAAGTCTGACAGAAGAACTATGGAGAAAATCGTGTATTTTACACTAAATCAGTTAAATCAAATAGAAACAGAAAATGGAAGTAGAAGGAAGAAACTCTTACGGCAATATTAGTAAATTGGTTGGTTAAACATTTCTGATATGACAGCCTTAATTCAGATGCAGAAATTTGAGGACAAAGTCTTCAGTAGGTAAGGAAGTGTGCTTCATTTGCAGCTACGTGATGCAGACTGACTTATATCCACTGACATTCTTGGCTGTATGTGCAAGAATCATTCTGATAAGCCAGTTAGCTTGATTTCCAGAAAAGCCTGTGCAATGGATTGACAAGCGGGCATTTGGCACTGGGCTGTGTTGCTACAGCTGAGTGGCTGTTGTGTAGGTTGCAGTATTTGGTCAATCCTGAATTTCTAGGCAGAAGCTTGGTAAATTGCTGTAGTACGATTAGTAATTTGCAACACGAGCTGTACAATTTTGATGACAAATAATATCTCAACTGAAGCAATTTCATAACTTCTTGCAATTCAGCGGAACATCCTCAGTATTATTCTACTAGTATGTGGTTTTTTACACCCATGTTTTGCAGTGGAGAAGATTTGTAGCTCAAAGACATAAGAATTACCACTTCACCATGTGAAATGACAACTAGCCACTTCTCTTTCACCAAGGAGAGTTTTCCCAGCAACAAGTAGCAGAGGTGGTTTTCCAGCAGTGTCCTTTTTTCAGCTTTTTTTCAGTGCCTTTTGGGGCCACTAGCTGGAAAACTCACCTGGAGAAATAGTGATTGATTTAGAAATGGAAAATAAGTGTATCTGTGGAAAATAACCTGACAAAGAGGGACAGGTTTACATCCTGGGTCAGGTGCCCTTTCCAATATGACCAACAAGGTCCTGTCCTCTGATCCTGTATCGTCCCTTCCTTTTCATTTGAAAGGAAAACAGATCCACAGGTAAGGACAGAGTTTTAGTCCATGTTCTGGTTTTGCAAAAAAAAAAACTTCACTTTCAGAAACTCCTTGGCCGTGGAAAGTTTCTCTCTCTCCCAACCCAGATTTGGCCTGGGAAATTTTAATGATACAGAAAAATTGATGACAAGAAAATGACCTTTCTGCCTTGCAGTGGCAGGTCTGACCTGCTGTCTGCAGGATCTCTTCTTTGTAGCTGGCCTCTATAAATAAGCAGCAATTACTGTTCTGGTAGATAAAGTCACTTAGTAGATGACACTGGAGTTTTCCTATTTTAGCCTATAATGGTACTTCTACTGCCCTCCAGTGATACAGATAGTTGTTTCAATTTGTATTCTAGTCTTTTGTAGCAGCTTATTTCTAGTCTTTGCTCAATTCTGCAGTTCTTATTCCAGAATTTCAGCCAGTTCTTCTCTAAAAAATAATAATACTAATATAGTTCCAGTTATTTTATTTGTAGTTTTTGAAAAACTAAAAGTAAATTAAAATCAACTTATTGGGAGTAATAAAAGGTAACATGGATTTGAATATGAAAAAAAAAAACCCCACAAATACATACTTTTGGACCTACTAAAGTTAAATTGTCACCAATTAATAAGACTTCCAACTAATTCCTTTTTAAAATGTAGATTGTAATTTTAATTCTGTCAGAAAAATGTCCATTTTTATTGTTCTTATTCCTGAAAATAACTCCCTTGTACTCTCAACATCGGATCCATATGGATTTTGGTGGTGCATTGATTGATGGGCCTTAGATCTGTTCTGAGTCTTTGGTTCTCTCCCACATACCTTCAAAATTAGCACATAGCTTGAAAGACAGGTGATATCTTCATGGCAGCATACGGAGAAATTATGCAGTGGCTGTTAGATTTGAAGTTTCCATGAGATCATGGCATAAGGGAACAAAAATATGTATATGGTCCTGCAACTCAAAGATTTGGCATAGTTTCTTATAGCAAATGAAAAGTTTCAGAAACACTATTGGTGGTGCTGCTATAAGAATCTGTCATCTGCAATGAACTGACCTATATCCTGGCTGCTTGTAGGTGCAGCACTCTGGTTTTGCACAGGGATTGGCAGGACAGGACAGATCGGTACTCCTGTGGTCTGAATCTGAAGGAGGTGGTGTGATCTTCCCTTGCTGGAGTTCATGAGAAGCCATCAGTGAATTTGTTAGGTGTAAGGTCAGTCCAGGCTAAGCAGCTTTTCAACTGACAAAGCAATGATCGGAGACCCAGTGGGAGGTGTGTCCACACTATATTGAAAAGAATATGGTTTCTTATATGGAAATAAATGGTTTCTTACCTTTTATTAGTTGAGGGTAGTAATTTTACCAGTCTTTTTTGTCTAGACTTCCCCCCAATAATATTGAACAAGAGCTTGAATAGGACTGTGTGACACCCAGTCAGAAAAAATGCTGTACAAATCATGCTCACTGAAAGAGTTCATATCTGAAAAGGTTTGCAGAGTATCATCAGGGCTTTCTGGATTTAGTTCTGGTTTTCTGCAGCCAGTTCACAGAATGATTTTATGTTAACAGGTGATGTGCCTCAAGTAGTACTGAAGAGTAAGCCTAGGGATGGAAAAGTACAAGACCTAATACCACATTGGCAGTTTTTATATCCTTTGTACAACTGGAGCTGCCCTTCTAATCATCTCAATCTTGGACAGGTTAATTGGAACCTTCTCAGCCGTGAGTCAGTCTCCCACGTTTTCTGCATATTTGCTAATTGAGAGAATTTTTGCCTTTTATAGTTGCTTTAGTATTCAGGGCAGTTTGCCGCTGGCTAATTGTAATCATTGAGTGATGGCTTTGGAATTTCATGTTTGTGATGACATTTTACCACATTAAGTTGAAATCTCAGAATGCTTCTTGAGCTATAATGGACAAGGAGGTCATCTCTATGCTGGATGTTCTCCACTGTCTAAGTTTGTGCTGATATTGGGCATCTACTACATCTTCATTCGGAAGCATTGCAATCCCTTCTACTTTTCAGCTGAAGAGACTGGAAACTCAGCTGATTCCTGACAGAGGAATACCAAAATACTGATGTCACAATCGAGGGCACAAGGGTCCTGCTTTGTGTGATGTGGTAGAACTGCATACCAGAGTACTGAGGGGCTGGAAGGAATGTGCCAAGGCAACGTATTCTTCATAGCGTTGCTCCTCCATTTCCAAACCCACAGCATTTAAAGAGCTTAATCACTGATGCAGTGTGGAAAATGTTCAGTCCCCTTGTGCTGAAGGAGCAAGTAGAGGAGCTCAGCCTCACAATGTAGTCGTTGCTTCTTGTGATCAGCGCTGCATCACAGCTTAAAGCAACTTTCCCCCTGCACTCTGTGACTGCTCCTGCAGTTGCTCTTAGGGGCTTCCCAGCACTGATGTTTCCTTGGAGTAACTCTTAAGAGTTCTCAAAATTTGATGTCTAGGTCCTGAATCGCCCTCTTTGCTGCATGGCCAACGGCTTTGCTGCTGATCACTTTAGCTGCAACCACTTGCCCTTCGATCCAAGTTTGACAAAGGTGGAAATAGCCAAATCAGGGCACAGAGTAGAAGAAACATCCCTGACTATTATAAGCATGGTTTACTTAGACTCATCCTACAGTGTTCAAGGGAATGTGTTTACTGAATTCAAAGCCTGTACAAACCCATAGCCTCGCAGAGACTATTGCTGCACTGAACAGTGCTGCAATGATGAGAAAACAAGCCAGCTTTGCAAGCATAGATGCAAAGGTGTGTCAGCATGGCCCTGTGCTGGAGCTAGCTACCCCTGCTCAGAAATAAGGCTACCATGTGAGTAACATCACACCAACACAACGATGCCATTTTCAGAGCCAATCTAGTACCTTTACACACTAACACTGGTATCTCTAACTCCACATAGCTTTGCAAGCATAAGTATTCCCACTTTTGCTCATATCTTTCAAGCACAGGCTCACATCTCACTGGCATCTGTGGGACAGAAGCACGTGCTTATGAGCTTTCCTCATTTTGTTCGGGCAGGATTTGAAGAATTTGCTGAACTGTGAGCAGCCACATATTTAATTCCTTCTAAGGAAGTAATAAAGACCGGTTGCAAATGGGATTTGCTCTGTTCTTGGTTGAAGAAAAAAAACTATAAAGCTAAAAATGAAATTTAGCAATTCAAAGAAGCAGTGATATCATAACAGTGCTGCCGTTTCTTCTTGACTTCTTGTTAGAAGCGTAAATATTTCTGAGTATAGATAATGAAATTAAGGAAGTAACTCAGAGCAAATCAGAATTTGTTGAAGTGCCTTCTTGTCGGTTTGTATAATGCTGGGGTCTATTTTTCATGATTTTCAGAGTCTTGAAAATTTGTATCTAAGGGGTTTTCTTGCCCAGGAAATAATGACCACGATAATGACTGAGTAACTGCCACTGTAAATTTGAAGCTTATGATCATATACATTAGGCTTGTATTTCTTCTGTCTGTAGATTAGGTAAATGCAGCTCATATCTTCCTGTCACTGTTCTGTTGTACTGTACAGATCACAGTCTGTTCTAAGTAGTTGACAAAATACAATCCCTTGAGTGTGTGTGTGGACCAGCTGAAATTTTATATGGCTTGTTTAATTCCTTCTGTGGCAAGGGCCATTTGATTTTGGGAAGCCAATGCTTTCTTGTGTCAGCTCCAAGTCATGATATTTATGTTTGAAGGCAATGGTGTCAGTGGAGGTCAGCAGAAATAGATTTGAACAAATCCCTGAAAAATTCTGCTAAGCATCTGCGTTCCTAGGACTACAAAATAAAATGTGCATCTGTAGCAATACAGAACCACAGTTCTACAAACCTCTCTGGGCTCTGGCATTTTCAGAATAGAGCGTTTCAGAGTTATGCAGCATTTTCTTTCAAAGATTTTTGCAAATTTCTCTCAACAAGCAACTGGAAATTTGGAGCCCTAATCATTTTCTCAGAGTATATCTCAAAAGAGAACATCTTTGAAGGAGCCCACAGCCCTCAGAATATTAGTAAACCTACAACTGCAGAAAGTAGGGGAAAAATAAGTCCTTTCCTAAATATATAGTATCTAACACCAGACAACAAAAAGATTAATAGAAATTGAGAGGAAAAGATCTATTTTTAGAGCTTTAACTTTTTCTCTTTCCCTTCCTGGCAATTATGCAAATTTTGGAGGCTTTAATCATTTCTGTTGGCAGGAGAAACCGATTAAAAATTAATCTATTTCTGCAGTGTCCTCCTCTTTCACGTATGAGGCATGAAAAAGACACTACTTTCAGGCAGGAGGAAGCAGCTTCTCTGGCTCCCAGAAAATCCCCTCTTTTCCCCTGGTCCAAACCAAGAAGTTTCCCATCACATTTTTCAGAACCACGCTCCCAGTCTGGCTCTGGTCTTGCTTATTTTTATACCTCTGCTTTCCTGGTGTCTTCTCCAGCCTTTCTATCAGTCTTTCCCTCCTACACAGAGGTTCAAACATCCAAAACCAGCCAAGTTGCCCCTTCCCACATAGGCATGTGATGGATAGAGGTGCACAGGTTGTTTCAACTCCCTGGCTTGGTAGGTGAGTCTTCTTCTTCCGTTTCCCTCAAGGCATATCCTATGTGATGGGTTATGAAATAAGACTAGGGTAAGAAAGGGGCAACACCAAAAGCATCTTTTACAGTACATGATGTGATTGGTAATGGTTAGACTCAGGCACAACATTGTCCTTGGCTTTTGGGTCAACAGAGAGCAGGGCTTGACCTCTGAGAGCTCTGAATGAAGTTAAACCCAAGGTTTGTTATTAACAGACAATTCAGATCAGGAGGTACTGTATCTAGGAGGTACTGTGCTACATCCGCCAGGCAAAATAATTAGTCTTTCATTGACATCCTTTTTCCTGTTCTCAGCAGTGATTCAGCTATTGCTATAAATTCAGACTATAGCTGTGATCACAAAAATGTAGTTACACTGGCTCGTATTTCCCATCTACATTCAGCCACAGAGATGACAGATGAAAAGGTATCAATTTCTGCCTATAATGCACTATAACATTAAAATTCTTCCCCAAACCAATTTGTATATGGATGGAATACAAATAAGGGTGTCTTATCATAATCTGTTTCTGATATCCTTTATAATGGAAAAGCATCAGTTTAAGAGAATATAGTTGGTAACAACGGATAACTTGGTAACATATGATTTGTTCCGTACTTCTGTATGTTATTATTTTCTCATTTGTCAAATATTTACTTCACTCCCTTTCGAACATAGGTGGCTCCCCTTTCTTTAAGACTTCATTGGGATATTTTACATCAAAGGTGTCTAAATGACAGCATTTTTCCGTGTCATCTTGGCCATCCTGTTATAAATAACTCATCTCCTTAGCATAGCTTTGCACTTATGTTCTCAATTAGCCAAGTTTATATTTTTAATTCCTCTGAGGAATCCCCAGAGGAATAGCTCTCTTAAGACCACGGAAGTGTAAGGGATCTCCTGCTCATAAAGTCTAACAAGAAGTCCCTTGACAGTTGGTTCCTGGAAATGTGATTCATGTGTTGACTTGCTAAAAATAGATGTGACTGGATCAAAATAGAAGTTCTGTTGTAACAGAAACCCCCTTGAACCACTGACAAAAGTATAAGAAACCTCCATAAAGCACTAATGAACCAAGGTGGCCAACATCTACAAAAGTCAGGAAATGAGGCAGATATTTTAAGAGATACCCAAAGACGGTGCTTAGCTCCCAGAGAGGCTCACTGCTTAGGACCTTTTAAAAATCTAGCCGAAACGTACCTTTATCATTCTAAAGTCTTTGAAAAGCCTGGCTGCAGAGCACCTTTGAGACTGCCTCGTTAGTGGAGCTCCCCAGACTCAGAGGTTAAAGAGGCCCATTTTTCAGAGCTTGTACTTTCACTACATTTGTACCCAGCAAGAGATATCTAATCAAGGACTTAAAAATCCTTAGATGTGCTTGAATATCCTGGCCATTGTAGTGTTAATGGGAGAACACCAGAAATGTGAAATTGCCTGGAAATAAAACTGAAATAGCCCAAAGAAGTTTCACTGCTTTTCAAGAGTGCATTGCAGAAGGAAAAGGGAAGAAAAGCCAGTTAAAAATGTATTAATCTTTTAGAAATAATTTATTTTTAATAATATATGGTATAGATTCCGCTATTCATGCAGGTAAAGTCAACTTATAGGTTCTTTAAAAAAAAATCTTACAAGAATTCATTTGATGTCTCAATCCTCTACTTTCACTTAATGGGAAAGAAAGGCCCAATCCTAGATCCGGACAGAGACTCACTGAAATCAGTGACGTTATGTAGAGCTCTACATAACCTGACCCACTTGCATGATAAAATAGTCGGTCTGGAAATATAAATCCTAGCAAAAATTTACTCCTGATTACATCACAGTTTAAGTGCTCAAAATGAAAATTCTTTCGAAAATAAACCCCAGATCTGCAGGTGCCCTGCATGGCCTTGACACTTCTCAGGTCAGCAGGAAATGTTTCAGAGATCTCACTGATGACTTAAGAGCACTCAGCATGCAGCCACAATCTTTAGATTACACCTTAAAATTACAGAGTTGCTTATCTGAGAAATAAACCACACCATTTAGGTCATTCCCAAGAGGAGACAATCTGGACTCAGGAATTTGATTTCACCCATTACAGACTTTGGGATTAAGCGTAAAACTGTGCCCTCATACTTTTTATGCTTCTGACTTCTGTTTTGAAGTTTGTAAACAACTGGATCTGAATGTTTGACGTCAGAAGCTGAGAACCACATGAATAAGAGCAGAACAAAGAATGTCAAGTCACTGAGTACCTTTTAGCTGTGTAAGCCAAGAAATACAGTACATTTTTCACTGTGTCCTGAAACTTCATAAAGTGTAAGCAGAGGAAAGCAAAATAGGAGCCTACTTTTTAATTAGACAAAAACAGAAAATAAAAACTAGTTCTACACAAACAGATACTATAAAGAATATATTTTTACAAGCATCTGTGCTATAATTTGCATCATAAACTAAAATCTTTAAAGAATTGAGTAGACTGCACAGACCACAGGGATCTGAGAAACTTGCTGACACAATAAATACATCCACAGGGTCATCAGGAATGGCAGAGAGTAAACTTACAACATGATGTAGTGCTCTTGGTTTATGATGTCCAGATACCATGAATTTCTCTAAGATCAATAGGAACAAAAGAATTCAAAATTTCCAGTGTGTGTGAAAAGCCAGATCTGAGGCTTTGGATAAGAGCACATCAGAAATTTATTTCTTTTTATGTGATCTTAGTAGCTATGAAAACTGATGGACTGACAGTCCTAGGAACACGATGCCTTGATGTAGGCAGAGCAGAGATAAAGCGTGAAATGCCAGATAACTCAGTGAAGAGTGTATTGAAGAGATGAGGGAAGATAGGGTAGATAGTGACAGAATAGCAGGGTAGATAGTAACGGAATCAGAGGACATTGCTCGACTGTTTATCTGCACGAGCAGCTTCTTGAAGGAGTTGTAAGGAGTTGTGCTGAGTGAGTACACTGAATTATTTTGTCCTGTGAAAGATTATGCTTCTCTAAAAGATATTCATGTCCTCCTCAATGTGCACACCTCTCCGCTTTTGCACATTGCCCATGATGTTGTATTTGTATGAACGCTTTTGCATGGCTGTAAGTAGAGTAAAAACAGTCTGCCAAACTCTGAAACAAGGTTTTCCTGGACAACGCAGCTTTGTTTTGGTAGCTGTTGAAAACCTTTCTCTACATAGAAGGATACAATTATTTTCGTGCTCACCTTGCCCTGCAAGGGCTGTTTCTTGCCCTGATAGAGGAATGTAAAGGCCTGCATGTGTATTTACAGACAGTTAAGGCCAATTCTTTGTGTAAAGACGCGCTGAGAGCTAAGTTTTTAATTTACTAGAGTGAAGTGAGTGTAGACATGTTTTACATTGCGTCGCACTCAGCAATGTAATCTATGAAGTTTTCTCTCTGTGAAGCTTGAACAAAGACCAGATGCTAAACACAGTGGCCACAGGTGGGAAGACACCTTGGTTGAGCTGTTGTCAAGTTCTCAAGCCAGCAGTGGAGTTTCTGCTCCTGTCAAGGCTTTTAACCTTGGGCAGAGCTGGTAAGATTTCCCAAATCATATGCAGTAACCTGCCTCCTCAATATCAGCTCAGCATTAAACCCCATTATCTGATGACAGTCAGTATCTTCTAAGAGTTATTGTGCAAAGGACTGTTTCTCTACCATGTATTGCTCAGGCTCTACAGACAAATGACACATCTCATGTGGTGCCAGGGTGATGTATCTATAAATCCCTCTTAAGAAAGGGGTCATAGAAGCATTGGTTTCCAGGGAACTTGTGTTGGTGTTTTGGGAGAGAGGTAGCCCAGCTCCGAGCCAGTCAGGATGCTGAAACAGTAAGGCTTAAAAGGAGGCAGTGTGCCATGACAAGGAAATATACTTTAATGTTCCAAAGACAAGAACTGAAAGAATGAGTACGTTAAACAAACTGAAACAAAATATTGTGAGACACAAATATTAAAATGCTCCATCTCATTTCAAACACATCAAAATGAAATATTTATAAATCCTTCTCAGGATTTAAAAATAAAATTAATAATAATAATCACTAAATAGCAAATAAAAATAGTAATGGTAAAATTCAACTTTTCATCTCAATTTTTAAGAGAAGCGAGTGTTGATAAAACAGCATTTTCCAAGGACTAGAAATTGGATTGTGCTGAACAGCAGAGCTTGTCGGGCTATACTGTCTAGGTGCTCTTGAAATAAAAAAAAACCCTGAGATTGCACCAAGGCAGCTGCAACTCTGGGGAGGGCAGGTGGATAAAGAGAGTTAGGCAGAAAAAGTAATGAGACTGTGCTGGTGATAGTTGCCCATTAAATATGCCACACTGTACCTATGTGATATCTCTCAAGTATTGGTAAAATTTAAGTTAACAGATTTACAATGGATTTATTTGGGGAAAAATAAAAGCAGAGATTTAGCCCTCACATTTCCCTTTTAATTTCATAATTCTCTTATTTTTCTCTTATGACAAGTGGAATTAGACTATGCTCAACAAAAAAAAAAAAAACCTGAAAAGATATAATAGCAAAAATGAAGGAGCAAGATACCACTTCTTTTCTGTCTGAAAAGGACGGGCAAAGATTACAACATGTTTTCCTATCTGTGCGGCAGTTTTGCAGTTGCTCTGGATCAAAATGTAAGGGAGGAGGGACACTAGACATTTTATTTCTGAAAATAATGTTGTACAGCACAAGCAAGAAAAGTTTCAGTTAAATTTTGCATCCCTATTCTTGATTTCTACTGCAGGGATAAATAATGAATGAGTAACCTCATGTTTTATTGCCAAGCGTAAATAAATGATTCATTTATTTTATATGTGCCTGTATATATATATTTAAACAGCTGCTTGTAATCAAATGATAGATTCTACTAACTCATGACCCAGAGTTTAGTTCATGCTCCATGAGGATGAAAATTTACAGCATGAATCAGCAAACGGTTCTGCTTTCTCAGCACACACATTGCAAAGGGCGACGTCTCATGCATCATTCAGAGTGCAATGCACACCACAGAGCAGGAACTCCTCATTTTCTGTTTCTGTCCTCCAGCATTTCCCAATATTAGTTACCACTGAGCATTAAAGTGTCTACTGTTTCAGTAAAATAATTTAGATTATGCTGTCGTAAGGAAAGCGTGTCTAGTGCTTGCTGAACAGCCGTTTGTGAGGCTGTATGCATGCTTTCATGCCACGACCATCACTAGGTTAACATCAAACAGCTTGAGTCCTGCAAAAGCTTATGAGATGATTAGGTACTTGATAGTTTTCAAGATTTGAGTCCTTTTGGATACAGGCTCCCACTTTTGCTCATTCTGTCGTGATTTGGATTTCACTTGATTGCACTGAGGATTGCTCCCCAGCCTCCTGAAACTGTGGGAAATACTCCCTTTGACTTCAGCAGGTTTTTGCATCAGCTACAGGAGTGGGCTATTTCCAAAACTGTTGGCATTACTTGACTGAAATATAAGTGACCACAGCCTGTTATACAGAGGTAGATAGATTACTAGCATAATCCCCAAGGTAATATCACTTCCATCAATCTTATATTCTGAGTCTAAATCTTTCCCAATATCCATTCTGTTACTAGTGATATTTTCAGGACAAAGAGGAGATAATGCTACACTTTCTGATCTATTTTATTTTGACATTTCTTTGATCCCTTTGAATATCAGGATACAAATTAGGAAGGGAGGCTGTGTTGCATTTATTAGATGATGTTCCCATCTGAACTCCAAACTCTTCAATTTCACATTTGAAATTGAACACCAGCACAATGAAGCCCAAACTTCAGTCTCATTAATATCAAAATTTCCAATATGTAAGACCTGTCTGTCTGTTTTTTTTAAAGTATACAGTACTTCTAGTTATGAAACATTTAGCATTTTGAAATATATGGAAGAGTTTGAAATGCATCCATATGCTTAGCCAAACCACCTGCACACCACAATGATCGTTCTTTTGATGATGATGATCTAGCAAAAAAAAAAAAAAAGATCCAAATTTCCTTTTATTTTCTTGGTGGAATCTCTGTTCTCTCCATATATACTTTCTTAGCTAAGACAAATTCATCCTCCATCAAATCATGTGATTAGAAACCTATGTGCAATTTCAAGGTGGCAGTTTCATGAAAAGAAAGGTTAAAATCAGACTTTCCAGTATGTTTGAGCTGAAAAACCTCACTGGCTTTGGCAGTTAAACTTTGTCTGACCTTGATCAGAGTTGACAAATAAGTGATGACTGTTTTTAAAACTTCCTACCCAAGAATATAAATATGAACCAAGACTCCAACATGAGACCCTGGGATTTTTCTGACCAAAATAAGGACATCCATTTGTAAACCCACATTTCTAGAGTCCGTGTTTGGCCAAGAGACAGAAGTAGGCATTTCCTGGGCACAATCCACTGTATCATAAAAAATAAAAAAAAAAAAAGTCAGAAAAAATGAATTGTGTCCTAAAAGTACCTGGTTCTTTCTGTTGATGAGCAAGGGAGCTTTGGAGGTCTGGTTCAGGCATAGGTGTTGACATTGCAGAGGTGAGGTAAGGTGACGTGACTAAGTCCTCTGTGATTCTAAAGGGATTTCTTTGGAGTACGTCTCCTCTGAGGATGGCAGCCAACAGACAGAACAATGGATACATCCAGATATCTAGCAAAACTTATTTCCAGGGAGTAGCAGGAAAACTACAAAGATCAGGATGAGGCACGTATGAGACCTGTCTGAAGCCTAGGGACAAGAAGAATACTTTTATGAGCATCAGTGGGCTTTGGAACAAGCCTGCTGAGAGAGAAATCTGATAATGTGTTGACAAATGCACCTCAGAAGATGTATGGATGCATACAGAGGAATCAGCAATTACATGTCTAGCAAGAAGATCTGCATTATTGCTATATTCATTGCTGATCCTGACCTTGGGGTGACAACAATCAACTATTTTCAGTAGGGCTTCCACTAAAATCCAGAATTAAAACTGTATATTTATTTGCAGCGTGGGGAGGGGGAGAACAAAATATCAGAAAATTATCTAGACAATGTCTAAGAGTTGGTAATTTAAGAGTGACTATTTTAGACAGTGCAATATACTTACTCAGTGCAGTAATAAATTATGTGCAGTTTGCCAAGTAATTTACCCAGTCCTCTTTTCATCATTTCAGCTTCAAAATGCTTTAAATAAACTGTGACATTATGTAAATGACTGTGTATTTATTTAACTGTTTCACTTAGACACTAATCATGCAAGCAAGAAAATACCGGGTATTAAATGGACTATGCAAAATAGATACAAAATCCCAGACTTTAGACTCTGTTCTATTAATTAGATATTAATTATAAACTGTTCATAATTTTGATGAGGAGCATAAGTTAATGTAGATACTGTATATTCATTTTTCACATCAGGTTTCATCTCATCGCTTGGACACTTCTTTCCAGGGAAGCAGCTGCTTTGTAAACATACAGTAAAAAAATGTTGGGCTTTTTTGAAGTTGGCATGTCAGTGCACGGTTGAGTTAAATAGTGATCATGTCACTTAATGCTGTTCTGTAAAAATATCCAGGTTACAGTCTTGCACTTTTAGTCAGATTCTCTTCATGCCAGTCTTCTGTGGATGGAAGCCCGGGGGGGTTCAGCTGGAGGGTCCTGGTCCATAGGCATGCCCACACCTCATAGACAGCAGAACACACAAGCACAATGCTAGCAGCACTCTGGTGAAAAAAAAAAAAAAAAATTATGTAAAATCGCAAGCTTTACTGTGTAATTGGTTTTAATATTTTAATGCTAATTAATACTTGGATTTTTCTTTTTAAAAAGGCCGTGTTATAATCATTACGTTTGACTACGTGCTCCCCTGCAGATAGTTGTTTTGCTGAGTTCAGAACACTAAAATTCCACGTATGGGTTTAGATCCAAGCCTGCTGCATTTCCACTCCTGACAGAGTCAGGGAAAACTATTAATAATTCATCAAATATTAATATCATCCCTTCAAGTCATAAAAGGCTGCAAAGTACATCTATGATTTTTAAATAAAAGTTGACAACTATAGGCTTTTTTGTAATAGGTAACATAGTAGGGGGGAGAGATAATCTGATTAATGCTGTTATTTATTTTAACTTTTATATTAGGTTCAAAGAAAAAACTATTCTCTCTATAACCTACCAAGATTTATCAGCCTGTGAAATTTTGTAATAAAGAAAAGACTGATTTTCTAATTAAAGATTTGTCAAATAAATAAAACAAGTGTGCATGTATTTTCTCTCTTTGGGGGACAGTCATGTGAAATAAAATGGTGGAGCTGCATTTGCAAATTCCCGTGTCGATGCATTTCATTTCTCCGTGTAGATCCACTGAAATGTCTGGGGACTGAAAGCGATTGTCAATGCATGTGTATAAACCAGAGAACAGGGTCGTCTCTCTAAATGCTTAACCTGCATTAATTTCAAATTTAGCCTCCCCATTTTTAGATGCACGTGCCCAAGGTTCTGAAAGCAGCACAGCCGTGCCAGGGGGATTACATAATTTTTACATTGACATATGACAGATTATCCTATGCTTATCTCCCTCCACTGACTACCCAGAGAGACTAGGGAGACAAGGTTTTAACTTAAGTGCTTGAATTTTTGCTCTACATGAAATGAGATGAATGCAAGCTCTGGATTTCCGTGAGTGAAATTTCCATGAGGGAAATTCTTTATCAACTCCTACCCAAAACACATACATGCCACATAAGCTTGACTCATATGGGAGGAAATGCCCACCAGTTACTAGATGGGAACAAGAGGTCTAGTATAATCAGATCCTCTTGGATTTAAGCATCCAAGATCCTTTTAAATGTTGTGGTGAAGGGATCTGCTGAATGCATTGTAGCTTTAGGACTTCGGAGTCTTGAGGCTGTCAGTACTAATGAGCAGTTGTTCTTTGTCAGACCTGCAGAAAAAGGGAAAAGATATGGTGCAAGGGTGGATCTCAACAAAGATAAAAATGGAAATATGAATTCTTCTCTTAATATCCAAAATAAAAGCTCTTCAGACCTTGATTTCAGCAGACATGATCAGTTAGAAATACAGAATTAGCATCTAGTGGCTTTCTTTCCACATCTTCTTGGCCACTTCAGAGATGAATATTAGTTGCATGTGATAAGTTAAATGGAATTAAACAGCAAATTTTGAACTTGTTAAGACAGGAAACATGCGCAGAAAGATAATGATATTTTTAACTCTTAATCTCTCCTTTTTCCCTCAACTCTCAAAAATTCTGAGCTCAAACTTTCCATTCATTCGAACAGGAAAAATCTTTTTTTCAGCTGTCCTGCCATTCCTTATGTTTGTGTATGCTCTTGTCAATATCAGAAGAATATGAGGTCGCTGAACTGATCTACAAAAAAGTTGCCTCTAACCAAATACCCCTTTAAAAAAATATCTGTCCAGGGCAGATTTTATGGAAAGAATCTAAGAAATTGAATCTATATATGTTAAGTTTTTCCTGCATGCACCCTCACAGTTTCTACAATTGTAAGGTTTCTTCAGAGAAGACGGTCTCCACTTTCCTGATTTGTCTCCATGATGCAATACTATTTTCCTGTCCACTCAACCAAAATCAGACTCAGGCTCCTCCTAGTTGCAACATCCTTCTTTTTGGGTTTTGAAAGACAGTCTTGACCTGCTGCTATTCATCAGCAGTTTTCTTCTGGCTTTCACCATGCTTTGGAGTAACTGCAGAACATCCTAGAAATCTGAAAAACTACCAACTGTCTCTACTTTGGGAACCGTTCCCAGCGCGGTGCCCACGAAAAAGATTTAGCATTAGCTGGAGTGCTGCTGTGCAGAAACACATCCTGAACTATTATGTACAACTTTCTAGTGTCTACTTGTCCTCATCCATCTACTCCCAGCCTACCTGTACTCACTCCTCGTCCCTTGTCCTCATGTTCAGATCATAAGCGCTTTGGGCAGGCTTTATTCTGGACAAGTATAGCATTTAGCACAACGGCTTTAGGGATTAACGCCGTTTCATAAATGGTGCCGTGCCAATCACAAGTTGACCCTTTGACTGCACAGGCCAAAGTATGACATCGTAAATCCATTCAAAACTTTTTTAAGTCTAAGCAAATTCTATTCCCAGGATTTCTCTATCAACAGTAACGTCTTCAATTTCTGCTTTGTCGTCAGATCTCTAAGATGATTACCCAATATTGTATACATTTTAAAATGTGAAGCCCCACTAAGTAAGGACATATAAAGTGGCTTAGCTATGTTTGATACAATGGACAATTATACTTTTGAATTCACCACTGCAATTTATGATGTCAGTAATCTATAACATAGATGCAGCATCTGCTATTGTATTATAACAAGAGCTATAGGCTGACCATTACTCCTGCGTGTACAACCTGATTAGATCTCAAGGGCAATTATTCTTTCAGAAACAGCAAGTCTTTCAGAAATTTGGAAACTGTATGGAGAGGACAAAAAGGATGAGCAAATACATCTAATTCCCACTGAGGGTCCAAACACCCTCTGCAATTCACCCACAGGCGAAGGAACACTTTGGAGCACGTTAGCATCAGTACTTGTTAAGGCAAAACCTAAATGTGCTAAGGCAAGCTCCAGAGCTCTCCGTTCATGGCACGAGACTGCTCGCTCCGGATTAGCGTGTACGGCTGAGAAGCAGGTAGCAAAAAAACCCCACCAAAAATAAAGAATACCAAAATCAGAGTAGGGAAAAGTGCAGTAAACTGTCTACACAATTAAATGTCTTCTGATGTCTTATTATGTAAAGAGAAATTAAATGTCTGGAAGACAAAACTCAAAATCCTTAACAGAGGACTTTTTTGTTCTTATTTATTAGAATTTCTCTGGCTATTCTTGTTATCCTTGCAATCACTCAGTCCCTCTTTGAAGGTCACTATGGTCCATACAGTACTGCCGAGAGCATGAATTCCGCTGACCATGAATCATCCAAAATAAAATCCTATCCCGGAGTATGAAATTTGCTACTACTTGATTTCATTGACTATCTCGTTAGCCTTGTGCCATAGATTTCTCTTTTGCTGCCTCTAAATAATTCATTACTATGCATGCAGTTATCATGGTCTTTTCTTATAAGCAGATCTAACGCTCTGGCATTAACAACTCAACTCATATGAGAAATTCAACCTCCTTTGGTGGGATCATGATAAGTAAAAAAAAAAAAAAAAAGAAATCTATTCCTCTCTTCCCTTTCACAGGTATAGAAAATTCTCATGCCACTCCTATGACTCCTGGCATTGAAATGTAGTTTTCAGAAGGCTCTTACGTATTTTAAATGTCTTTCATGCACTTGTGTTTTTGCCCTTTCAGAGAAAGGTTAATCACATTGTCTATTTCTGTTTCACTTTCCCTTTTCTGTGCTCTGTTGTTTGCTTCATCTTTGAAACACGTGGGATCACACTCACTGAAGGATAGCTCTTTGCAAACACAGATGATGATAGTCTATCAACCCCACTTTGGAAAGCCTACTACCTCTCATCTCTGTAAGAGCATACCTGAGCTGTGCTCATAAGATACTTTCTAGGCCACAGTTTAAAACAGTTGCAATGTTGAAAATCAGTTTTCTGACATCCTCTCCAAATTAATACCTACAAGATAATTACAGCAGCCCTAAAATGTGAGATGTTAGAAAATCAGCATCATTTAAACCATTTTTATATTATTTAAGCTTCAGTGTGTCCTGTTTTGCCTGTTTCTTGTTCTTGCCTTTGCTTTCAACTCAAAAAGATCAGTGTTTCATGAAAAGTCCATCAATTTTCTTTGATTATTTTTTGTCTGGAGATTGGAAATAAAGGTGAGAAATTTTACTGGGATCTCTGTAGCGACTGTAAACCAGAAGACTTTTGTCTGTGTGGAACATGAGAAATCCTCAAAGGGTGGGATGGGTTCTCTTCTTAGGCAGCTGTGCTGTGATTGATGTGTCTGTTCTAGGGTGAAGTTAATCTCTGACATAGACACCCTAGTGGGAGTCTGAATACGGAGATGAGCCCCCCCTGCAAAGTTAGGTGCAACGAATCCCCTAAGTTGGTCTCTAAGTCAAGTGAACTGGTTCCCATATGGTCTATTTGACTGGGGAGAAAAGTATCCAAACAGGTTCAGATTTTATTCATAGAATCATAGAATGGTTTGAAGTTAACAACCATCTGCTCCAATATCCCAGCAAGAAGCAGAGACATCTCCAACCAGATCAGGTTGTTCATAGCCCCGTCCAACCTGGCCTTGAATGTTTACAGGCATGGGGCATCCTGGGTAACGTGTTCCAGTGTTTCATCACCCTTATCATAAAAAATATCTTCCTTATATCTAGTGTAAATCTACCCTCTTTTAGTTTAAAACCATTACCCCATGTTCTATCACAAGAGGCCCTGATAAAAAAAAATTGTCCCCATCTTTCTTATAAGCCCCCTTTAAGTGTTGAAAGGTCACATTAAGGTCTTCCTCGAACATTTTCTTCTCCAGGCTGAGCAACCACAACTTTCATTTGCAGTTTTTTTTAAGTCAGTCGCTTGGCATGATGGTGAGAAAGGCTTTTGTGGTGTCTGTATTAGTAAATGTGAGAAAAAATGACACAAAGCATTTGTTTTTAGTATACCAGATCACACTGCCTTCAGTAATAAGAGTTGCGAATGAAAAACTACTTCAATTAGATTGTTCAGCACAGCTTTCCTGTGATGACTAAACTCTCTAGAATCTCCAAATGATCCTAAAATCATGTTTTCCTTCTATACATTATGTATAAATATGAATTTCTAATCAAATTATGCACTCTCCTCCTGGTGTATATAGTAGAATAGTCCTGAGTTTGTAAGAAATAGCTTTCCACTCTTAAAAATTCAGATTCTTCTGTAGTAGGTCTTTAAATCTTTGTTCCAGGAATGGATCATCCTGTTTTGACGTCAATGGCTAATACAGAGGTTATTGAGTGCAGCAATTTTACAGCCAGCTCCTCTATTTTCCTTCATGTTTTACAATTAGCCAAAGTTTTAGCAGAAATATCAGCTGGGAAGAAAGCCTCCTGTCGTTTTAGATTCATCAGCTGCAGAAGCCACCAAGAAAGGTCAAAACCAAAAGTAAACATATGTCTTCACATTTACATTTGAAACAGGCAGCCCAAACAGCAGAGAGCTTTTTGCATTTGTTAAGCACAAACAAAGCATCCTCTGTAGTGAAGTATGAAGGTGACCGATAAATCAGCCAACAATATTTTATGTTAAGTGTTTACAAAAAGAAGTATTTAGGACAGAAGACACCAGTTGTCCCCTGGGAATATTCTTACCCATTATTGAACCTTGAAAATGGCTCCACATTAAGAAGAAGTACAAGAAATCTAACTTAACACCTTCATTTTTTTTGTTTCTAGTGTTTATTTACGTGTCATTTTTTCCTTTTACTCCATCTCTTATTTTTTCTCTGAAGACAAACCTTTTTTTTCTAGATTTCTGTGGTTTTTATGTGCTAACACAACATTTTCCTTGTGGCCCAATATGCAGAGCTGCACAAACAATAAACCAGATCAATCTGGTTATTATTTACTTATTGCTTTTCATATAAACCGTTCCCAAGCTAGATTTCACAAGTTCACTTGAAAAATCTGCACATACATTTTATAACCTGGGACCAAACTTGCTGACACTCTGCAGTGATCCAAACTCTGATTGAAAATTATTTTCCTTTTTTTTTCTCTATAGTAGCAGAGCCCACTGCCTAAATTATTTGCATCATGAGAGTTACATGGCTGTGCTCTCTGGAATATGTAAGAAGGGCTCAGGCTTCTAGCCCCAATGAAGGATAAAATCACGATGCATCTCAACTACCTTTTCAGGACAAAATCTTCAAAATACATACTTCTCTAAACTGTCTGTTCTTTAAATAGCTCAAAACCTTGACATTCCATTTTAAAAGTTTAAGTTTACATACAAAGTACTTTTCATGGAGTAGAGATGTGGATGCTTCTCTGAGCTCTGAGCTCTTTTCTGTGGTGAACACAATCTGAAAAACTGTGGATAAAGCTATAAATAATGCAATATAAAAGCTGTGCTATGCTACCTCTCTGACAAATGCCCCTCTGTTCAATACAAAACACTTCTTATTGAGGAAATCTTTATTCCAATAACAGTCTTGCTGTATCCATCGTCTTTTTGGTTTCATGTCATTCAATGTCATTCATCCGTCTATATTGTCATACCAATGCCAAGGCCAGACCTAGCAACCAGAACTTGATTGTCCATACTAATCACCTGCTAGAGCAGTATTTGGCCCAAATTTTGCGGTGTGGTGTCCAGTCATATCCCTCCCCTGCCTTAGTACAATCAGGACATAGTCAAACTTGGGATACTCCAGTTGAGGGTCCCTAAGGTGGTCAGGGGGTTGGAGACGTGTATGACATACACAGACTTTTCACAGGCTGTGAAAGTGGGAATTACTTAGACTACTAAAAAGAAAGCTATGAGGTAGGTCTCATAGAGACTTCCAAAGTCTAACTGGGGTTAAAGAATGAAGACCAAGCCAGAGTTTTCTCAGAGGTGTAAAATGAAAAGACAGGTGACAATGGGCACAAAATGCAACAAGGGAAATATGGATGAGAGACAAGGAAAAAAACTTTCACCATAAGGGTAGTGAAATATTGAAACAGGTTGCTCAGCGAGGTCATGGAATCGCCATCCCTGGAGATACTCAAATTCAGCTAGGCGTTGAACTACCCTCTGAAACCCAAGTGAACTTGAGGATAGTCCTATCTGAGAAGGGGTTTGGATTACCTGGCCTCCAGAGTTCATTTTCCTCTTCCAAACTAAATTAGTCTACAATCCTACAATTTTATTTTTTAATGCCTTATTTTAATAATATAGATCAGCCCTAGAGAACGAATTCTGACACTATTTAATTCTAGTACAGATAGAAATTTTCTGCTACAAAAACTGGGCATTTTGTTTGTCATTTTCCTTCCTTGTCTTCTGTGATTATTCACAATGTCATACACATGGCATTATAAATGTACATAAAGTATACAACTGCATCAACAAGACACTGTGGGGAACAGGAAAAGATTTTTACCCTACTAGGCAAGGCTTTTTCTATTTTTCTTTCCCGTGGGGAAAAAAAAATTAAAAACTATTTAAAAGAAAGAAAAGAAAAAGGTAAAGGCATTCATAAATGGTGGTTTATATTTTAGGAAAGACAAAAAAAAAGAAGGAAAAGAACAGAATCCTGCACCATAGTTTTCTTGAATATTCAACATACGTGACCAACACTTCATTCAGAAAATGTCATCAAAACTCAACCACATTTCTGAGGTTCCAGTTTTTATTGCATCAAGGTCAACTAACTTGTAACAACAAACGATGATATATCCAACAAGTAATATCTAAATGCTAATAAATATAGAATTTTATTCCAAGTTATAACAAATTTTCTCTACATTCCCTTCTGATGCTATATACAAAGGGCTTTTCAGAACTAGCATGTTCTGAGATCTTGCAGATCACTTGTGGATGATCCATTGGCATACAGGCCACGTGGTAAGGAAAACAGAGATCCAAACACCATACCAGAGAAAATATCACCATCATGGCACAACCAGCTGAGGAGAAAAATCTAATAAAGCATTAGTGTAGGTTAATGCACAAGCTGCTCGCAGCTATTTCTTCCTTTTCAACCGAATCAGCTTTGGAGACGGCCATGGTAAAGTTCTCCTGTGTTCCTGTTATTGAGATTGGTGTGAAATTCTCATTGGCTTTACTAGGAAGATAGGAAGAGAGCTTGATCTACAATGTGTGTAGCATGTGTGTGTGTAGGATTAGTAAGCTCTTTCATATATATATGAAAAGACAAACATCCAAGTGACCATTGAAGTCTTTTTCTTCATAATTAAGACCTGAATCACTGAAGTAGCTAATATATACAATAACCTTTGTGCCACGCCTTTACCCCAGAGGAACAATGACTGTGATTCATAAGGTTCATTATAGGCTACATTTGGCATATTGTCAACAGTACTACCTTTTAAAAAGCCAGGATTAAGGGTAATGGAATGGAAAATTTCCTTTTATCCCATCCCTGGGTCAGTCTGGGTACATCCCATGTATTGCAACAAATGCAGAGTGTGTGTGTCTTCAAATCACATGCCCTTTGGGAATTTCTAAAGCAAATACTACCAACACAAAGGAAAAGGAAACAAAGTAAAGTGTGTTCAGTACCTTGAAATAATTAGTTCTTTTCTTTTATTTCTTTTTTTTTTTTTAGTTGGTCTTTCCAGGTTCTTACTAAAAGTGTAATTTAGTCAGAGACTGTCTTCCCTTTTTATGTGAAACAAGTAGGTTGAAAAGTATATATTTTCTGGAATTCAGGGTTACAGATGAAAACCACTTACCTTCTTCTGACAATGCAATCAGTGTCTGGCATTAGAAATCAGGGTGATTTCAGAAGACTTTACAAATTGCCTATCCAAACCCCACCAAAACCAAAGGTTTGTTTATCTGCTCCTAAATTATCATTCCATCCAAGCCAGCATTGCCATGTTCCAGATTTTATCTACTTTTATCTCAGACCTGACAAACCTCTTTCCCTCAAATTCCCTATCTATCTCACCATGCAAGGCAGTCAGACAACTGGGCCAGTGACAACAACACATAGTTATACTGGTAGGATAAATATCTCACTTAGTATAATTCTTAAGTGTTATTAGGTAAAGTGCTCATATTCAAAATGCCTGCTAGAAGTTATTTTTACTACTACTGGATATAAATTCAACAAATAATTCCTATTTATGTTTTATGAACCCAAGTTTCCTTCAAGATAACTGGAAGAAGGTGCTAGATTAGGCAGGCTTGGACACTGTAATGAGTTGTTGCTTTCCAGGACCCAGTAGCTTCACACAGGAAGCTTAGATCCTTTGTGAGAATGAGAATTACTGAAAGTAAATATTTCCAGCAATCTAACATCCTAGACAAATTGCCTATTTGCAATTGCTGCATCAGTGAAACTGCAGCTGAAGGCAATGTGAACACGCTAGTCGTTGAGTAGTCACACCAACAAGTTAGTTTCAGGAACTAGTCATTTGCACAAAAGAAGTGGTGCTGGGCAATGATGATTTCTTAAACTCAGTGGCAGAAAACAATTGGAAAAATAAACATTTTGAACAGCTTCCATCCATCAACAGTTCTGTTTGAGGAACCAGGTATTACACATCACGAAAAATTAGATTCAAGTGCTTGCTCTTGGTTATTTTCCTTTTTGTTTGTTACATTTTCTACAGGCTGAAGCGAGGTTACCCTGTGGAAATCATCACTCCCACTCTTTGAAAAATGCTTGAAAAATTCCCTTGTCTTCTCTTAAACTTTGTGGTGAATTCTCTGTCTCCTTGTCTCTCTAAAATAATGTGTGTGGCCTCAGGAATGTCTTTATCTAATTCTTGCCACATGCTAGGTTATGTTCTATTCAGCTGGGCTGATCTGTATGCATTTGGATTTTCCAGCTAATTACTTTGCTCAATTTTGTCATTAGTTTTATTGTTGCTGTTTTTAAGAGGCTTTTCCTGCCTAACTAATTTCCATATACTTTTTTATTTTCCTGAAATACTGAGTTACAAAGGAAGGCAGCAAACCTCTTGTGTTCGTAATCATAATCCCCAGTTTCTGAAACCTTTAGGCTTCCTCATTACTACTCCTAGCAAAAAGCATTTAAAAACTGTATTTCCCTTCGTGATGCCCTGTAGCAAAACCAGGTTTTCCACATATAAAAATTCTCACATACAGGGCATTTGCAAGTTACCCCAGAAATTTTAAATGCTGAATATAAAGCACAGAGGACTTGATGCCATGTGGAATCTTGTTCCCACAGGTGCCGTATCATGTGGACATGCTTTTGGAGAGAGCAGTACATCTGCACCCAGGCAGTGCCCTGTCATCTTCTCAGATCATATCAGCCACTGCACCAGAGTCATATTCTCATTTGCTCATATTGCTTTGCAGAAAAAACACAAGGCTTTTCTTACCCGAGTGATGTACAAGGAAAACACTCGATGAACCTAACAGACTGTTTGTTTTGTCCTTCTATTGCTGTGGCACCACCAACTGATCACAATAAAATGAAAAAGACTGAGTTGTTTAGAAAGATTGAGCTCAAAATGAGAAACTGTTTTTTGATAAAACTCATGTGCTAAATTCACCTTCCTTTGTGTGAACTGCAGTTGGTTGCCCTCCAAGACACAGTCAGCTATCTCCATCTGTCCTTCAACATCACATTTGCAGAAACTCATTAGGTTAAGATGAGGACCACAGTCAGGCCGTCTGTCTTTGGCCTCTTCCATATTATCACCATTTTGTGTCACCCAGTTACTCCTATATTACAGCCAGTAATTTGCATATACAGCTATATTGTATTTTCATAGACTCATAGAATATCTCGGGTTGGAAGGGAACCATAAGGATCATCGAGTCCAACTCCCTGCTCCTCACAGGGCTACCTAAAACTAAACCATTTTCCTTTAAGACACTCAGGTTTGAACTAAAGACATCAAGAACTGGGGAATCCACCCCTTCCCTCCATAATTTGTTTCAACTCTTAATCAAGATCAGTGCTTAAAACATATTATCCTGTTTTCTCTTATTTATTTATTTATTATTTATGTTATCTGTTTATATACTGCAAACCAAGTCTCCCCTGAAACATCTGCCAGACTCAGTAATAGAACACAGTAATTACAACAGCTCGACTCTGAGGTGCAGGGATATTGCTTGCACCATGGAAAAGCTGTTTGTTGCTGCCCTATATTAAAGTTAGCAGCCAGCTGCCATTGCTTAACCTGCTGATGTGTCTTGATGTCTTCCCATACCACTGTGAGGAGGCAGCTCAGCCTTGATGATGAAGGCTGGCTGTGCCCAGGACACGTGGCCATATTCTCCTCTATCAATGGTGGATCCAGCTCTAGAAGGAGCTGGTACGCAGCCCCAAAAGGCATTAGAGACTTACTCCGGCCTTATGGACATTGCAGCCAAAGCTCCAAGAGGAGAAGTGATAACTTCAGGGAAACCTTGAAAACATCTACAGGGAACAGGTGTTGCTTTATTTGGATTTTACCCCAGATTTCTAGCAAGAGTAGGATAGGCATACTAAAGGAGCTAATGTTAATGATTACATGCACATTAGATACAGATATTTCAATTCAGCTTTTGATGCCATCTAGATGGTAGTACCTTGAATATCAATCTGTCTGAATGAACCCAGCCCTCGCTGTGGTATGCCTTTAAGGTTATCGATGCTTCCTTTGCTTCTGGCATACGCATGGTCCCTATTAACAACAGAGGAGGAAAGCAAACCTATTTGTGATTAGCAGAGATTTTTCTCTGGACAAGAACTTTCCATTCTCAAGCAATTTCATAGGCTTCAGTGAGTATATTTTTCTCTTCCAGCAACACTGCTTTGTCAAGTATGGCCCTTTTATTAATACAAATCTACTGAAGGTGTCATGGTCTCCTACCTTCAGTCAAACTCGACCTTGGAGGAGTACTAGGCTTGTATATGGAAGCAGAAAAACACCTTGCCCCCCACTAACTTCCCCACTATTTCCTTCTCAGCCAGTTGTCATCCTTTAACAAGCAAAGGAGCTTTACATGCAGGTAAGCAAATATAACAAACAGATCTCCTTGAAGATGAATTACACCTTCTTTCTTTTTTTCTTTTTGGAAGCCTTCAGGACTGAAATCCTAATAAACAGCTTTTCATAAGATATCCGCTGTCACTTTTTATTTGTCTGAAACCTTTTTTTCCCATTGGTATATCTTTCAGCATTTACCCAAGCCAAAAAAAAAAAAAAAAGCTACTTACTGATATAAACAGGCTTGCAATATTTAAGCAAAACATATAAGCTATTGTACAAAAGCCAGGTTGATAGCAGCATTTCAAAAATGAGACTATAATGTATAAAAGCATTATCCTGCCTTGTGTCTGCACAGAGAATAAGAAAATTAATGAAACATTGCAACAAATGAGGACTGGGAGAAGGGAAAAATGAAAGTGAAGCTAGAGAAGAACAAAGCAAAATCTTCTGAAAAGGCAATGTTTCACTACAAGAATTTATGGCTTCTCTTCTTATCTCAATGGACCCTCCATGAAGGCACTCCCCATGCCGAACCTGAATAATTTGTCGACTGTCCACTAAACACTTTTTCTTCAAAAGGCTTAATCCCAGTTACATGTCCATTGTATTTCCACAAAATTATGTATCCCTGTTTCCAACAGTAGAGCTTAACGCATCCCTGAAGGCATCCCTGTCACTGATGTTAGCAGTAACAGACATGGCAGGCTGAGGATATATTCCCAGCAGGGCTTTGACAGTACTTAATATAAGTCCCTATGTGCCTACCGATACAGAAAAGAATCTGTTACTTGATGGTATCTCTTTCTATTCAGTCATTCAGGTAAAAACATTTCTTTTGCTGTCATTCCTCAGTGAGATACAGCTTTTCTGTAAATAGCACCACAGGTTGATTTCTTGCTTCTGTTCCTTCAGGTCTGGGAGCAGCAGGCTCTGGCTATGGCATCAAAATTGGGTGAGGTTTATGATACTCAATATAACTTGTATTATGCTATACTTTGCGTTAGCACCATACAGCCCTTCCTGGTATTAATCCCATCAGTATCCCTGGAGAGTTGCTTGTCTTAACCCAATCCTTTTGTACAGATGGAAGAGGAATAGAATCATGGAATCATAGAATCGTTAGGGTTGGAAGGGACCTTCAAAGGTCACCTAGTCCAACCCCCCTGCAAGGAGCAGGGACATCTCCAACCACATCAAGTTGCTCAGAGCCCCATCCAACCTGGCCTGGAATGTTTCCAGGGATGGGGCATCATCAATGAGCAATAAGAAACTGCTTAATTACTCAATGGATTACTGCCCAATCTAGCAATATAAATGAGTTAAACTGACACTGAAACTGAGAGAAACGTTTGAAATAAAAGTGGTTCCCTCATGAGATGGAGATGATGGCAGCCAACAAAAAAATCTGTGAGTGTTGGAGTGCAGCCAAAATATTAGTGTGCTGAGGGTATTTTTTCTTGCCTGGCCTGTCTTTGAAAGTCTTTGCAACCTTGGAAGAGTTAGCACAATGATGAAGCTGTCCCACCACCCTTCCAGCTATGAACAAGGGAAGCATAAAACAGATGTAAAGCCAGCTTGATATACTTCTATTTCTTCTCAGTAGAGTTCAGTCAAAGTATATCCAATATTATGCTTGTAATCCTATGTTCTGTACTCGGAGGTTTCCCAGTTCATGTAGTGCCACAGGAGTGGTATGCCAGTAGAAAGGAGGTGAGTGGTGGGTATGCAGGTCCTGCACATGCACCAATGTCCCAGTGGCAGACCATGAAGAAGGAGAGTTTGGAGAAACCAGTGGATGAGCAACAGCATTTCACCCTTTCAAGCCTCAAGTCCAGATCAACACACCACAGAAGCCAATATCATTTTCTCACTCTCCTGCCAAAATGCTACGTGGTGCTCTGTCTGCTAAAAGATGACTGTGGTGCTTTAGAGCAATACTAACCAATTTGTGTGCAAAACTCCATATAACTGCAATCCAGTACATATTTCGCACCTGCTGGAAGACTATGCATTGGATGAGAATGGAAATAGAAAATTTCAAAGCTTCCACTTCAAACCCTATCTTATTTAAAGCTGGCAGTTTTATCTCTGCATAGTTCATGGTGCCTTTATCCTTTATTCCACTTCCTTTGCATAAACATCCATAACACTTCAAAAAGAAAACCTCTATTTTTGCCATTATCCCTAGATCTACCTTACTGCAAGTGTGATACAGAGCAGCAAATTTCTTTCAGCTACAATATCATTTCCTTCTTTTTTTCCTCTCTGTTCTTTTTTTTCCCTTCCAATTTTCTTCTTTATATAGCAGTTATTCATGGTGGTTCCTGAGATAGGCACATCCTGTGGCTATTTATTCATACAAAACCCTAAAAACCTTTCCAGGAACTCCACTAGGGGATTTCAAAACCCACAGACTTATTCCAGGATAAATTCTAAGTATTGCAACATTCATCTCTATTTAAATGAATTAATCCCTTGCTAAAAGGTTTTGCTTTCACCATGGTAATGAAGAAATTGCCCTAGGAAATATTTTTAGTGAAGACTGATTTAATAGTTTAGGCTACTGGTCACTGAGACTGAATTCAGTGAAGAAAACATTCAGAGATGCAGAAATTGAGACTCATATCCAAACAAAAAAAAAAGTTTGCACATGATTTTGAGGTAGCTCTTTCAAGGATAGAGTCTAATTCCTTGGACAAGAATCCTTGTTGGATTAAGGTCATCTTTAGATTAAGGAGGAGAAAGTAAAAACATTCCTATGGAAAGACACAGATATGAGTCTCTATTTCTACTTCTCACTCTCTTCAGAAAGGCAATTTTGGCTAAACAATGAAATAGTAATTGGGCCAGAGAAAAAATAGAGAAACCTACTATACAGGCATACAGTCAAGAGTCTTTGAAATACAGCTGATTAAAATCCCTTTTCCCAATGGGAGGGAAGAGATACTTGAACCTTTGTTATGCACTTCCTCTGTGAGCACTCTACACTACTTGCTATTCTGGATGGCAGGAAAAGCTTTCACAGGTCTTAGCAGAAAATGGGAAAAACATCACTGTTACACTTGGTACATAGCTGAGGCATTAATGCGAAGAGTAGAGTTTTACTAAAGCCTGGTACTTGACTCCCACTGGATGCATGTAGACTTTAAGTCCATCACAGATTTCCTTTCTATAGGCAAGCATGTCATTTGATTTACATGGTTTTAAAATACTATTTTAAAATCAAGCATGCACCATGCCAAGTGGAAAAATTATGCACACAATTTTCCACAAAATATCAAGATAAGTGGAAACATAGCAACATACTTCCCAGTATTTTAAGAAGAAAGAAACTCTGAAAAGCTATTTACAGCCACCACAACT
>WHYT01017039.1:259851-286315 GCA_009806455.1 Tetrax tetrax
CTGAGATAGGCACATCCTGTGGCTATTTATTCATACAAAACCCTAAAAACCTTTCCAGGAACTCCACTAAGGGATTTCAAAACCCACAGACTTATTCCAGGATAAATTCTAAGTATTGCAACATTCATCTCTATTTAAATGAATTAATCCCTTGCTAAAAGGTTTTGCTTTCACCATGGTAATGAAGACATTGCCCTAGGAAATATTTTTAGCGAAGACTGATTTAATAGTTTAGGCTACTGGTCACTGAGACTGAATTCAGTGAAGAAAACATTCAGAGATGCAGAAATTGAGACTCATATCCAAACAAAAAAAAAAGACTCTATGTTTCAAGGATAGAGTCTAATTCCTTGGACAAGAATCCTTGTTGGATTAAGGTCATCTTTAGATTAAGGAGGAGAAAGTAAAAACATTCCTATGGAAAGACACAGATATGAGTCTCAATTTCTACTTCTCACTCTCTTCAGAAAGGCAATTTTGGCTAAACAATGAAATAGTAATTGGGCCAGAGAAAAAATAGAGAAACTTACTATACAGGCATACAGTCAAGAGTCTTTGAAATACAGCTGATTAAAATCCCTTTTCCCAATGGGAGGGAAGAGATACTTGAACCTTTGTTATGCACTTCCTCTGTGAGCACTCTACACTACTTGCTATTCTGGATGGCAGGAAAAGCTTTCACAGGTCTCAGCAGAAAATGGGAAAAACATCACTGTTACACTTGGTACATAGCTGAGGCATTAATGCGAAGAGTAGAGTTTTACTAAAGCCTGATACTTGACTCCCACTGGATGCATGTAGACTTTAAGCCCATCACAGATTTCCTTTCTATAGGCAAGCATGTCATTTGATTTACATGGTTTTAAAATACTATTTTAAAATCAAGCATGCACCACGCCAAGTGGAAAAATTATGCACACAATTTTCCACAAAATATCAAGATAAGTGGAAACATAGCAACATACTTCCCAGTATTTTAAGAAGAAAGAAACTCTGAAAAGCTATTTACAGCCACCACAACTGGAATCAAAATTTCTCCATATCTACCAGCACAAAATCAGAATTAGAAAAGAGTCAAATTATAAAAATAACACTCCCGAGGAATTA
This sequence comes from Tetrax tetrax, assembly GCA_009806455.1. Lineage (NCBI taxonomy): Eukaryota > Metazoa > Chordata > Aves > Otidiformes > Otididae > Tetrax > Tetrax tetrax. The sequence goes on from WHYT01017039.1 coordinate 260,959, forward strand.
GATCAGTGAGTGATCCACTTCAGCTTTGTCCAATTGAGTCATCTCTCTTTCTGATTTTGTTGTTCTATTTAACAGTTAGAAGTAAAGAGAAGTAATCGGGGGAAAAAATCTAAACCAAAACTAAAATTGTTGTGACGACCCTGAAATATCCTAAAAGGGGACTTCCTTCCACAAGGTGAATATACACCTTTTTTGAACGGTAGGTACCTAAAAGATGTCTTGCCTTCACCACTCCACCATCCTTTTTACCTACTGAACCCCTAGAGAAGTGTCAGTAAGATGGGTTTGCACAAACTTATTTTCGTGTTCCGCCACAATTTTATGAGCCCATTTCTGCCCTGACCAGATTGTCACCTACTTCAGCCCTGCATCCTTGGGGACTGCAGCTCCTACTAAGCAGGGAGAGGTCTAGTCCTGAGAGGATTTTAAAACTATGGGTTGGCCCAAAACACTGCCTCTATGAGATGTTGCTCCAGCACCACGTTGTAGGAGCACTCATGGGTCACGGCATTTTACTCCTGAAAATCAAACTCAGACAAAGAATACCCTTAGTTTAATATAACAATGAAACCAATATTTTATATTGAGATTCAAATCCCTGCTTGATTGGAGCTGTACACTATGGTTGTTTTAACATCGTAGAATAGAATCATATAATGGTTTGAGTTGGAAGGAGCCTTTAACAGTCATCTAGTCCAACCACCCTGCAGGGAGCAGGGACATCTTCAACATCCACACAGAAGATTTACATGCAACAGAACCTCTTCTTTTTTTAAAATCTTGATTAAATTATTCTTTTTTTTTCAGCCTCCACTACAGAAAAAGCTTACCATAAGCAGAAAACACCTCACTAATCTCCAAATCTCCATGGAGAGTGCATCTGTTATGGTGCTCTCTCTGATCTTATGTTTTCCTACTCATCTAAAAATACTTTTTTCTTCTTTTATTTTTTTTTTTTACAAAAACTATTGCTTCTTTTTCAGTATACCAAAGTAACAGCAATGAAAAAAGGCAAAAAAAAAAAGTTATTTTATTCTGGCTTTGAATAAAACTAGTAGAAATAACCTCCAACTCACTCAGAGAACTATTTTTATGCCATTTATAAGCATGACCTTCAAAGAAAGACAGAACACCTTCTTCAGTGCCTTGAAATATGTGTCGTTGGATCTAAACCTGCATCAACGACATCAAAGCGCAGCGCTCTTTTTTAGTGGACCCATACGACGTAAGGAGGAGCATCCCTCCCCAGAGCCATTAAAGCAAGTCCGTTCAAGCGTCCTTGAACGCTTTGTCAGTTAACATGCTTTGTGCCACCTCTGTGGGACCAGACCCTGACAGGAAGAGCTCCTGTGGCTCCCACAGAAAAGTCACTTTGTACTTTTGCCTTTGTATGATCATGGAGCGCCTCCGCACAATCGGCCAGTGGCCCAAATTCTGCTCCAGGATAAGTGCCCCCCTGCCACTTAATGATGCACTGCCAGGACAATGAATGCCCTTTCCTTTCCCTCAAGCCTGCTGTTTTACACTGGAATGTTTCATTTAGTATCTTCCAACATCTGCACCATGAAAAAAAAAATTGATTCCTTTCACCCTTTCCATGCTGTCTGTGATCTATACCATATCCCATCAGACTTCTCCCTCTTCCAAGGTGAATCCATTTAACCTGTCATCGTACAGAAGCTGTTCCATGCCCCATAACAAGGTTTTGCTGCCCTTCACCAGATTTTTCCCTCTTCTGTTTTTTCCTCTGAGACAGGGCACCTGGAGCTGTGCACGTATGACACAGACACGGCATGCCAGGAGTGCAGGCAGCAGCTTGGCAGTATTTTCCAGCTCAATCCCTTCACTTACAGTTCTTCCTATCACGTTTTTGACTGTAGCTGAGCTCACCGTGAAGGCAGAGCAAAATGAGATTGAAACACTGCCATGTCCAGTCAATACCACCTGGCATTCAGCTTTGCACCGGTATAATCTCCAGCAGGTTCTGAGCCTTGGCTGTCTGGATTTATGGACAGATTACTGATGAAGGGAAGAGGATAAGTCTGGGAGGAAAAGCTCCTGAGGGCTATGCAGCCTTCTGCCAGCCTCTATCACTTAACCCGTTGCCAGCACTGCCTGACAAGGTTTTCCACGGTATAGGTGGCATCAGGAGCCAGGCATCCCTTCCTGCCCACTGCTCCCTGGCCTCACACACTTGCTGCTCATCCCACCTAATCTACCCCACACACACTTTTACCTTTTCCATGTGATGCTAGCATTCAGCAGCTACCAGCCCATCTAAGCTGACACCCAACCCAAATGTCAATGTCTGTTAAGAGCAGAAACTGTCCCACCCTCCCCAGTTTTTTACTCCCCTCGGTCATCTCAAAAAAGCATGGCACAAAGCTACTAGTGAGAAGGAGAGCATCTCACTTTCACGTCCTCTCAGGGAAGAGCATATTAAAAAACTGTCCAGGTAGACTCCACTGGGCCAGGACGCCCAAACCCTGGTGTCTCCTGAAGCTTTGCAGGATCCCTTGGCTGGAGCTGCCAGCTTTCTTTTGGATTCTTGGAGGCAGATGGGAAAAGAAGTGGAGAAAGTGTTTTGTTCTTTATTTAGATAATGCTTTTAATTAGGGTGGTGGAGACAACAACAAACAACTTCTTAACCTCAGGCTTTGAGTGCTTCTCATTACACCAAAATGGGCCTCACTCTCTTTCTGCAGCCACTCAAGTCATGGCAAAGCGCTTCACTAGAGACATGAGCAGGTTGTGGCTTGCACTGAAGTGGCACCACAAGCAGCCTTGAGGTGAAAACGTACAACTTCGTAATCAAAACCCAGAGGCAAAATAACAACAAGGTCGATCCATTCTCTTGCTTTATTTGAAAGCACATTCAAATAACAAAGTGAGGAAAAGAAAGTCTGCCCATCATGCCATCATTCTGGTCGTGTGTTTAGAGGGACAAGAAAGGGCAGAGAAAAATGAAAATCACCACTGTTGTTCTAATACAGTGATAGCAAAGTGTCCCGTGGGGTTAAGCACAGCCCGTACATTGGACCCTTTGCTGTTTTATAATACAGTGTTATACATTAACTACGTATTAACTGAGCAACACCAGTTGAGAACTTACACAATTATTTACAGCTTCACTCCATAAATTTTCTCTTACATTGTTGATTGCAGTTCCTGGACAGTGCACTGACACACAATGCATTGAAAACTTTTACGGACACTAACAATTGGATTTCATACTGTGAGTTACAAGACTGTCGCAGTTTATGAGCTCTCCCACCACTCTGACCTCTGAGGTACATTAATAAACATACTCAGATCTTCCATGACACCTTGAGCTCCAGTATACTTAAAAAAAAATGCAGTAATATGTATTCTAGAAGGTTCTGTATTAATTTTTTACAGCTGTATACAGCTTTGAATGTTGCTTGCAACACCAACATGCTATTACTGATGCTTCAGCTGTGTAGTTCAGTAGGCCATTGGGAAGGTCAAGTGCATTTTAAAAAAAAAACATAATGAAACAGACCTTGGAGGAAGCTGAAATCTGTTGGTGACAGGAATAATTTGGCTTTCAGCCTTCCTCACCTTTACGCTACTGGCCAAGTTAAATCCTTACTGCAGTCGATACCTCCTTCCAGAAAGAGAAACCCTCAAGGTGTGGTTATCTAAGAAACAGCCTCTAGAAAATGGTCAATACATCTGGCATTTTCTTGGGTCCCATAAAGCTGAAAAGTCACTTTATCCATTTATTTCTATCATAGTTTCAGAGCATGGCCAGCCCCCTGATTTCAGTGGAGTTGCTCCTAATTTATCTCATTTCAAATTGAGAAAGAATCCCAGTCTCTCCCTACATTCACTCCTCCCTATGGATCCAGACCCTCTATTGTAGCCATTATAAACCAAGTGCAACTCAGTATGGCTGGTAATGCTGCCATGGTGGAAAACCTGCAAGACAAATAAGAAATGCAAGATCTTTTCTCTACTAAAAATTGGAAACAGATGTAGACCATGGACTTCTAAGTAGGTGTGTACCGATTTTCAGTGGGAAGGAATCTAATCCCCTAAACAGAGAAGGAAAAAGCTAGCTAATGATTTCTTGCTCTACAATACTAAGCATAGATCAGTATCAGGACATTAAATGTGAATACAATTTTACTGCCAACAAACTGAAATGATAAATATAGCACATACACTAAAAACTACACTTGAAATAATTTCTTAATAGGACATATCTTCAGTACTAGGAATGTCTTTGTATACAATGAATACACCTGAGCATTGAGATTGCTATCCTATATCGGTTATTTTGGGTCAGTATCACTAAAAATCTATTGATGTCTTTGTAAATTTAATTCTATTAGAGTAATTCCTAAGAATGAAAATGTAGACCCCCAACCACTAACAGTGCTTTTCTAAAGGTAATTTTCTTATGTAATTTCCCTGTGGTTATTTGGTATATTTTAATTGATCACTTCGAGATTCCAGATTTATTATCAGATTCTTAAAAGCTCAGTAAAGTAACAGAAAATATTTTATTCCAAGAAATTGTCTAGGGCAGAAATTACAGCACGTTATCTCAGCTTGAGCTGCAAGTGTTGCCAAATGATACCTCTTTGAAAAGCTCATCTAATAACTGAGAAAGTAAAGATATTTCTTTCATAACAAAGTTTAATTGACACCTGTACATACCACTGCATTGCACCAACTTTGGATTTTTAAACAACTTAATTAGAAGTGGAGTGTCACTGTATAACATGTTTTTTGAAGCAGGTTTTGGTGTACACAATCTAGTTGTTCATATTCATTTCCCCAGAAAATCAGATATCAGGTCTAAAAATGACCACTTAGAAGTATTTCCTGTTGTAAATAACTTCTAGTAGTGGATTAACTAATCTGTTCTTGCATATCTGATAAATCATGCCTTAGCTTCTCCCCTTGAGATCTCTTCCAAAGCTTGATTGTTCCTTTAATTCAGAAATTCTTGTCTCAGCTTTTCTTGCCTTAGCTTCCAGCTTTGAGTTCTCATTCTATCACCTTCTGAGACTGTGAATAATTCCATTCCTTCATTTACATTATTATTACCTTAAAACTATTTATAGACTGATATAATTTACTCTCAGATCTTTCCTTTTCTAGGCTACTTAACTTAACCCTATCACCCTCTCTTAGCTTCCATTTCTTACACTTTTTTTTTTTTTTTCCCTGTTACACCTTCCTTCAGTTTGTCTAAATCTCTCCTTAGCTTTGAGGACCAGAACTGCAGATGGACAGGCAGATTCTCTACACACTGAACAATCCAAGATAATGGCTCGTAATTCAGGATAAAGGATGTTCAGATGCTTCAGAGGAACCCTTTTAGGTGTTGAAAATTGCCTCCATGAATGCAAAATCCTAAGGTAAGATCCCTTTCTTGATATGTTTTGCAAGATTGGTATAGAAAGATCAAGACTTTCACACCAACCTCTGTGTAGCCTCTTTAACAAACTGAGAAGACCTTCACATCTCTATTTTCTTATCTATTTTCTACACATATCTATTTTCTACATGTTTGATATTTTCACTAATGTAGGATTATGCTTGATGCCATGTAAACATTGTTCATCATTTAAAATGTGTACTCTACTACATGCTGGCTATGTCCACCATCTATGGCTGAAAGGTATGCTTTGCAACAGACAGTTTTTAGTCTGTGCAATATTTACTTGATATTTCACAAATTTCTTTGTCATTTTACATAAAGATTAAGAGGTCTACTCCCAGAATTCCCTTTACGTACTAGGTCCAATATACAGACCAACAGTCTACCTTACAGACTCAGGGAACCTACTAAACCTTTGCTATTTATTAGTAACTTTCATCCAGATGCTGCAGTTACCTGATTTGATACTGAATGTCTCTCTTAGAATAGATCCTTAACAAAGCAGTGGCAATTTTGTAGGATTTTCTCCTCCACTCACTTGAGACAGAAAACTACAGTCAGTACAGTAACTGATAAAGGCTCATTATACATAATTAGTGAAGAATCCTTTAAGTTCAGAAGTAATGAAAGCATGAAGCCCTGTAACCAAGCCTTGTATTTAAAAAAATTGTGTTCTGACCATTTCTGTTCTGACCAAGACTTAGTCCACCAGCTACAAAGTGAAAAAGAGACATAACTGGGGAAGTGAAAATCATGCTGGGTGATTACAAAAATAGCCCTATCACTGTGTGCACTGTATACCCAGTAAGAGGGAATACAAATCATCCTGAAAAGCAAAGCATGGAAATCAAAGAAAGGTTAGTATGGGATGCACAACGGCTCAAATACATATGTAAACATGATGATGATTATAGAGGCCTCTTCCCTTCATTGCAATACTCTAAGCTCAGCAACGGCTCTCCAGAAAATCTAGTTTCAGGTGGCTGAATTTGCTTCCTTGGGACTGGAGAACCACAAAGACTTGTGAAACTTGAAAAGGTACAGATTTGGAGGAAACCAGCCAATCATCCATCTGTCTTGGGAGAGAGGAGGGAGAGAAATGGGTGTTGCACTGAACAATATTTATTAAGAGCTTTTTACCAAGGCAAGACTCATCTGGGAACATCTTGAGCTGTGAAATGTAACTGAAAAGATGTCAGAGGAGCTTTCCTGAGGGATGCAGACTGATGTGTCTGAAAGTTGCCTAAAGGGAAGAAGAGGTAGAAACACAAACGTAAAATGAATAATGTAGAATTACTGCTTAGTCAGTTAAAATTAATTCAGATCTATTTTCATGACCAAGATCATCTTGCACACTGGAGGTGGGACATCCTCCAAAAGCCATTGTCCATGCATAGTCATCCAAGAGAAAAGTTCCGCTAAAGAATCCAATTTACTAGCATTGCCTGGCAATTCATTAATCACACTCTCTTCATATGAGAAGGCATAATTTTTCTCTCCCTTTGGATGCCATAAAGCCAAAAATCTTCTGACTGCAATCTTGCACTGTAGGCCATAAATATTTTTAACAAATGACTTGTTGGGTTGGGTTTTTTCATTATTATTGCAGGTGTATAAATAAATTTTGCTAAAACTGCATTCACCTGCATGAACAAACACTCTCTACTATCTTCCAAAATCTCACAACCATAACTTTCATTTTTAGTGCTTTACTATTTTCAACTTTTCCTGCAATAAAAGTTTGCTTAATTCCCCTATATCAAGTGTCTCTTCAAGCATTGTAAATCTTGATAGTTCTACATTTTCAACAGATTTCCAAGTCTGTGGAAGGTTTATAGGCATTCTTCATCTGTGACTGAAAATGACCAAATTAAAAATCTCCATATTCACATGCTTCACATAATTTCACTGTCTATAACCTTGAAATACAGAGTAGTGACTTAATCTCATTGGGACAATCTTACTGTCCGGGTCAGCTCATTATCTAAATGGAGTCTGAACTTCTGTCAATTATTTCTTTCAAGCCACTGACAGTGAATTCAGATAATATTTTGCTTCTTGGCAGCTCAGTCTGAATGTGCACATAGGATACATAACAAAAGATTCTCATTCTATTATTCTTAATAGCACTATTTTCATTGAAAAACATTTGGTTTAATGTTAATACATAAAGCAAGGGACTTTCTTAACATAACAAGGAGGCTGAAACATTGAAAATGCAATAAAGAAATCTTCCTTCAGAGTCATGTTCCGTACTGATTCATCACATTGAGCAGGTTTTACTTTGCTGGTGCTTTGACTAAGCTCAGGTCACAAAACAACGTAAGTTTGAATCTTGCAAAACATTTAGAAGATTTCTTGAACAGAAAGTCAGAGATTCTCTGACTTTTGATGACCTTAGACCAAGATTACATGTCTTAGTTTTATATACTCAACAATTAGCAGACTTAACATATGGAGAGGACAAAACCCTGTCCTGAGCATCAAAGGCAAATTATTACTTTTTGAACCATGAGGTTACAGTCTTCAATTCAACTCAAAGCTGACCTTGAAAATTTTAATCCATAAGAAGTCCCTTTATTCCTCTACCACTTTGATCCCAAACAGAGCACGAACTAATTGGAGATCTGCTTTATACAGGTGGACAAAGAAGGTGCTCCAGTTCTCTTTTTTTCATTGAATCGGATCAGATTCATGAGCTTTTAGGTTCTGCATTTAAATTACAGTACTGTATGCCTGAACGTTTATGTCTTGCTTGATTCAGGAAAACATCTTTCACTTGAATACATGCTCCGTATAAACATGTCTCTAATTCCTGTTTAAATTGGCATCCTAGTGTTTCTTACAGAGCAAGATACTATTCAGCAGCAGTAAAGCTGTGTCTTCAAACAAATATAATTATTGCACAGAATAAAAAAGTAAATATCTTTGAATAAATCATATGAAACATGTTTATCATTATTTCAGAAGTTCACATTTAGAGTTTATTAAATCCCTGACCTATTTAGATAGCACATGTATCTAGTATATTCCCTCTAGTGGAATCCAGAAATATTTTACAGTTTGTAAGAGTATAAAATTCAACCCTACCACAAGTATGTTTCAATTTCTGGAATGACTCAGCAGCAATTTCAAAGAAAGTACATAATTTGAAAAAGTAAAAAGAAAAGATTTCCCCACTGAAACTACAGGAAGGGTTCATGTACAAATTGTGAATTGATCTACCCCGAAATCTGGCCAGGCTAGTGGGTAACTCCTACAGTCTTACCAGCAGCTCTGCTCCAATTAATCTGCATTTATAGGGCCACAGTATGTCTGCCTTACGTCAGGCCTTGGTTGCAATAAATATCGATAGATACCAATCAAAATTTTCCTGGATGAAGAAAGAAATCAAAGCTGCAGGAAAATAAAGGGAAGATTGCTAATGGCTTCATAACCAAATCTGGAAACATAGTAAAGGATGCATTCTGCTCTCGATCTTGGGTGCAATTTGCAACCATAGTTAAGAAATAAACTTACCTTTTTTTCTGAAAGTTCTATAGAGGTGAGATAGCTCAACTTCTTGGGGAAAAAAATAGCACAAAATATTGTATGCATAACATGGCAACTCTTTGTATATCTGTGACTTCCCCTAGTATTTATTCCAACTTCTTTTGCTAAAATATTGCAGAGGAGGAAACAATACTTCTACTCAGCTTAGGAAATTCAACAAAATTCAGCTTCTGCTACATTGTCTGAATGCAGTGCAACTGTTTGCACTGCAGAATGGGAGTGCTGGGACATGCCAATAAACATCAGATTACTTTAAACCTTTATGATATTATTGTATAAAACAAGATTAACATCACTGTAGATCAGCTACAAAAGAAGTTCGGTTGAGTATGGCAGGGAATACATGTTAAGCACAATTGTGAAATAACGGTATGATAAAAAGCACCATTAAATGTTAAATAGGAAAACAACTGAAACTCTTTCATAAGTGTTTTCTTTCCTTAAAGGAACGATCCAGAAGGAAACTTTAACCCTCATAACATTCTCTTTTTTAATGAACAGGGAATACAAATCTGTGTGGGAGGTTCTTTGTTTTGCAATAAAGTTCTTTTTTATAGTATCATATTCTTCCCAAAGAAATTACATACAAACATCAAAATCATTATTTTAAGCATTAAAAATTGGCTTATACTGGACTGCTAATTTTTGGTCTATAGTGATGCCTTTACCTTAAGGCAAATCTAAAAGAGGAAATCAAGACAATGGGAGTCATTACAGCTGAGATCTAATGCAACTATTTTGGCTGCCTTACTCTTCAGGTCTGTAGGTCTTCTCAAGGCACATTGTTTTTCTACTGAGGGTATTAGGAATTTACAAGTTTTGTTTTAGTAGGACTGTCACTCTCCTAAATCGTTCCTAATCCTCATCCTTCCAGGGCTTAGTGTTGAAAAATTGAATACAATTGCACTTGAGAAAGACTTCTTTGTTACTTACGTTGTAACCTGTCTCATGAACTCGCTAGTTTTGAGTCTGGTTTCATGCTTAGGATTGAGGGAGGATTTGTCATTTTATGTAAAAAAAATGACCTCATAAAGAATGATCAAAAGTACAATATTAGGTGAAAAAAAAGTCAGTTATCATTCAAGAAGTCAAACGTGTCTGCTTATTGCCACCATATTTCATTGTAATTTTGTCCAAAGAATGGTAAAATGTTGTGCAAACTATTGATTTTGCCTTGACTAAAAAAAAACAGTTCCGAATATTGAAGGATTGAACTCAAAGTGGTTTTAAGATAGCTTGTAGTCACACGAGTCGGAGAAATATTCACAAGGGATGATCAGTGGACTAACGTTTCTCCAATGGATGATTCAGAGCTCTGGCAGATGAAGCTCCATCTCTAATTTGTCCTCTAAGGAATCCTTTCTCTCTTGCTCCAGTGACTGCAATAGGAATCTAGGGAGACTAGTTTTAGCAAACTAAAACTGGTCTTTGTGAATACTTCCTTTTGTGTGAGGGAAGATACGTCCAAAATATCATTTCTGTTAGTGTTTAAAAAAAAAATAAAGTATTTTAAAGGCTGTGAAGTGAATAATTTTTTTTTATATATATGATTGAATCTTCTCTGTTTATTCTTCCTTTGAGTACTTAAAATATCTGTGCAGCTCTAATCACAGTATTTTAGTCAGGATGTAAAGAACTACATTGTATATAGGACCAGAGAGTAAGATAAAACCATCATCATGTTTTAATTTATTTACAGAAAGAGGAACTTGAGACACTATGATTGTTTGTCATCAAGTTTTCATTTGCTGTATGTCAAACAAGCCTTCATATTTCCAGTTGGGTTTCATTCATCGCCATTGAGTCTCTGTGTGCAGATACGGTGTACATCCTATGGGAAGGAGAAAGTACAACAATCATTTTCTTCGTTACAAGCTAACAATTCAGTTCCTAATTCTGGGACATTTTTCCAGAACATTTTGTTCACTGCACAGGCCTAGGAAAGCCAGCTTGCATTTAGCGTGAGAATAGGTGAAACCTCCTTCCTCCTCTGAAGTGGTAACATGGAGGTTAAACACAAATCCAGCCTCGAAATATTCACTAAAGCCTACTTCAGATTTGTCTCCCACTTGCCTAACATTGCAGAAGGGTCCTTGGTAAACTCAAACACTTGCAACACAAATAAACTCTGCACGTTCTGAAGATGAGATAAATCTGAGTGTAGGATTATAGAACAATCTGCTAAGTGAAGCTGTGGAAGCTTGACATTGGACTATGCATCAAAAAATGCTGGAATTGGTAAGGGAATAATATGAATGATGACACGAACATTCATGTCTCTAATAAGTACATACTGAGACATGTATATTCTAGGTTTTCGAAGAAAATTGCTCTAATGGAATTCTATGGATTCATAGTCACTTGTACCTGGTAGGGTTTTTGTTGTCTTATCAGTCTACACTGTCAGATTAACAGTGTATCCCTCATTATCTCGTTGTTGTTCAATCACAGAGTAAAGGTACTTGTCTGGCATAAGACAGAACTAGAAGCGTTTTTCCTTCAAGCACACAATTAGTGTTTCCAGGAAACACGGTGGTAGTCACCACAGATTTTTCCTGAAAGTTATAAATTCTTTTTTTTTTTAGGGGGGGGGGATGATGTGAATGTTACCTACAGAGTCATCAAGGAACTAGTGTCTCTCCCTCCTAATTCTACATCTGAAAGGCATAGTATTAACAGGTTAATTATATAACGAATTAACACAATTCTCTCCCATTTACTTCACCGGCAATGGAGGTCATCAGCACCTTCTGGATGTGACCCATATGATGACATTTCAGAAAAGGAATAGGAGGACAAGACCAATCCAAAACCCACTAAAACCAATGGGAATTTTTTCCAACTGTACCAATGGAGTTGGAGCTGAAACTAAAAGTGAGAACCTTCTCCTTGTTTCTCTTCTTACACCTAGAGTCACTCTGCAAATTGCCATGGCAAGAAAGACCCTAAATAGGTCATGATCAAAAGCCAAGAAATAAGATTCAAAGAGCTGTAACTCTTGGTAGACCTTACTTTGGTACACTTTTGGAACATCGTGTACTTAAAGATATCCTACTTCTCAAAGAAGAAATTACCTTGATTTCTTCAAAGAAGAACTCTTCTTCTGCAGTGTCTTCAATCCACCTGACCGGCAACAGGCAAACTTACAGTCAATGACCTGGTAAATAATTGGGTTGTACATGGCTGCTGACTTTGCAAGCAAAGTTGGTACCACTGAAAACTCAATGGGAACTGAATCCGGCTGTCCAAAGGCTGACCACACAGAGACCACAGCGTAAGGGATCCAGGCAATGAGAAACCCTATGCAGATCAACATTGCCACCTTGTGAGAAGAAAAGAGAAAAGAGAGAAAGAAGTTCATCTAGCAGAGTTAGACGCTGACAGCATAGCACAGAGCTCGGCAGAATGCAAGGGAACGTGCAACAGAATGGAAAAATTTACAACATGAACTAAAGCTGTCACGCATTTCTCATCTCTTTATCTAGTTCCTCTTTTCTTTTCACTTGACACGGAGTGGTGAATATGCTTGTTATCACATATTAAAAATGCTATAAGGTCAGGCTAAATATGAGGAAACTAAAAGATACCTCAGAAAATAAGAATTCTTTGACATAAAATTTATTTAAGGAGCAGAGTCCTTTAAAAACATACAGAGTCTCTTTTTCAGGATAATATATAACAAAAAACTGTGAAACTTTTTTAAAATCGTAGCAGGATCTTTGAAATGAATGCAAGTTAAAATGGAAACATTTCTTATGGGGTTTTTCTTTGTTTTTATTTTCTTGCTTATTTACAGACTTCCTTACTTCTATAGTCTCTTCCGATTAAATATTCCTCAAATTTTCAAAAAGAAACCCAGTCTCTTTTCCATTCCAGAATAAAAGGAGCATGCACTGCGAAAAAAAAATTAAAAAAAAAAAAAAAAAAGCAAATCTTCCAGATCCTGGGTCCTTTGAAATCAGAATCCAAAGTTCATAAAATCAAAGACTTTGAAGAATTTTCCCGGACTAAAGTCGGTCCTGAAGGTATGTGGGGGGCCCTGAGTATCTCAGTAGAAGAGTTTGTTTAAGAGGGTATATTCCTGTCTGTATCTACTACAACTCCTTTTGTATCACCCAGGATGAGTCACCAAGGCAAAGCAAATTAGGAAAAGAAGAGTTTACAACACCCTGATCTAACGCAGGGCTTCTTCCTCTCTTGTAGATTGTGCTGATGTCCCAGACAGAAGGCATCAAAACTCAGTGGAACCAATAACCCACCACAAGTATGGCCATTGGTAACAGAAGGAAGGAGAAGAGTTTTGCCAAGCTAGGTTTATCTTCTGCCTGCACCCCAGAGGGGGCCTATGGCCTGTTTGTCACTGGAAAAATGCCAACCGTTTGAATCCCTTTCAAGACAAATATGGAACAAGTAGGCATAAAGTTATTCAATAAGACATGAGCTGTCAAGTCTCTGGGTATACTCACTCCAGCAGATAAAAAAAATTACTATTGGGAATTTAACTGAGAGTGAGAACACTAGTACAATGTCTGGTTTTCTTTCTCCTAACCTGTAGCATGGATTTTGTACTCCATTAGAATCTGTAGATGCTTTTAAAACAAGATTTCTACCAAACATTTAGGTTGCATTCCTGGTAAATGAGAAAAGGACTTCCTTATAGCATGAGAAAACGTAGCCATAAGAATGTTTAGTATAAATATTAAAGAAAAAGAATCTGGGGCCAAAATTTGTGATTTACATACTTTACCTGAACCAGACTGTCTGCACTCAGTCACAGCCGGATACAGCTTCAAATAACATCAGGCAATAACACATCCTGAAGAATATATACCATTATACTGCTGCCACTGACAGACTACTATTGCATCCAGACTGAGAGCAGTACATGTGCCCTCATTTGGAATAAGGATAATCAGCAGGATTACAACAAAAAATCATCAGAAAGCACAAGATTTTTTAGATATTGCAAAACATTTTGAGGAGCCTTTGGTTCCACATCTTGATGATAATATTCTTTTCAGGGAAACATCATTCTTTTATGCTTTTTTTTTGTTGTCTATCACTGAAGAAAGGATTCATGTGACCTAAGGATCTCAGACACACTCTGTTTGTTATAAATTGTGGTATGGAGTGAAGTGGGTTATCACGGAGACTCAGTTTCCATATTTTTATGTATCCCAACATTATGTTCTCCACTGTAGATCCAAGACAGAAGGACAACTACCAGTGTTTTGATTCAGATCACACAGAAGCTTTCTGTGATCCATCCAATACGGCAAAAATAAACATGCAATGTCAAATCAAAAGTTGCCATTGTTATTCAAAGGAAATGTGCTGAATAACCACAAAACTGTACTGTACTGAAGCATCCCTTTTTAGAGGCAAATACCATTTTACCAGCTGTATTGACAGCACTGACCATACAGGTAGTCAGCTGAGACTCTGCAATTTTTTTAGACATAATGTCACTTGCTGTGTATGATACAACTTTCAGTTCAGCTCTCCAAAAATACAATAAAATTTGATCAGCTAAGCAAAAGATACTGCTTTTCTTCCTCTTGGCATGGCTTACAGAGGCTGGCGAATCTTTTACAGCTAAGGAATCCGGTTTTGTTCAGTATAAGTTTTTCTTTTGAGAGATTTCCTGGCACAATAACAAGTAGCATCATGGCTGTCACCATTGCCAAACAGAAAATAGATTCTATAAGGGAAAATAGGATATGGTCTAAGATAGAAAATTAATTTTATCGCTTGAGTGCATTTTTACCAGCAGCTCATGGTTGAACTTTAATGATAAATTATTTGCATAAAAACAATTGCAATATCACAGGTGTGACTTTGGTTTATATCTTCATTAAGAGAGGAACGTAGGCTGTCTGAAAGTTTTATTTCCCAGCTACAATAAACTACTTTTCACCTGTTTTTCTGTGACAATTTCTGGACACCTCAAATGCCTTAAAATAATTCTTTACAATTGCTTCTGAAAGTAAAGGGAGTTTTATGATGGAGTGAGGAACAGGGCCACAGGGAGATGATGTGACTTGTGTAAGGTCACACAGGAAGGCTTTGGCAGAGCTTCAGACTGAATCATGATCTCAGGAACTCGAGCGCCCTAATCACAAAATTATGTTTCAACTCCTGGCTTTTCCCATCTTGTCAGTAATGGAGAAGAATGGTAAAAGAACCACTTTCAGAGCATCATACTATGACTCAGCATAGGAGAGTATGTGATTGAAGTTCCCCAAGCCTGCTTTTATGACCCGGCAAAGCAAACAGGCTTAAATCTTCCTACCTACCTTGGTCAGCTTCATTTCAAGTATGTGGCTGTTTTGAATCCTGGTATCATAGTGAGCAACCTCTTTGGTGGATGACTTGACTTTCAAAATGATTTTGACGTAGGAAAACACAATGACCGCAGTTGGGAACAGGAGGCAAAAGAAAAGAATACTCAAAATAAAAGCCTGTCCAGCCACAGAAGCCTGCGCCAGCCACCAGTCCAGAGTGCAGGAGGTCCCAAATGGCTCGGGGGCATAGCTCCCCACACCAGCAAAAGGCACCGTAGCCCAGAACATAGCATAGGCCCAGATTATTGCCAGACAGATAAACGCATGATGTCTCTTAAGCCAGGTACCTGAAAGATAATTCAAGAGTTACAACCTCAGGTCTGTATATATTTGGCATAATTGAACTTGTCATTCTACACATGTAGCAGGAGTTTGCTTGGCTGTTTGACAACTGCTGTAGGGTTTATCTCACCTCCTGACAGCTATCTGTAGTGACCCAGAGCTAGTCACCCCAGCTCACATCATACCTCATGAAAAGAAACACACACTCCTAGAGAGGGCTTCATGTGATGTTATTTCAGGTCTCTACTTCAGGCTGTGATAATTTGCAGCCTAGAAGAGCCCATACAAAAGCCATCCAAACAGCCAGCTCAGCAATGATCTAGTAATTGGAAATGTCTAGTAATTGGATGTCTAGTAATTTGGAAAATTGCTTTGTGGTCTGTAAAGGCACATTCATAGTGTGTGGTCAGATGAGATGGAGGTCCGAACCACATGAAGGACTATGAGTTTAATTCAGCCTTTCATTGTTCAGTATGAAGGCTCACTAGCTGCAGCTGTATGATGTAACATATATTATTTCCTCTTCCTCCTGCAGTATGTTAAATCTGATCTCAAGACACTTCTCAACATAAATCATTAACTCAAGTGACTGAAAGACAAGGATTTACAGAGAAAATAACATGTCCAAGATTTATTTTTACCTTGTCATCCTTTTCCAGTACAGTAAATCACCATGTGCATATGTTCAGGAGTATTTGTAATTGGTGTTTTTGTGTATCCTACAGCATGCCTGGAGCTGTGGAATGGAATATTGACTCTCTGCTCATCTTGGATATATAACCCTATGTCAGCTATAAAAACCTTCAGCTTACAAGCTTTCCATCATCACCTATGTTCAGCATGTTGGATTCAGATACAACTAACAATTTAAAACCTGTGATTTATGCAGAAACTCGATCTATGGTATTTTAACAGCCCCTTCCACCTTGGAAGCTCTAATCTGTTTTCAGTCCCCATCCATTGGCATTGAGGAGCTTTCTTCAAGGTTTGAGAATAACATAAAATAAAATCAAAGCAAATCAAATTACTGTAATTCAGATGTGACTGGTGCCCCTTCCCCAGCTGATTTTACCTTTCCAGGTCACTTGAAGGAAAATGAATACCAACTGTCAAGTGATGAATTTGAGCAAAACGGCTGAGAGAAAGGACAGCAGTTTGTTGTGCTCAGGTGTGGAAAAACTAGAGCAACAATAGCATGAGGACATAAATATCAGCATTATTTTCACAGCAATCCACCACAAACCACAGCAATCAATTACCAAAACAAAACAAAAACAAAGCAAAAAAAAAATCAGTTGCTGCTTTTGGAGCAAAATATAGTCAGGTGCTCCAGGTTCCTGATTGATTTAGGCCATGGGACTTGCTTTCAGAAATTGTAAAAACAGCTTCCAGGGAGCACTTCCTATGACAAGGGTCTTCCTATTCCTATTCCTAGAGAAGTAGATCATGGAGTAGCCCTTATTGTGGGATACCCTGCTGGAACCAGGCACCTTCACATGAAAGAATGATGTAGGAAAGATCAGGCTGTTAATCCTAGGCGTCAGGAACACAAACCAGACCAGAAGTCCTTACACGGAAAATGGCTAGGTTAATCACCTACAATGAACATGCTAAATATGATTATTGATCTCCATCATCACGATTAAATCGTGGTGGTCTGGTGAGGTCCCCGATGACTGGAAGAGAGGGAACATAACCCCCATTTTCAAAAAGGGGAGCAAGGAAGACCCGGGCAACTACAGGCCGGTCAGCCTCACCTCTGTGCCTGGCAAAGTCATGGAGCAGATTCTCCTGGAAACCATGCTAAGGCACATGGAGAGCAAAGAGGTGGTTGGTGACAGCCAGCATGGCTTCACCAAGGGCAGATCGTGCCTGACCAATTAGGTGGCCTTCTATGACAGGGTGACAGCATCAGTGGACAAGGGACGGGCAACGGATATCATCTACCTGGACTTGTGCAAACCTTTTGACACTGTCCCGCACGACATCCTTCTCTCTAAACTAGAGAGGCATGGGTTTGATGGATGGACCACTCAGTGGATAAGGAGTTGGCTGGATGGCCATACTCAGAGAGTGGTGGTCAACGGCTCGATGTCCAGGTGGAGACCGGTCACCAGTGGCGTCCCTCAGGGGTCTGTGTTGGGCCTGGCCCTGTTCAACATCTTTGTTGGCAACACGGACAGTGGGATAGAGTGCACCCTCAGCAAGTTTGCCAATGACACCAAGCTGTGTGGTGCCGTCGACACGCTCGAAGGGAGCGATGCCATCCAGAGGGACCTGGACAGGCTGGAGAGGTGGGCCTGTGCCAACCTCATGAAGTTCAACCAGGCCAAGTGCAAGGTCCTGCACCTGGGTCATGGCAATCCCAGGCACAAATACAGACCGGGCGGAGAATGGATTGAGAGCAGCCCTGAGGAGAAAGACTTGGGGGTGATGGTGGACGAGAGGCTCAACATGAGCCGGCAATGTGCCCTTGCGGCCCAGAAGGCCAGCCGCGTCCTGGGCTGCATCAAGAGGAGTGTGGCCAGCAGGTCGAGGGAGGTGATTCTGCCCCTCTACTCTGCCTTAGTGAGACCCCACCTGCAGTACTGTGTCCAGTTCTGGAGCCCCCAACATCAGAAGGACATGGACCTGTTGGAGAAAGTCCAGAGGAGGGCCATGAAGATGATCAGTGGGCTGGAGCACCTCTCCTATGAGGACAGGCTGAGAGAGTTGGGGCTGTTCAGCCTGGAGAAGAGGAGGCTCCAGGGAGACCTGATAGCGGCCTTCCAGTACCTCAAGGGGGCCTACAGGAAAGATGGGGAGAGGCTGTTCCGTAGGGCCTGTTGTGATAGGACAAGGGGTAATGGGTTTAAATTAGAAGGAGGTAGATTTAGACTGGATATTTGGAAAAAAATTTTCACAATGCGAGAGCACTGTAGTGCTCACATTGTAGAGCACTGTCCCAGGTTGCCCAGAGAGGTGGTGGATGCACCATCCCTGGAAATGTTCAAGGCCAGGCTGGATGAGGCTCTGATCTGGTTGGAGATGTCCCTGCTCCTTGCAGGGGGGTTGGACTAGGTGACCTTTGAAGGTCCCTTCCAACTCTAGCCATTCTATGATTCTATGATTCTATGATCATTTTGTATGGACAGCCATGGCCAGATAACTCTTGAGAAAAAAAGGTTTTGAAGTGTTCTGTCTCTCTTGAAATAAGATGTTGTAGTAAATACCAGAGCTCACGACATTACTGCAACTGGCCATGAAATGTTTACTTTGATTTGTCAAGTCTGAAAAATTGTCTATGATTTGTGTTGCCACTGAATTATTTTGATACGACATTTATAGAAAGAAATTAAATCCTGCTTTATGTGAATGGTGTATTTAAAATTCAACAAGGTGACTTTCCCTGCATTCACATTTCAGGAAAAAGTAGGGACATGCCAGGATTTATGACAGCAGATCTTAGTACAGTATTACAGCTTTTAATTGACAGCACGCTCATCTATTGGACAGATCAGTTTACTTACATTTCCTAGCTGCAATAATTTCCTGTAACTTAACATTACACAGTTGATATCATATGTGATTATAATGAGATCAGCTGTACATCCCTGAAGTCACATGGGCAAGGTATTTCTTATATGTAAAGTCACGCTGAATATTCCCAGTATTTTGTAGAAGAGTAAGTCCCTTCCAATGTAAGAAAAATGTCTTTTCTAAACTGTGACAGCATCTTTTAACTGGAAAGAACGAAGCATATAATTCTTCATATTCAAGAGAGATAAGGTATTGATGGATATGGCGATAACATCTTTCATTACTAAATTCATTTCATTCTCTCGGGTTCCATCTCCATATTAGAGAGATGATACCACATTTATTATGACCTAATGCACATTCAGATCTTTTAGGTGTTTTAAATAGCTTGCCACATATCTTAAAGGAATGTAGGCATCTATTAAGGAATAATTTTTTGTGTTGGCCATAAGACCTTGCAAGATGTGCAATATTGATTCTGTTAATGTCAATAGGTCTTGATATATACAAAGTTATTTACCTGTGAGTGATTACTAAAATGCATGGCTTAAGCAGACGGCAGACAGAAAACAGTGAAGGTGTTATCTCCAGCAATACAAATTTAGCTGGGATTACTTAGTTCATACAAACATGTTCCTCTTATCTGTCTATTTCCCTCTATATTTAACAAAAGCATTCTGAAGAGCTTAAGCATTATTTCAGTCTAGAAAACTATATCACTTACTTAATAGAGCTTTTCTATAATCAATATAGTTTTCTTTCTTACCATAAGACAAGTGGCAGATTTTCAGGTATCTATCCAGGCTGACAGCTGTCATGGTAATAAGGCTCCCACAGCCAAAGAAGAAACCAGCCCATCCATACCAGCGGCAGCCCATCCATCCAAACACCCAGCGGTGAGAAAAGAAGGAAATGATACTAAAGGGTTTTCCTACAACTTCAAAAGGAGAAAGGAACATCAGTTGACTGATAAAATCCATCACTGGTAAAACCATCCTTTTTCGGAAAAGCAAATCCTCCACTTCACCCAAAGCTAATACCAGTAAAAATGCTCTGTGAAGTGGAGAGAGGGCTTCAGGTACAACAAATGTGATGGCTTGCATGCCCTCCATCCACAGCACTTAGCCTAAGTCAGCTGTAGCTAGACTCCATAGCATCTACTCTGTGGTAGGATGAGTTAAGTCTGCAGTATGGCTAGAAACAAGAGCTCTACTGCAAACCACACAAACCAGAAGGAAACCCATACTCTGGTACTGAGTCTCTGCAAGCTTGCAAGCTCTTCCCATTATGAAAACTTCAGAATATGTGTTAGGTCCACATGCAAGCACATGCCAGTATGTAGATGGTACAGGTGATGGGTGAGTCTGGGCTTGAAACAGGCACAGATGTAGATAGGCTACATCCCTATAATCAAGTGTCTTCAAACACAGGATAAAGAAATTTGCATTCAAAGAGGACTTCCACAAACCTACCAAGCCCCAACAGTAGGACGCATACAGTGGCCAAGTGTTAGGTTAGAAAGGAAGATGGTGCTAGGGTCACATGGATTTGAGCTGCAACAGTGGTTTCAGCTCCTGTCCGTACCACACTCTTCCTTGGTGACTCTCAGCAAGTCATCTGACCGCAGATATTAAAAAGTTTTCCGCATTCCTGAACAAAAGGGAAATATCTAACTATTTTGAAGACACTATTTTAGTGGCACCTTAGCTCATTTTTCTATTTCCAGAAGTGAGTGGTGCGTTATGGAAGAAGTGAAGTTAGGTCATATCTGTTAAAACAGATTAACTTTATTAATATTCTTTGTAAGCATCATGAAAATGGGAAAGTTTGGAAATTGTAATTTTCTAGTTGGAATCTTCACTTCCTGATTTTGTTGCGGTTTTTTTTTGGTCTCAAACTGCACAAACAAAAAGAATCAATTTTAACGGAACAGAAAACTCAAAAATTTACAATCTAGGAACATCAGCATGGTCTTCTGAATCCTTCATTTCTGTTTACCAGACTGACCTGAAATGCTCCAAGGTCTGAACAGTTCAACTGCAACATTCAAACAGCATTAAATATTTAACTCCACCTTCCTGTGATTGTATTCCTTCCTGCACAGGAGTTGCCAGAGCACCTCAAGGAGTTGAAAGCATCTCAGCTGCCCTGTGCTAATTCCCTGGATGAATCACGTTCTCTGTAATGTCATGGCAGCTCAGTGAATTGGTTTACAAAGAAGCAAAGTAGTCTTGCAAACTATAATTCCCACAAACTAACCTATTCGTAGAAGTCAAGACAAAAGTCTCTATTTTGTTGATCTGTAGAAAAATATTTTTGATTGTTCCCTAAAATATCCCATTTCAAATCAACTGATGTGAAACTGAATATTGTTTTCATTCTTAAGAGAAAATTAAATCATTTCTACCAAAACAAAATCTTTCAGAAAACGGCCTTTGCTCCATCTTCTATGCCAAAAGCATCATGATTGAAAACCCTTCAAAATAAGACTTATTTTTAAACAAGGTATTTTGGTATCCTTTTCCTTTAGCCTAAGCCTGTGTGGAAAATTCTGAGCCCGAGCCTGAAGGTTGTGCTCAGGTCAATATGCTACGTGCTTTTCTTCTAGCAGAATAAATGTACTTTAATTTTTCAAGCAAAAACTGACCCCAGTTATTAAAGTCTAAGAAAAACATGAAATATGGCAAGGTCTAGGATATATGCTAGAGTCAGTAACTCCACTCATGTAAATAATTACCAGCTCTAAAGGCCAACACATTTACTTGCACAAAATCAAATTTCTCTTCAGCAGCACAGGACTCCGAGCACAGTATCAGTGCAAAATGAGCCTGATGCAGTTTTGAACAAGTGGCTGGTGCCACCCTGTGGAAATCTGCAGGAAGCAGGGCCATGGCAGAACTGGGTTTTTTTGAACAAGGTGCCAAGACAACTGCATGAAATACGAAGATTTTGGAAAAAGTTCCATCTTCACTCCAATTGGTGCAGCCGACAGAACACATCACATTTTTGAGTCAACATCATCCATTAACGAAAAAAAAAAAAAAATAAAGAGAAGGGAGAAAAAGAATACATGGCTGTGCCAATCATGATTCTTTTTAATTACAAAACTTAAACACACAGATAGATTGAGACCCTCATGGAAGACAAGGTGACCAAGTGTTATGCTGGTGACAGATCTTAACAGAGAAATTAGCAGCCCTCATGCTAAGAGGGCTCCCAAACAAGCTGGAGTTTGTACGGTTGGGACATACAGCTTATATGGCTAGGAGGCATCTGTTTACATTCTAAATATATGGCCATGGAAACTCTCCTGAAACACTCTGTCTCATTGGAGTGACTCTCATTGGAGTCAGATAAAAGCCTTATAAATAAGAGCATCACAGAAGAGACAAAACCTGTTCTTTATTTTTTTTCTTCACTACTGCAAGATGGAAGTGGTGTCTCCAAGGCAGATATACCGAAAAAATCATTGGCATTTCTTTGTGTGGTAGCAGAGCAGACATGCTTATACTAATGCCTTTTCTCTGCTGAACTCATAAGAATCTCCTTCAGAAAACCATGTTTACTGATCACTAAGAGGTATCAAAATTACTGGAAGTTGAGGGGTGAGCAGCTCCTTGGCCTTGTGCAGTGAGACCATAATGAGCTTCGGTTCTGGGAAGCTGGGAGCCGAAATTTTGTGTTGTTTAGTGCTATTTTAGGCATTTGGATGAGAGTAGAAGCATTAAGCAGAGAAGAGAGCAGGAAAAGGCTGTGCTGGAGCTAGGGGCAAGGGTCCCACTGTGCGCAACACAGTGGGGACAGATGGCTTTGGGAGCATGGGAACATTCTCTCATTTATATTGCACTGGGGAGATCCCATGGTCAGCTGGGTCACATCAAGCCTCTTTACCCATTGGATTGTCTACCATCCAAAATATCCTTTTCTACAGGATGTCCAGTCCTCTCCCTAATTTGCAAGTAGCCGTAAGCAGCTAAATGAGTCTAATGCAAAGAGCCAAAGGAATGATCTCCAAAGGCTTTTGACTCTGCAACTTCATGTAAACATTTCCAAAGCTCCTCCCTCTCATGCCAGGGCATCCAGGCTGTGGGGCTGAAATAAAAATCCCTCCAGTTGGCTAATGTTGCTCTTACTCTATAGATTTACACAAATGCTTATTTTCCTGACCCAGAAATAAAAGCAGATATTCACTATAGAGTAAATTATTAGCTTTGATGGGTTGATGGCCACTGGCATTTTCCAGTTCTTTCCTGTCATGCCCCTCTCCAGTCATATTTGGCTAAATATGTATTTTTGAGGTACCTGGATCCCTCCTATTGCAGCTTACAGCAAGAAAATATTATTTTCTTCAACCATACTACCAAGCTATTTTGTGTTTTTGTGCCAGGACGCATGGGAGCTGTCTTTGAAAGTTTTCCCAGTGTGAAGGTGAACAGGAGTTTTGACTGATTGATAAATTCAACTCTATTTTTCACCTTTGTTCTTTTCATTTCTTTCCATCAAGTTGTTCAGGAATGTTATTTTCTATCCTTCTCTCTTATTTATTTGCAAATAATAAAGCAAAAGGCATTTTGGGCTCCACTTGACTTCCAGAGGACTGTCTCTTGCTGCTGGCAGAAAGAATGGTGGGATAGTAAAAATGAGTGAAAATAAGATATGAAGTTACCTGAAATGCCCAGATCACACACTGCTAAATTAACAGTCATTATCTCAGCAGGTCTCAACTTCTTTTTTCGTTTTGAAGACATATAAATAACATATCCATTTCCCAGAGTTGAAAGAATCCCTATAAAAATTAAAATAAAAATTAAAAACTCAAGTTAGAATTCTCCTCAAAATCAGAAATATTCCATCTTTCTTGTGAAATTCCCTAACGTTTTCAGCTTGAACCTGTGGTCTCAAGGCTAAACATTTTACTCTGCAGACATCTCCCTCCCATGACAAATGCTATTTTGTCCTCTGCAGCAGGGCAATGCTTTCACTACCTGAGCATGCACAGTTATCAACTGAATGCACACAACAGAAATTGCATAATTCCTCTGTTCTTACCAATCTCTTTTGTCTCACAAACATTTGTATAACCACAAGAATGAAATTCATCTGTCTGTAGTCACAAGGACCTCAGTCTGTGACCAGCCTTAATTTTATTAAATGCTCTAATCAGAGATCGAGGGATAAATTTCTAAAATAATTTAAGTATTGATATTAATATTACATCTTAAGTTAAAAAAATATTTCTATTATAATAAGAAAAATTATAAAATATGTCTGATTTAACTTCCATCTGGAATGCCTGAGGAGAGATTCTGTACCTTTGAACACCACATAATTTTCATCAGAGTCTGCTGGGAGGCCAGATCTCAGGAATTAAAGCTCAGGAATTAAATGGGTGTTTCCTCTGGTCCATCAATAGAATGATGCCCTTACAAGGGTGCCATGTTCTCACAAAACCAAGAAACCCAACCTGCGGTCATCCATGAGGCAAAGAGAAAAATGGTTCCCAGAGGCTAATACCAGACTGTTTCTCAAGAAATATGAGTAAGTGTGGAAATGAAAGTTTACCAAACTCAGGAGAAAAATACTTTGATTTTGAATTTTTCAGGAATAAGTGCAACACTTTTCTAATTGGAAACACTTCTTATTTTTATACAGACAGTATTGGTTTCTATATTGTTTTTAAAAATAAACAGGACAGAAGCCACCTTATCATTTAATCTTAGGTTTTCTCAGTAAATTTGATTTATCCTTGGTGAATGAAGTTTAAAAAACATCCTAATCTTATGGCTCTGAAAATTTAATATGAATTATAAGTAGATACAGGTATTCATTTGAATTATTTTCTTCCCTGCGGCTAAGTGAACGAATCTTAACGTGGCAGAACATTTTTCATATATCTTAATTCTTTTCTCTCTTAATGCTATTTTCTCTGAAGTGATATTTAGGTTATCTGGAGTGCCAGTATCCAGTATGAAACACCTTTCGAAAGCACCTGACATTTTTCTGAATCTTTTTCAACTGGTCAGTAGTCCAGAGAAGTGTCTTCATCAGACAAGCCTCAGAAGCAACTGCTCGTTATTAATAACAATGTGTCAGAGAGCCCCAGCCCACTGACCTCCCAGTCCTACAACTGGAGGGCTTTCGGTGATAAATTAAGTTGCCTTTTCTCTACACTTCTGTGTTGGTTTGGTTTAGTGGGTTTGGGGGAGGGGGGGTGTTACAGTGGCAGCTTTTGTAAGAAGCTTCT
>WHYT01017039.1:288031-312511 GCA_009806455.1 Tetrax tetrax
AGCTCAAGTAAAGTTTGGGGGTTTTTTTTGTAAAATAATGTGTTTAAAGATCATTTCACCCCATCCATTCACAAGCACAGAAGATGACCTGACATTGCTCTTTCCACCAATTGTTTAACTCCCTCTCTTAGTGGCTGAGCTCTGAGATGCGGTAAAAAGCATAACACTCTCCTTCTTCACACAAACCCCTATAAAAGCAGCATTTCTCTACTTCTCTTGGCCCCTGGCAAAGTGTTATCTTTGTGATAATTGCTAAAAGAAGTAAAAAAAAATATCTGTGCAAGATACCAGCAGTCTCTTATGCTAGATGCAAGTCCAAGGAAAATGCAAATATAGCATTTACATGTGTATGTGAAAAGCATACTTGGCTCTAAAGAAAACTGCTACTGGAGTGTGTAATGACCATAATGGTAAAGTAACTAACCAAGCAAAATGCAATGCAAAACAAACACATGAAAAAGTAAGTTAAACCCAGAGTAAAATGCAGGGTATGATTTCTAGAGCTACATATCTATACAGAGGAGCTATGGCTTGGACTTCCCTGACTTGGGCCACTGAGCACAACGAATCCACCGCAGGCTGTTTGATATCCAGTCCACTACACCGGGAAGGTGGGAATCTTACTGATAAGTCCAATTTCAAAATTATTATTAGCTCTTTTTAAACTATAATTTCAGTCTCCTCACACTGCTTGTGTAAGTCTGTGCCCATATGGTAGATTTTGGTTTTTCACTGGAAATTCATTATTTCTGTTTCTTGCCTTAATTTGGTTCTGTCTGTTTTTCAAGATGTTTCATACCTGGCACATTATTTATTTGGAACTAGATAGTTCCAAAACTATAGAACTAAGTACAGCAAATATAACAAGCCAACACAGTGTACATTGGAAGGATTCCTTTCAGCTACTCACACATATTTCCTGGAATTAAAGCTACATTTGCTTAACTGAGCAAAAAAAAAGATTCGAGGAGGGCTGTTTTGGACAGTTCAGTGAAAACATCTGTTTGCATTGCAGCAGAAAAAATATATATCTGTGAAAACCTAGGATACATACATAACGCCACATGGACAACAAGAGCAGCAGCAGGTCCCAGCAGGTCGAGGGCGGTGATTCTGCCCCTCTACTCTGCCCTGGTGAGACCCCACCTGCAGTACTGTGTCCAGTTCTGGAGCCCCCAACACCAGAAGGACATGGACCAGTTGGAGAGGGTCCAGAGGAGGCCATGAAGATGATCAGAGGGCTGGAGCACCTCTCCTATGAAGCCAGGCTGAGAGAGTTGGGGCTGTTCAGCCTGGAGAAGAGCAGGCTCCAGGGAGACCTGATAGCGGCCTTCCAGTACCTCCAGGGGGCCTACAAGAAAGATGGGGAGAGGCTGTTCAGCAGGGCCTGTTGTGATAGGAAAAGGGGTAATGGGTTTAAAATAGAGGGAGGTAGATTTAGATTGGATATTAGGAAATATATTTTTACAATGTGAGTTGTAGAGCACTGTCCCAGGTTGCCCAGAGAGGTGGTGGATGCCCCATCCCTGGAAACGTTCAAGGCCAGGTTGGTTGAGGCTCTGAGCAACCTGATGTAGTCAGGGATGTCCCTGCTTCTTGCAGGGGGGTTGGACTAGATGACCTTTGAAGGTCCCTTCCAACTGTAACCATTCTATGATTCTGTGATTCTATAATAGCAGAGAGATACAGCTTCACCTGCTGTCTCTACTGCTCTGAATTTTAATAACAACAAAAGCAGAAGACAAATGAGAAATAAGCATTATTCAAGCCTTTGTGAGACCTTCACTGCAGAAAGATTAGATTACTTGGATGAGTCGAGGGAAAGGCAAAAATAGAGAGTAGGAAGGAGGGATGCAAAATTGTGAATAAGAAACATGAAAGTAGGACTGAAAGATCTTTGTATTTTGTGCAGAACTGATAGAACAAGAGAATTAATCAAAACTGAAATAAATATCAAGGAATAGACTCTATACCCTGTATACAGCCTAGTGTTCAGCCGTCTGACACCCGGAGCCCAGTTTGGTGACCTTGGCTCAACTTTACTGAGAAAAAGCTGTTGAGCTGTGAGAAGCCGCATAAACTAAACTCATAAAACATAAGGAAACCTAAAGCATAGAAAGAAGTGTAAGTGTTGTGGCAAGTATTTACACAAAAAAAAATATAACCCTGCCCTTCTCCATAAAGCAAAGAAGGTAAATCATCAAGAAGAAGGACCAGTTGATCCCTAGAAGCAATAGAGCCCATTATTTCCCAGCTGAAGGACAACTCCTTGGCATATGAATACTTAATGTAGAAATCAGCTGATGCTGGGAGCTGAGAAAGATTAAAATGAGCATGTTCCAAAGATGTTCTCTTTGCTGCGTAGGCACATGAGGGAGGCTTTGAAAACAGGCCATAAAACACACATGGTGTAAGGGCAAGAGCCAGTTCTGGTCAGGAATGATTAAACTGCAAGATGGTAACCTATCAGTAGAAAAAAAAAAAAGACTATTTCTTCACTTTTTGCTGGAAGGTCTACTGCTAGTCACTTTTGGCTACCTGGAGGAGCACTGTCTATTGACACTAACTGTTGACACTGTTAAAACCGTATTTCTAACACCTTCTCTCCTCTCCCTCCTAGATTTTAATTTCTAGAAGTATGTAAGAAGTACGTAATTACACATCTAATGCACAGCAGCTTCTGCTTCCTTTGTGAGTGCCTGCAAGGATGCAGTGACATAGTCATATTTCAAAGATGAATTACAAAATCATTACCAATTACGGTCAAATAAAATCCAGCTACAATGTCAGCTTCTCTAGAAAGCTTTGATGCAAAGGGGTCTTCCTTCTGGAGATAGTGTGGGAGGTAGTCTTCCTGGGATGAAGTGTTGTGATCTGATGCCATCCCATTCATGTCCGGTTCAGCGTCTGAAAAACAAATAAACAAAGTATGCAATAGATCACATTTGCCACCAGAAAATGCAAAGATATTTTTGTTCATAAGCAAGATGCATCCTTCTGTCTTCATTTCTGCTCTACCAGCTCCCAGGGCATCTCAGGCTCCAATTCAAAATTTCATGAAGTATCCTTCCCTGATTTATTTCATGACTTAGTCTATCCAAGAATGTCATTATTCACATGGCACTCATCACCGTAATCCATCTGAGCAGTATCTGGAGTATACCAGAGTGTTGCGGCATTCAAGCTTCTGAAGTGCCTTCCCTGAATATCTTAAGGAGCTTCATGTTTCCAGCTGAGTGGAAGACTAACCTGAGATTGAGAATACAGAAAAACCAAGCAGGGCAATTGTTTGTGTCTGAATAGGTTCATTGCTCAATGTGTTTAACACATACTGAACTTGCTGTCTTTATCTATATGCACTGTTCTTGTAATCCCAAGAAACTGAGAATTATCAGTAAGACAGTCCCAGCAATTTCTTCATATCCTGAGGGGCACTATGGCTGCAGACGAGAGCTCTGCAGATTTTACAGTTAAGTGAAAAGTTACATCCATAAATTCTCCTCGGAGTTACTTAGGTGGTGGGCTGTAATGTAAATAACTTCACATGGCTATGGTTATAAACAGTAATTGGCTATTACAGTTAGGAAGAAGCAGCAGGAGTATTAAATAATAGACTCATCTGGGCAAGCTAGTTGAATTTTCTTTCCATTTCCTTTTGTGTGGAGATGGGCTATTGAGACCAAATGTGCTAAGATCAATAAAATGAACCACATTATGGGAAAACTAGAGTCCAGCAAACACCCATGAAGGTTACCCCTCCAGGACAACTGCAGAAGTAAGGTGAGGAACACTAGCATAAGACAAAAACATTTCTGCAATGTTTGAAACCACCTAGCCAAGAGCTGTTTAGGACACTCATTTGTCTCAGTTCATCTTGCCAGTGCTTGGTGGGGCGGGAGTGGAATGCAAGAACTTAGTGCTTGACTCCCAGGGCTTCCATACTTTTTGCTGTGGAAGCTGGGACAAGTTGTGAAGCTTTAAATTTTGCCCCTTGAAAGTTCAAACTTGCAGGGAGGCTAAGCAAGGAGAAAATGTTTCATTATTTTACCCATTTGCTATCTCTTCTGCTATCTTTAAGGCAGACTATCTTCTCAATAACAGCCCTGTATGGCCAGAAAAGTAGCAGATGGCACCTACCTACACCTGAAGCAACCCACAACCCTCTCCCTGCTGTCCCTCTAGCTTTGAAAAAAAAGACCTCATTTAAAGGAATCAGATCGTGGAGGCACTCGAGATATGGGAGAAGCCAAAAGGTGTCCCAAGCATATGGCTTTTTAAAGTTCAGAAGCTTCATTTCTTTCCTTTTTTTTTTTCCAAGAAAGGAAAAAAATAAGCAAAGATTGATTAATTTTTTTAAAAAATACTTTAAGCGACATCATGAGCACTTTTCTCCTGCCACAGCCATGGAGAATAAGCACTCCAAATTGTTCACTGCTCTGGACAGCAGAGCAACCATTTAGGTTTGGTTTAGGTACCATGGTACGGCAAGGTGGACAGGGTCTAAAAAGATGGTCTTGTACTAAGGCATGAATTTGGGAAACAAAATAATCAGACTGATCATCCTCTCCATCCATTCATAGCCACAGGTCTTGACACAAATTTCACATGGCTTTTAAAAGGATCCTGATGCTTTTCTGTCCCCTAGCTTGCATGGTCCCACAACTCGTATACTGCTGCAGCATTTTAGCCATGTGGGTAGTTGAAGTGATGCAAAAGGAAAAGCACATCTGGGATCTGTCAGCACAATTTGGATTTGACATAAATAAGTATCAAAGTGTTTAAGGGCATGTTCCTTTCCAAAGTCACACTAAAATGTCCCACTCAAGTCAACATTAGGTGGCTCACAAGGACAATATTGTCCAACTTACAAGTATGCAAAAACAAAAAGTAGCGCTAAAGAGGAAATTTTCAATTTCTATATACATTAAGCCCAGCCAGAAGCCCAGTCCTTGGGACTTTTAACCTGCCTTAGAAGCAAAGGTGCCTGTTTCCCAAACAAATCACAACCATGAGACAGGAGGAAGCCTTCTTTGATCAACCTGGACTGCTGCAACATGGTAGATTTTGCTGCTTCGCTCAATGAAGTTGCTTACCTGCTTGCAGATGTGAATGTTATGACAGACTAGTCTTACCTGGTAGCTGAAAAAACAGCACCTTACCTTGGCTTTAAACAGAGAGCGGACATTATTTCTTGAAAATTTGCAACAAAAAGAAAAAGGAGATTAATATCTAACTTCCAAAAAGATACAAATTTACCTCATTGTTTTAAATAATGTCTGGCAAATTAAGAATGTTTCAGATGTAAGAAGTTAAAACAAACTTTGCTTGATTTACGTAAGTGTTATCATTACATATAATGCAGGATTTTAATACCAGATGATGGCTTTGAAAGATTTTCATCGTCCTGATCAGGCAGGAATTAATTGTGCCCCTCAAACAAAGCTCTTTTCAAGAATTAAATCTCACTTTAAGTGTGTAAAAGACAGAAGGGGAATGTAATTAACAAGGCAGAATAATTATTCCTTTCATAATTCCAAGTCAAGAAAAGCCATAATCTTGATCAGCATCCAGTGCCTAAATGCTGGGTAAAAAATAAGGAGAGGGATAACTTTTAAACTATTAGGTAAAGTCTAGTAAATGTAGGGGATGTGCATTTTCCCAGATTAATTGATTTGGGAACTGACATTGGAACTGCTAGCTCTGTTGGTTTTGTTTATACATGTGCTTTTTAATATACCACAGTATTAAATGGCTGATAAAAGACATAAAAGTTCTGATCCACAGCCCCTAAAAGTCAATGAGTCAGGGACAAGGACTATAAAATGTTATTTTAATATAAACTTCAGTGATCCGTACTTGTCCCAATCTTCATTGCTTGCAAGTTCCTGTGAACTCCTAAAACATATTGGGAAGCTACAGGTGAGGTGTACTAACCCAGATTCAAATTATGCCTTCTTCCATGTGACTTAGATAAATATTGGCAGATATTGGCAAAATCCGAAGTTTTTTAATCTAAATTAGTAAGAAAAATATCGTTACACTTATGTCAGCCTGCCAAAAATGGATGCTTTCAGTTTATGTAGAACAGTCAAGCTGGTATGAAGTGGGAAAAGTGTTTTTCTAACTTTGCAGGCAACTGAAAGAAATATTAATACCAAACATCTTCCAAAAAAAAAAAAAATCTGAACAAATCAAAAGTGTTCTAACTCAGGCAGTAAAGTTACTTAGCTTGCGAAACAGTAGTATGTAGCATGTGCCATAGGAATCACAGAAAGCAAGCTGCAGTCAGATGCAGCAGAGATTCCTCTCTGAAAGTTACTGCAGCAGCAGTGCTTTGATGTGCTTGACAAGAGAGCCAAGGAATGAAATATTATATTCAAAGTCGTGGACCATAGGTAAGTGTTGCAATTGTTTGTAGAAGCAGAGGAATTTACCAAGAGATAAATGGTAGAGTGAAACACAAGATGTCTGTGGACTCAGTGTCACCTCATATAAAGGATTAGTAGAGCTCATTTTAAAAGAATTAACACAGCTAAAGTGATAACATTATCAATTGTGTTAATTAAGAAAATTATTTTCTGCCCTCTCGTGATATGTTAAAAACAATAAAACTATGAATAATTTTATCTGAAATACTAAAAGACAATAGCTAAAAGGATACATTAGTGCCAGAGGGTATTATTATCTTTTTAAGAGAAAAAAGGGAATGATCTTTTTATAAATTTATCCAATGACATCTATTTCTCAGAATCTCCATTGCAAAGTTAGTCAGCTCTCAATGTCTGCTGGATCCCAATTCATACTGTCAAGTGTTTTTATTCTAAACTTCCCCCATGCATTTTGCGGAGCTGATCTCATAACCTCTGGCTGTGGAAGGCACAGGCAAAGCTCCCCAGTGGGCATCGCCTTGCCCTACTACATGCATCCCAACTGCTACGCTGATAACACAGCACACCCAGTGACAAGCACTGCTTCAACCTTTAAATACCGGCTTCTCAGTACTCATTTTTCTCCAGTTTGCTGACTGTCAAAATCAGTTTCTGTGATACACATCCTCAGCCAATTATTTCCCAACAGTCCAACTAGCTGCTGTATTTGGGAATGTAAATAACAGTGACCAGAAAAGTTATCTCAAAACAACCACAGAGCACCATCCTTTTCTTACTTTTTTTATGACCTCCTAATGTAGTAGAAGAGTTTTCCTTAAGAAACAAGATCGTGATTTAATCTCAGTTTAGGGCTAAAGTCTGAAGACTCAACCTATAGACTGGGAATCTGTCTTTCACCCTTAGTAGACTTGTTTAACTACCAGGCTGCTGGTTATTCTAGGATAGATTCTCTCACACCTGTTGAAGAGCAATCATCACTTCAAATTCACTAAGTTAAAAGTTTAAAGTAACATTTCCTACATTTCAGATGAGCACTGCTTCATCACATCGGACTGCTGCTCCTGTGCTAATCATAACAGAAATCAGTAAAATTGGAAAGTCTCATGCTTTTCCTATAAGAGAGAATGAGAGAGCTCTTGAAGCATCAGCTTTTTGGATGTTGATGTTAGGAAAATTCTTTAAGCCTACCTATGACAGAAAATCTGCCCAACCAACATAACGCGACATCAAAGGGCATGAGTAAGAGAAAAACTACACTTATGCAGCCCCTCATCTCAGGCTAAACATTGTTGGGAGGTGGAACCCAAATTTTCAATTAAAGCCCTGATTACAGGCTTCTGTTTCCTTTCAGTCTTAAAAACATGCAGCAAGACTTATTACTGAGTTTTGAAACAATGCAATAATTATAAAAAATTGGACAATAATAAATCCACAAGTGGTTATGTGGGTGTCTACAGCTTCTTGTACATTAGTGAGCAGTGTAGACCTGCAGCACTGGATCTGTAGAGCAAAATAATTGCTGCTGAGGTCCAGCTAAGGACCTTCATTTTTCCAAATACAAGTACTAAAAAAAAAAGGCAAATATATGAAAATAACAAAAAGAAATAATGATAAGACAAGTCTTTTAATTGATTTCTTGATTCTGATTAATAAGCATAGATTAAAAACTAAGCTCTCGAAAAATGTTTACAAGCCATGAGTGCTCCACCTAGTGTGGTAGGCACACTTAGACAAGCACTGGAACATAAACCAGTTATCAAGGACTGGTTTCTTCTTGCTTCCTCAGAAGACCAAAGGATTGCACTTTGCAGTAGGTCTCCAAAGACCAAAGCGTGGGAACAGAGAGCATTACATCACAGCCTGCCATCTAGCTCATCTACAGACCATCTTTCCAGCACATCTTGTGCTGAAAGGCCTCCCGTGCCTGTGAAAACAGATTTAAAACCATAACAAAAGAAACCAATCTGCTGCTTCCGATTAGAAATTGACTCATGCTTATTCCTCTGCTGCAAACATTCATGTTTAATTAATACAAACAATTTCAGTTTTAAATAATATATTCTTTAAAATGGAGCCGTTCCACTATTGGCAACCTCAGGAGATCCAAAATCCTGACTCAAATGCTATAAAATGGCAATATCAAACCTCAAAACTTCTGAGACTAAAAAAGGAAAAAAAAAAAAAAAGTAATTTGTGGCTTTTTGTTTCATTTAATCAATGCAGTTTTGCCAGCCCTACATCAGTTTTGCTCCCAGCTCTCTCCTCATCTTCTGCTGGGGTTTTTCACCATGTTCTTTGCAGCTTGGCCAGGCTTTCCTTACCCTGAGGAAGGCAAGGACATGCCATGTCTCCCTCTCGAAGGAAAGAAGCAGACTGCAGAATAGCAGCAACCTTCCTGCTCCCTCCCTCCTACAGTGAGAGCACTGAAGGAGGGGGGAGAAAAATCTCAGCTGTTCCTGCAAAGCACTGACCTCCTGATGTTTTTCCTAGGGTTTGGACAAATACAGGTAATTTTCACCTGGGGCTGCCAAAATCAGGACATTTCACATGAGGTGCATGACAGCAGCCTGACTATTACCTCTCATTTATCGGGCACTGAAATTTGTTTTCTGGGTTTTGTAGACCTCTCGGTGGCTGTCACACTGCAGACACAGCACAAGATTTTTCCATGCCCCAAGCAAACTCCAGCCTGTGACCTTAAGGTCACATCTACCACTACAAGACCATGTGGAGAAGACAGGAGCTTCATGGTAACTGCTAGCTCAGCAGCTGCAAACCAATGATGCAATCTGTCCAGGTTGTGCCTTTGTCCATTTATATTTCATTACACACCACTGTGATGCCACTGTCCACCTCTTCCATCCTGCTCCGCCTGTTTTCCCATCTTCTGAAGGTGATTTTTACAATCTGCTGCCCTCCCAAGGGAGCGGAAAGGTCTGGAGGACCAAGCGCAGAGCACTACCCTGGGTCCTGCAAAGTCTCATCCCTTCTTCTACTTGATGGGCAATTTTCAGCAAATTGCTAAACCTCTTCCCCCAGAAGGAAAACAGAGTGAATTTGTATCTATGGCAGAGGTGGGCCGATGGACTAATGCAGGGTGGTGTAATAGCTCTCAAGTCAGCGATACAAGCAGGAATAATGTGTTCTGCTGTTTTGGGAAATTATTATAAACCACAAGATAAGAGATATAAAGGCACGCAATGCTTTTATGAAGTAAGAATGAACTTCTTAGCTACAGTAACAACAGACTATGATTTTGCAGGTGATGTCATACTCAGAAGCTGTGAGTGATGTATATATTTTCCTTTTTTTATTTCTCAGGATAGCATCTTTGGAAGACAACTCAGTTTTTTACAATAAGGAGATCAAAATGGAAATTTCAGATTAATCTCAGCAGCCTGTTATGTTTTCAATTTTTGATGTGAAAAATCAAAAGCATTATGTTCTCGAAGTGCTGCATTTATACAGTTAGTCCTTGGTATCCAAAGGGCACATAACAACATCCACAAGCCTGAAGTCATAGGAATTTTAGAATTTATTTTTGGGTTTGTTTTCCTACAGCTCAACAAAACAACAAAAATAATGCTGTCTGTTGTGTAATGCCTGCTAATATCCCCAACAGCGGGTCAATACATGTTTGCTTCCAGGAGCGGAATCTGAAGGTGCTGATGCATGCAAATTGTGGAAAATCTCATTCTTTTGAAAGCAGCAGTCTATTTGAGCAAGCAGCCTTCACAACAGTCACCTCTGATTAGGAAGACAAATCTCTTAACTATTCACTCTGGCTGCTAATAAAACTCCTTGCATGTGGTTTCCAAGAGGCCAGAACCACCATGCTCAATGATAATTCTGGAAGATTGGGTGACATTTCCAAGAAAGCCACCTGAGTTGGTGACTGGGGCTAAATTTATACCCTCTGGAAGGCAGACACCGAGGAATGAAATTGTGACACGTGATCATTACAATCCTTATGACTGAAAAACAGGCTGGAGAGGATGTCAAGTCCACACATACTCCTTACCTGATTTCAAGGCAGAATAAATTCTCATTATGTTGTTACAGGTGATTGTCCAGCCTATTCTTAACAATGGAAATTTCACAGCCTCCCTAGGTATTATTTTCCTGAGATTAATTAAAATTCTTGAAAATAAAAACTTGACATCACTGACTTCTTAAACAATTCACGTAATTAGATCAGAGACACTGATTTTCTCCCAAAATCCTTAATATCTGATCCTTTTGGGGAGGAACAATATTAGGGATTGATTTCACTATTTTAGGAGTGTAATTAGTGTAGATCAGCTCAATTCAGGCTTGATAAAAGACCTGTTAATGTAAAATGGCATATGAGCAGGGTTATGCACAAGGAAGGACGATTCAAATGCCGTGAACACGTAAGACACAAGTGGAGAAGTGCACTTGTATGTTGACTAGTGTCATTGCTTTGGCAAGAACTGGACACGAACACTGGTTTTTTTAGGGACTCAAAAAAAATTTTAAACTGACCATGATATTACACCACAAAATACAAATGAATTGCAAGAGATCTAGGTGCAGGAAGGTGAGAGGAAAGCAATAAGAAAAATTCAGAAGAATCTGAATTCAAACTCTAGCATTATTTTATCTGGAGAATAGAGGGTGTTTAACAAACACTGCAAGAAACTTGATTTGGGAACAAAAATTGAAAAGAAGAGCCAGTAAATGTTTGACAAGCAACAATACAATTTTCTTTCTGCTTAGGCTTTAGTTCATAAAATCTCCCTGACTGCAAGCATTGTACGCACCAACACCACCACAACATGCGACGCAGCACCTTGCGCCCGAGCCGGTGCTCACCGCAGAGGACATTTCCAGTGTCCTCGCCAAGGGACTCAGGAAGGCAGCACCCAAAACTCGTTCACAGCTTGCCCAAGAGGAACCCATTCTACCAGGAGGCCTGCTTAGATTAAAATATTGATCTCCAGATTCAAGCCCTCATTGCAAAGTTCCTCAACTTTGATAGACAGCATGTTAGGAGGAAAAGATCTGTATTCCCATTGTATCCCCAGGAAGCCCTCTGGCACACCACAATTTCCTTACATCTGTGTCTGAAATCACCCTGCTCATGAATTTCGGGGCACACACCCCTGCTCTTGTCTGGGGCAGACAGGGCTGTATTTTCCTACAATAGTTTTCCTGGGAGTGGTGATCAGATCTTCAGCTGTGTGAACCAGCTGCAGTGGAGTGACACTGACTTACACATGCCAAATATCTGGCTCTACCCCTCTCCTAATCTTGCAGAGGGCATTTGAGCGTCTCTATAAACCCGAGCCAAAACAAACCAAAAGAAAACAGAGCGGCCATTTCACAGGATCTGAAGAGGCTGCAAAGGTTTTATTGAATATTTCTGCGGTACCTACAGAACAGCAAGCAATAAAGCAGGTTTCACACTTCTGCTTTCCTGAGGTTGACTTGTGAAAAAAGCAAGTGCCACTCAAATACGGGAGCTACATAAACAGCAGAGACTGTCTAGAGGAAAAGAAAAAGTAATCACAGCCAAGGTGTGGTTCAGAGAGGACAAAACCAGGGCTAGGTAACCCAGCAAGCACAATTTTAACGCAGAAAACAGTACCCCAACAGTAGCGTCACAGGAGAAAAAAGGAAAAGCTATGAAAAAAAAGACCAGTAAAGAAAAACACAAGCAGAAAAGCAATGCCAACTTACAAGCAGCTACAATTTTGGTTTAGGGTCCTGGAAGGCTTTTAGATGGAGGTTTCCTATAGCAGAGGAAATCCTATTCCTCCGCTTCGACCTCACTGATCGTTTGTCCATTGAACAAGTGTCCTGGAAACACAGGGAAGCCTGATCCTATCCCAGGGAGAAACAAGTGACTTCCTGACAGACCAGCAGATGAAATCTCATCTGCTCCTTTCTCATTTAAAACAATAAGGCCTGGAGTAAATACATGCATAACTATTTTCCAGCTCATAAATTTAATTAGAGTGGCTTAGAGATTTACGTGCAGTCATATAGCAAGTCAGAGGCTGGGAATGTAACTTGGAAATGCTGACTCCCTTTCCCTCACTCTCTCTGCTGAATCTCTCTCCTCCTGATACAGGCTGAGGCTGACATTAAAATTGTCCTTTTTTAAAATTGCCCGTTTACTTCTGAAGCTGTAGTTCAGCCCCGCAAACTTCAATGTAGTCAGGTACACAGAGAGGGTACATCCAGCTCAGTAAAGAAACACTCTCCAACTGCACACAGACACTAGGATTTGCTGATGCCTGACTCTCAGATGAGTACTTGAGTGCTAATTTGCAATTAAATGCGGTTTAGAGTTCTGCTAAATACGAAGAGCTGTTTTTTCTTTGTTGTAAATTGCCATCACAACACCGTGCTGACTTACAGTTTTACAACGCCAGGCAATTGCCTTCTCTCTGTGAACAAGCAGAGCTGTGAGGAAGGGACATGCACACAGTTCCTGCAAAGACTTTCTCTCTTGTTACAACAAGGAAGCGTTCTGGGACATTCATTTTAATGTCTGTCTTTGACATCAACCAATAATCACTATCAAATCAATACCAATCAGATAATCATTATCAAATCAAATCAATCAACACTTCAGGCTCCTGATATTGCCCAAAGACACAAATGATAGGTTTGTTTCCCAATTCATTCTGTAGTAAAGGTAATGCCAGATTTGTACAGACCTCCAAAAAGAATAAAGGAAATAGCAGTCCAAAAAGGATTATATTTATGAAAATGTCATTACACTGCCCAAGCATATCACATTATGAAATTATCCCTGATTATGTTGCACATGCCTAGAGACCCTCATACCATCAGAATGGACAGAGGAGAGAAAGAAATAAAGGACATTGTGCAAACATTAAATATAAAAACTTTCAGAAT
This sequence comes from Tetrax tetrax, assembly GCA_009806455.1. NCBI lineage: Eukaryota > Metazoa > Chordata > Aves > Otidiformes > Otididae > Tetrax > Tetrax tetrax. Next base: position 301,312 of record WHYT01017039.1, read on the forward strand.
TTTTTTTCTGACATTCTCAGATACCTTTCAGAAGGATACACCCTAAAATCTTTATTACTATGATGAAACATTTTATTCCACAGGAAGAAGAAAAGTAGAATGGCAATCAAGAGCATCCTACATGAAAATAAGTATTAGTGACTCTAACATGAAGATGGACCTAAATTGAGAATACAGTGAAATACATAGTATAAGCACCTAGAGATGCACATATGTATGCAATTTTGTACCTGCATTTTTGCATGTACATGTCAGTACTTTCAGCTTCTTAAAAGAACAGGAGGAGAAACAGGACATACCTTATTCATGAACTCTGTATAGAGCATCCCCCCTAGAGCTCCACAGCTGCTTTGATTTCAACGTCCAGACCAGAGCGATCTGTAAAAGCATAAATCCACAGTTCTCTTGGTGTTTCAAGTTTTAGAATTCAAGAGGGAGAAGGGAAAATCACACCATTCTTCAGTAAATGGGCAATCTCTCTCATTCCCCCACTTCCCGACTGGGGCTCCCAGCCTCTGGATGCCGTGCTGTTCCTCCCTCTCACTCTTCCCAGCGGTGCTGCTGTTGATGATCCACTTTATCCCACAAAAATCACTCTCCGCAGCATCCTGCCCCTGTGTCCGTGCCTATCAGCTTTCCAAACCAGCAGTGGCACCTCGGAGAGAGACCCCAGGGGCGTAAGGCAGACCCAGCCAAATTCTGTCAAACCACATGTCACATGCTGCTGGATCCCTGCTGCCAGCACAGCTGTAATCCTGTTTATTGCCCGAGCCACAAAACGGGGAATGCTTTTAAACTTGAAGGTTTGCGTGTTTTTTCTCATCAAGTGATTCTTACGTTCAGATAAGAGAGAGAGAAAAAAAAATAATCTGTAGTCCTAAAAGACGCTTTCACAGAGTTAATAAAAGCATCTTTTAGCATTGTGTTTCACTTATGTTCGCCAGCACCACCAGTCACTTACAAAACTGGGCTGGATAGTAGGAAGACGTGTGTGTAAATCATCATCACTACCCTGAACTCAGTGAATTTTTACATTAACTGAAGACCTGACTTTTAATCCCCACTGCAGTAAACTAAAATTTAAATCCTGCAAAAGGAGTTTACATACATGAAATGCAGGAATCAATCCCAGATTTTTCCTCACCAAGGCAGATTTCTGAGTCTGTACAGACTCTGAATTTGCTTTCATTAGCTGCCTGGTCAAGAAGTACTTTTTTGTGTAACACAGCAAAATGAATCCAATCCTGGATATGGAAAGAATATTGCAGGGAACATTTTTAGTTGTTCTGTAACCAGAGACTAACCCTGTCACCTTTCTGCCAGGGGCTAGGAATGAAGAGGCTACAGAAGTCACCAGAAGATTTTAATAAATAACAACTTCACATGACATTTTAATACCAAAGGTCAATATAGACTATGACACTTTTTTGCTTCATTTTTTAAAACATCATTGCTAATTTAATTGGTGTCTTTCTATGCTTGTTGAGACGTGAAAGGATTGTGTTCTACAAGTAAAAGGGAAAAAAAGGATTGTATCCTACAATGGGAAAAAAAGATAAGAGGAAGAAAATTATTTCCAGAAATACAGAGATTCTTCTGAGCCAGGGTAGAGTCTTACAGTAAGGCTGGACATCACTCTCTGATAGTTACATAAAAAAGAAAAGCAGTAAGTTTTCTCCTTTCCAAATGAAGGGATTGGCAGTAGCCCAGTTTTCGGTTGCAGACTGGCCCCAGTTGGTTCACCTAGGCTGCAGTCTTCTCTGGCACATACACAGATCCTTCAAAACATAAACACATGAAACTCCAGAGAGTAACTTTCTAACTGACCCAAAATGCAGGCTACACCATCAAAAAAACTTGTGTAGCAGGTGACTTCTGGACAGTTCAATATAGAATTAAGAGGAACACAGTGCTTTATGCTCAATTGACTTGAAGCTGCTTTGCAGAACTTGCTCATGGTTAAAGCCATGTTTTATTTACAGGGTGAAGAATCAGGGCAGAGAAAGATGAGAAACACACAGTTTTCCAAATAGAAAATTCACTCTTGGTAGGGTTTTCCAAATTGTCAGTGTGTGCCAAAACAGTTGTAGACATCAGGTAAACTATTGAGATGCAAAGCTCCAGCCTCTCCAAAACAACTCCTGCGCTGCTACCCTAGGAGACTCAAGAGAAGGAAACCAAGGTAAGTGGCTGCTTTGTAGGTTATAAGTCCCAAAAATTGCTTCATGGTGTCCCTCCTCTCCTCACCTCCACTCTTTTAAGATCAACATGGAGAACAGTGGTACACAGCAGCACCTAGTGCAGGTTAAAGAGAGCAGCACAAGAGGGTCAGGACTCGGAAAGTGCAAAGAAGAATAGGTGAAAAGGAGGAAAAGGGAAAGTTGAGTATAATTTAGAGCATCACTGAGAGCCTTTGGCACTAGGAGACAACAGGAGCATGGTTCTCCTTCAAAGCAGTAACCAAAAAACTGGGCTTCCAGGGCTCTCATTGATACTCCTGCGCTATAACATCATTTTTTAAGGAAGATTTTGATATTTGCTATGGAACCAAACACCAGTAAATGTAAAGTATAAACTGAAGTCCTTTTGGAACAGGTAACTTCTCTCCAGAAAGAGTTTGCTTTCCCTGTTGCAGAAATCATGGCAAACAAGTCATGAAAGGCAGCAGCGGAAGAAAATTTAGTTTATTCCTCGGTTTATTGCAGGTGGTGGTGGTGATATGATGTTGTCATTGCTAGCAACAGACCATTGACCTCAAGTCCTCCTCTTAGCCCTCATCTTAACTGGTATTGGCTTGTTTTGCTTGCTTGAGTAGCAAAGTATTTTTTTAACCACAGTCCTTGTTCAGTAGCTTTAAACCTTGGACTGGTTCACATTTAGTAAGGTTTAGTCATATCGCATATGGCAAAAGTCCAGCAAAGAACCACGTGTGAGTGAAAATCCTAACATAGTATAGGATCATAGATCACTGGGAAAGAAGCTCCCTAACAAACAACAGTATAAAAATATCCCCAAGCAAACCGCAAAAGTGAAGAGTATCAGGAGAAGGAACTGTTGCTATCAACAGCGACACTGGTAAATTGGGGCACTGACATCTTGCCATGACAGCCCTTGGCCAGCGTGCACAGGAAATCACAGGCAACAACAAGGATGGGAAAGTGGCTTGGAGAAGAGGGACAGTAAGAGGACAGTGTAGCCAGGATATTGCTATTAATTACATTAGTAATTCCCCACCTTTTAGTTCAATTAGACAATTTTAATTATTGGTGCATGGGCGTCATTTTAATTGGACTAGTAGCAGCTTTTGCCTTATTTTAATTATTGTATGTGTGTATAAGGTGTGTAACAATATTTTGACTTACCAGGCCAGACTTAGGATGTGGTACCAATGTAAAAGCTGTGAGCTCTTTGATGAACTAGTCCAGATATGTGGGGATTAGAGAAGATGTAAGACTTAAAAGATTCAAGCTTTGGAACGTTTTTTCAGGAACTTTGGGGAAAAAAAAAAAAGCCATAGTTTGGAAAGTAGGGGAATCAGGTTGTTCCAGTGGCTAACGAGAACCAAGAAGCTGCTGGTATTCCCCAGCTTGGATGAATCCAGGTGGCATGTAGCTTTCATGTCTAGGCAGTCATAAATACAGAAATAAAAGCCGATAGTGAACATGCTTACAAGAACATAAAAATGAATATTTGATTATTTGATTGGGGTTCTTTTAGGACAAAAAAAAATGTTACAGAAGGAAAAAAAAAAAGGCAGGGGGGAAAAATTCCTTTAGTCTTTCAACTCGTTGATAGAGTGTTTTCTATGTCTAAAGCAACCTTTTAACAAATTATTGATTTAATACAAAAGAAAAAAAATATCAGAATGGCAGTACTTCAGTTACCGGTACACCACAGCACTGTAATGTGCCTTTTCGACAAACAACATGAAGCACAATCAGTCCAGAAACATGGTCACGCGCCAGCTGCAGGTTGTCTTAAATATTCAAGCATGTTCATTCACATGTTCATAAAAAAAAAAATCATGGCTTGATGCTTAATGTCACACTGATCAGCTGAGATAAAACTTAAGTAACTCTGCTTATGCAATTTCAGCATGGCTACACACAGTGGAAAGAGGGAAATTTGAGTGCAAGAGCCTCATCAATCAGAACGTGTCCACCCAAATTACTCCCATGGCACTCGCATTCTCTCATTAAGAATTAGGTGCCAGGACTTATTAGAGGGCAAGGCTGTGCGAATCTCCAAGTCATACATCATGACATGTGACAGAACAAATTAGTACAACACCAGAGCAAAGCTTAAGGCACAGAAGAGCTCAGTGGTCGTGAGTGCCATCCCTTCTTGGGGCCTCATCTTCTAGCTGCCAAAATGCGTTAACTGAGCCATTGACTACACTAAATCTACTAGCACCATTTTGCATGATATTTTAAATATTAATGCTGGGACAGGATTTGCCAAGAGGAGCAATTGTGCATATGCTCAGGCCTTCCCTGTCGGCATGACACTGGCTGAGCCCTAGCGCTCTTGACATTGAGATCTTCTCCACAGTGACCGACCCTCTGAGAAAGATACCTTGCACAGCAAATGATGGTGAAGCAAATGCATCCATCCACTGATATCAAAATGAAAGTTCTTGAGAACCTAGAGATTCATGGAATGGAGGAACTATAGCACTTTAAAACAATGCACAGCAGCTCAGCAGGAGGGGGATTTTTATAGCTTGAAAAGCCATGGCAAGAAGCTCAGAAGTGTATGCAGTTCTTTCATTGTGCAGTTAGAAACCTAGGACATCTCTAGAAATATCCTGTCTCCAGAGAGCAGAAAACTGCTGATCTCAAAACTTCCCATGAAGTCCTGTCTTGAAAAAGTGAAGTGAGGAAGATCCTCTTCTAAATAAAGAGTTATAAAGTAAAATTAGAGGAAGGAAGGAGGTGACGGGTAGCATCTAGAGATACTGTCATCATTTTTTTGAGGAAGATAAGACCTGAATGGCTAAACAAACTGAAAAATGTGAAAAGAGTACATTTTAGTTAACAGCAGTCCTAATCAGGAAAAACAAACCACATACACAAGGAAAAGCAATCAGAAGAAATGTTTGGAAGGAGTATTGCGTCCTTACTGCACCAAAACCTCACAGCTCCTTTTCATCCACAGATTTCAGATTGAAATGGCGACAGTAGCACTGAAATTCCTTTCTTCATTTTGGATACTCAAGTTGCCCCTGTGCCCAACAATTCTCAGTTGAGCGTTCCAGTGGATAATCAGTAGCATGGCTCAAGTAACAGTCCAAACCAAGTGAACAGAAATAAAAAATTGATCTTTTGGCCTCTAAGGCAAGGTCATACTTATTTATGTACTTGTCTGCACTTGTCCATTGTATTTCGGCTCTAAGTTTCTTGGTGCAAAAGTTTTTCTTCAAGACTTGGCTATTTGTATCCAAATTACCACTATTATTTGTCAAGAGACAGCCTATTCTAGCCTTTCTTACTAATAAATGTTCCTATTTTTAAGTTATTAATTAGTTATCTGCAAGTTCTTGAGAAGTTACAAGGCAACTCAAAGCATGAAAACTCCAGCGTGTTTTGGCTTTCTCCCTCTCAATGCTGTAGGTAGCTACTTCCAATGCCATTCCTTTTGGACAGACAGCTTGAGTCAGGTAGGAAGGTAAAATATTTCCGTTTTCTTCTATCCCTTCAAGAAAAAAAAAAATTCTTCTTAGCCTGTAATCGTCAAAGAAATAAAGTATTTTCTATTTGAAAATAAATCCTTATATGGGTATAAGAGTTTCTCACACTTTGTGCCAAGTGGTCATCCCCACTGCTCCACTAGCAACTGGACTTTCAGGGCCACATGTTCCACTATATCTAGCTATGGAGAATTCCTCAAGGCCCCTCTTCTGTTTTCTGACTATCTTTTTCCTCATCCTGTTACAGATAACCTTCTTCACTCTTTTGAAAGGAGTGAAGAAATCAGAATTCCCAATTCCTTTCTTCCTTGCACCTAGAACTACATTTCTCAGATGTGTTGTCCAAAAATGTATCAGTCACTTTGAGATACCATGGGGTGGGATCCATTTGCATTAAGCTCGTATCAGTTACTGCAGAGAAACAGACAGTTTGGGTCTTGTTATCGCCAGAGGCTGTTTCACCTTGCTATAAAATGCGTAGCTGAGAGTAGCCAAGTGAATTGGTCTCTAAAAATGTGAGGTTTTCTAGGGCTGGAGAACTAGGTCTAAAATTAACTTGTTCTATACGCATCCCTCCTAAACAACTTGTACCAGTCTCCACTGCAAACATAAGCAATGTCTCCTTCAGCATGCATGCCTGTAGGAATGTTTTTCTCTTACTAAGGCATACAAAATCTCTGTGATCAATCAAGCCACTAATTCTGTCCTCTGGGTCTGCAGAACTTGCTGAAGAGAAGCTCAAACTAGGCCACCTGCTGACAGTTCACTCAGGCCATCTGGAAATGTCTCACCTCAGAAAAGTCCTATGTCAGGCAATGAGGACACCTTGGGATCTTCTGTTTTTTGGCCTGTGGTCTCCAGCCTCCCAAGAGGAGAACGTGAAAGATGCAGATGAAAGAGACAGACAAATAAAGTGCAACAGCCCGTCATATACAGGTGAGCAGACTTCTTGCCTTAGTTCTATGACATATGAGGATAATTACACATGTAGTCTAAGATTCAACTCACCTAACATTAGTTGATGAACTATTAAACATCAGAATTTAAATATCTATATGCCTTTTATCTTTAAGAATGAGAAAAATAAACAGAAACCAACAGATTCATCAGAGGAAACAGGTTAAATAAACAAAAATGGAAAAATGTTTTCTTAAAAATTTGAAAATAAAATTTATGAAGTTAATCACATCCTAAATACTAATTTTTCATTTCTTTATCCATGAAAATGTGCATTAATTCTGAAAGTTGAATGAAAATTAAGCTATTTACTTGCTTCTTGTTTTCTTAAGGAAATGACGACTACATAATTACACTGCTGAAGCTTCCCCCAATAACTTTTGAACTTATTAATTCCCTTCAAAACAGAAATCTCTAATTATATCTCTTTTAATATTTTGAAAAAGCGGTGAGAACACAGATAAAAGAAATGCAGAACCATAACCCTGAGGAAAGAAGGAAAGTAGAATCATGACCTGTGCCATTGACCCTAATGAGGGCATCAACATTTGTCTAGTGACTCATCAGACAACTGAAACACTCATGGCTTCTGTGTGTGACATTTATCTTCCGACATCTCTTAAGGTTAAGAGGCAGTTGACATGCTAGAGGGAAGGGATGCCATCCAGAGGGACCTGGACAGGCTGGAGAGGTGGGCTTGTGCAAACCTCATGAAGTTCAACAAGGCCAAGGGCAAGATCCTGCACGTGGGTCATGGCAATCCCAGGAACAAATACAGGCTGGGTAGAAGATGGATTGAGAGCAGCCCTGAGGAGAAGGACTTGGGAGTGATGGTGGACAAGAAACTCAACATGAGCTGGCCATGTGCTCCCCTAAAGAGTCAGGGGAAGAGGGATGGACTAGAGAACTTCTCCAATTCCATACTCCTTTTGTTTTGAGTCTATACAATGTAACTACAACCATTTATGAAAACAGCCCATGTGCCAAGTACGTATTGATGTAATGAACACAGAAGACAACCTTACCTATCAAAACCAGATAACTGGTTTTGATACTGAAATGCATTACACATTCAAAAGAGTATGAAACAGTATTTGATTGATCTGAATCTACTTGCATTGTACATTTCCCTACTTCATAACATCAGTTCAAGAAAGAAATAGAATGCATTTATTGACAGAGATTAACTTTGTGGTCTTGTACGCTAATGACATTAGACCCAAAGGCAATTCTTGCTGCATTGGAAACTAGGAACTGCCTGTTTGAATCTTGATTTCCTTAATAGTTCACACTTCATTTGGACTCTCTGCTCGGCAAAAAATTAAAATAAAATAGCCTCTTTAGATGTGTCCTTTGATGGAAAAAATTCTTCTAAATTTGAAACCAAGGACCCTCCAGCAATTTCAGTAACATTTTTGTCTTTTCATTGATGGAAAGTGTAGCAACTTCTTGCTATATTCCATTTCCCTAGATATAAAAAATGGAGTCCAAACATCTAACTGCTTAACTCTAATTATTAAACACATTGGTGGCAATTTGAGCAAGGGAAAACCACACGTTACTCCAGATCCATCACTTCCCCACATAGATGCTTGCTATCTTTGTTGCAAATGAAAATGAAAAAGGGACAAATGACAAAATGATTTTTAAAATTTTCCAGTATATTAGACAAGCTTCAGCTTCTCTATTTCTCTACATTTAAAGGACAAGAAAATAAATAATGTTTAAAACTAACTCAAGAATGCACCATATTTATTATTTTATTGGAACAGCTCAGGCAATACTGAGGTAACACTATTTAGTTAGGACCATTGACCCAAACTTAGCATTGCTACCAAAAAAAAAGGTACCCGGAGCAGCATCCTGACAAAAGGATTCATGTAAAAGCAAAATTTTTTACAACCACAGAGAAAGAAGACTGTCTAATACACACCTGATTCCCAAGATCTCACACAAGTCTTCATTGGAGTTGCTGGTTTATTCACCGCAACGAAAGGATTTTGACTGTGTAGCCTGTATGACCTCCAACAAGGTGCAGTGATCAAGGAACTGTAACCATCGGATCAGCCAGTTCAATGCAAGCGTGACCCAGCTGAGGCCACCAGGTAAGCTGTCCAATGACAACTATGTGCTTAATTGATATTTTGAAGTCTTTTTTGGGGTACTCTTTGGGCACAGCAAACAAGATAAACCATAATCCCTGGCCTGTTAAGCACAATCCCCTGAAGGGGATAGAAAGAGTGAATGCAAAAGAGAGGAAAACAAAAAGAAAAGAAGAATGGGCAGAAACAGCAGCAGCAGGTGGAGGAAAAAAAAAAAATGAATCAGAAGATGAAAGAGCCTCAAAGGAAAAGAAAGTGGAAGAGCTTCTGAAAATAAGTTGTCATTCATTTAAACTGCATCTTCTATGGTTCAACAATCTCCAACATACCCTTTAATGCTTTAGGGTAGGGACATCCTCCCTTCTCACCTCTGTGTGCAGTTCCCTGCTTCAGCCTCCCGCTCAATTTTGTTTATCACTTGCCTTTTTTTTTTTTTCTCTTCCCACTCCTTTCCTGGGCACTGTTGCTTCCCTGTGCATATCACACATTTTAGTCCTTGGACCACGGTCTCCTCATCTCCACAGTCCCACAAGCGTCAGGTTGAAGCCCGTTTGCTATGCTCCATTTACTTCCAAAGAAAAACAAGTAGCCATGAAGAGTTTTGGAGATTGTTGTGCCTGGTCTGGGCTACGTTCATCATGCCCTGCCAACACGGACTGTACAGCTGTGTAAGAGCAAGTCTGGTAGCAGAAAGTCTCTACACATGCAACTCAGTGGTAAGCAGACTCTACCATCAAATTAACACTTTGACACTACCAAAAATCCACCCCTAAACAGTGTTTCCTTCAATGAAACAAGAAGTGACAGCAAAGAAAAATGGTAAGTTTCTCAAGTAACCCAGAAGGTAGCAAACCAACAGGATGAGTGCTTGGAGATGTGAAATATTAGCTTGTTGAGCTTTTGTCATTGATTCATTTCTGGTGGACTAATTAAAAATGAAAGGTGTACCTAAAAACAAGAGATAGACACAGCAGAAGACTATTGCTTGGACAAATTAATTATTATTTTGTGGAAAATAGTACAAAGGAAATGTTCTATTTAGTATATTTGGATGTGTTTGTAATAGATGCAGGTTTAACATCAAATCTTTCATGGTATTTTCACAAACTTCAAATGCAGATGGGCAAGTCACACTTTATATTTTAAACAGGTATCCAGAACCTTAACCACTGTTTGTTTCTGTGTCAATATATCCGTGCGCACCCATTTTACAGCATCACTTCAGACAAGATACAAACAAAACGACCCCACAGAACAGGGAAACTTTCCCAGCTGGGAGAGGACACCTAGGAAATACCTTGAGAATCAGCCAGTTATACAGAAAATTGGATTTAACAATTACCAAGTTGAAGAGCACAGGAGAGGATAAACCAATAAACCACAGCAAAGGATAAACCAATAACACTTGCAAAAATTTGAGTTGCAAGAGGCAACAAATCTGAGTTTGATGTAACTAATTTTTCACTCTCTCCAATTTCTGGGATGTATAGGCAGTTGTCTCAGCTTCTATATAACACACATAGAAGATGAGCACAAATCTTCTTTTAATGCGGCTATAGTATCTATTTCTCATGTTTTCTTGTATGCTGACAATTTTTGTGACTTTCTTGGGAATCATTAATTGTAAATCCAGAGGACCATGTGTATGTGATCCAGTACAAAAAGCAGTCTGGAAACACCTTCCTCAAAAATAAACTCACTTTTTCTCTTATCATTTTGCACCTCTGCAAAATGTGTGACATGCAATGGCCGTAGTGGCTCACTGAGGTGATCCCACTTTGATGACATCTCTGTCACAGTGACTGTCTCCAGGGTGCCAGGACATTCTGACTGGTTCTACAGCTACAAAAATGGTGCCAGAAAGTGTATAAAACGGGAGCCAGCCCTACAGACAAGTGTAATAGTTTAGCCCCGCTCAGGACCAAGCTATGTGGTCTCTTACTCACTCCCCCCACCCTCCAATGGGACAGAGAGGAGAATTTGTAAACAAAGGGTGGCAAAACTCATGGGTTGAGATGAAACAAAAAATAAATTTAAGAGAAATAACAGAAGAAAACAAAACAGAGATGGAAAACAATTACAGTACAATAGCTCACAGCAAATCCCAATACCCCATTTCCTCCCAAGTAGCAGGAGGTTCCCCTCAGCATCCTCCTCACTTATATACTGAGCATGATGTTAGATGGGCTGATTTGGGTAAACTTACCCCAGCTGTGGTAATTAGCTGTAAACTATCCTAGCTGGGTGCCCCAGCCATAGGGGCCACCAGCTCCAGTTCTCCTCCCAGCTCAGGTGAATGTTAACTCCATCCTAGCCAGAGGGATGTGAAGAACGTTGATATACTGATGTTATGTGTTATTGCCAAAAAGACCAGGGGCAGTTTCCAGCTTCCCAGGTTTCACTAATGTGCAGGTGCAGGAAGCTGGGAAGGGTATAGTCACTACAGTTGACT